>CM056608.1:24591346-24938703 GCA_029721355.1 Tegillarca granosa
TTAACTGAAAGTTGCTTTCCTTACATTAGTTCTATTGTATTTTTAATGGATTTTAAAGTTGTGCCACCTGGTGTTGCTTTTTAAAAATGTAACTATGTCGTTAGAAACTTTGTAAATGTTGTGTTGGATTTTATACATTTGTATTACATCAGATCTTAGTCTCCTATATTCCATAGAAATTTCAATTAACCTTGTTAGGTATTGTTTGTTTAATTGAACTTACAAGTATTTGTAACTGGAAATCATTACATGTACATGTATAAGGTTGAGACTATGATTTTATAAGGGTGAGACTAGAGCTACATGGGTGAAATCATGGCTATATATAAACTGATCATTACAGAACAAGCCACTTTATACCACTACCTTTTCTATTATCATATATACATGTATATGCATTCTTGATTTCCATTAAATATTTCTATAGAAAAAATGCTGTTGCTATGGTGATTTAACATGTTGAAAGTGGCAATGTTTACAACTGAAATTATACTATGCTGTATGCATATTTGCCATTGACTAGGTTTTTCAATACTAGCAGGTAAATTCTTACAGTGATAATTTTTTACTATGTGCAAAGATATTTCATGCACATAGCAATATCCAATTAAGACTTGGTTCAAGTAAATGAAAGATGCTATACTTTATTTACTGGCAGTTTGGTGTAACTGGAAATCATTATATGCATTCTTATTTTCTATTAAATATTTCTATAGCAATTATGTTGTTGCTATGAGGATTTTCTATGAAATTTATACATAATTCACTGTCACAAACAGAGTGTCAATAATGAAAGTGTGATTTTGCATAGTACTGAGAAAAATGTACTTCTGATTCAGGTTTAATAGATGAATTTTAATTTTTTTCTCGATACATTTTTTTTTATTACAGGTACAAGATTTTTCTTAAATTTAAAAATACAATGTAATGGGTTTTTCTATTCTCAGAACAATTTTTATGTTTTATACAACCTTTTGCATTGAGTACAAATATCAAAATTACAAGTGATATCATGTAAATATGCCAATTCAGTAACTCTAAAACCAGATGTTTCAGACTGTTTCTGTTCTCTTTTGGCCATGTTAGCACATTTAAGAATAAAAATTGTGATTTTTTCTGGCCATGTTGCACAATTAAAAATAAAAATGGTGATTTTTTTCTGGACCATGTTAGGCAATGAAATTTTTTAAACTAATAGAGCTATAGTGGTGAGAAAAATTAAAAACTACTTATTGACAAAAGGTCTATGACAAATTAATCAGTTAACAATAAATTTAAATTTAATCTCAGTAATTGTAAAAAACACTTTCACACTTTATTGTTAAAATTCATTAGTGTTAAAAAGACAATGGGTCAGATTGACTGTGGTTTAAAATTCAATGTTTGAATTCTTTTTTTCAGTTATTTTGGGGAAAATAATAGTCCAAAAACATCTAGACAACCCCATGTTTTTTATTATAGCTTATTTTTATATAAAGTAGTTAAACATTACACAGCAAAGAAATTGATATCTAAATAAAAATGTATAACTTTGTTGCTAGTATGGATCGAGACACTAGCCATCACTGGGCAACAAAATTAAAAGCCATACAAATATCGAAATATGCTCGTTTAATGCAAAAACACCGAATCTTGTATTCAAAACACAATTTCCCTTCGGACTTCATCTTCAGCAATCATTTGTATTTATACCTTTCTCTAGACAATGTTCCACCCATTTGGGTGTAGAAACAAAACCCCCAATTATGACAAAAACTTCGTTCTGTAAGTTACAATTTAACCCCAATTTTAATCATTTAATCATATAAATATAACTTTACCTTTTTGACTTCGAAGTGGACAAATATTCCTCTCTTGGTATTAAATCGTAAATACTTGCTTCCATCTCTGCTATTTTGTGTGTGGAAGTAAAGATCTACAGAGCTTGCCAACCAACAAAGATTATAAATAAGTTGTTGCTATCTGTAACCAGGAAGTGCGTCAGATAAGGGACACAACTCTTTAAATAACACGAATATCCGGTTTGGTTTCCTTTACTTAACTATTTACATGCTGTCTGTCGTTTGTCAACACCACAGACTTTGAAATTATAATGTATAACCCATAATCGAAAATGGACAACGCAACAATAAATTGGTAAGCACCCTCTCTCTCTCTCTCTCTCTCTCTCTCTCTCTCTCTCTCTCTCCTCTCTCTCTCTCTCTCTCATATTTTTCTCTATCCCTCATATTGTTGGGAAAAACAATTTCAGATTAAACAACTGGTGGTCTTCAAGAAATTTTTAAAAATTGTACAATAGAGAAAAGATTTTCAATGAAAACTAAAAATGTGAAAAAAAAAATGAAAATGTCTTTGAAGATGTTTTTAATAGAACAGTAAAAAAAATTGATTCATTTGAACTGGTTTACACTAACCCCAATGAAAAGCAAAAGAAAACTGAAACAAAAAGCCTAACCACTGAGCTGTAAGTCATAAATTTGATTCATTCATAATAAAGTTTATTGTGTAATCATGGTAATGTACTTAAGTACATGTACGCATCTATAGAAAGAACACTAAAAGTAGATTTTGATAAAAAATTGCTCTATGTAGTCTATTTTTGGAAAATCTGTAACTACTCTTAACAGCGTAGAATCAAATTTTGACTTAATTTGTAATGGATATGGCCAAATTGAGCATCACAGACCCTATTGGTCCTCTTGTTTTATTTATTTGTTTATTTATTATTATTATTATTAATTTTTTAAAATATATTTTTTCATTATGTTTATTATTTTTATTGATTTATTTATTGTTATTATTTTGTGTGTGTGTGTGTGTGTGTGTGTGTGTGTGTGTGTGTGTGTGTGTGTGTTAAATTTCTTTTGAATTAGTTTTAAACATTTTAATTTTAGGAATGACTATCAACCAAAAAATGGGATTTCATGTTTTTTCACTGAAGAAAATTTTGAGCGATATTGTAAAACCCCTTCCTTAGAGGAAAGAATTATAGAAACTTTACAGGAATTTCAAAAAAATGTGAACAAAGGCCCCAGTAAAGATAAACAAAGAAATAAAGATGAGATCAAGGAAGAAGAAAGCATGGATGATGAAGAGTACAGGGGAAATGTGAAGACATTTGTCAAAGAAAAAGGCAATTCAGCTGTGAAAAAATTGATAAAGGAAAGTGATACAAAAATCAACATCAAGCCAGATTCAAAGCAAAAAGATGAGGGATATTGGAAGAATAGCAGGTTTGTTAGTTGTCAAATGACAAACTGTTTTTTAAAAATACTGCAAGAAAATTGTTTTTGTGAGAGCTAGTATTTATATTTGCAATATACTTACCAGTATTTGCAAAGATTTGATTTAATTTAATGGGATTTTACATCCCAGTCAAGAACATTTCTTGTTAAGAATATTTCACTTATACATGTATTATGATGTCACCAGCTGTAGATGAAGAGGCAGAAATTTTTACCTTTGCACTGCACTTAGGTTGATTTACAGGGAGAGTTCTTTAGCATGCCATGGCTGCCATTACACAGGTCATCAGTTTTAAGGTCTACAACGGAGATCCCTGTGATTTTTATTTCTAAAAGCTGAGCACTTGGCAAAGAACAGTTACTACCAATTTTCAACTCTTGGTCCGACCCAGCAGGGGTTTGAACCCCAACCGTCCCACATAAGAAGTATTTTGCAAAGAGAGAGCATGAAAAGAAATTTGCACTGCTTCATTAACTTGGCCACCTATGAGTGACTTTTTGGCCATAGTATTATGAATTCTAAAAACCTCTCGAATGGTTTATACCTACACCCCTCTATAATGCCAAAAAAACTTCACTAAGCAAATTGTGGCAATGAAGCAATGTCTTGTTGTATAATGATATCAGGACATTATTTCATTGTCTAGAAAATGCAGAATTTCAATGAATTTTCAATGCTGTGAAATAGTTTTGGCTTCAAATTTTAATTAAAAGAATCATTAATTCATAACACTTATGTAAATCATAACACTTATGTAAAGTGCTGTTCATTTCTCTGATTTTACACATGTATAAATTTTAGTAGAATTACTTTTAAACAGTCAAACCTCCAAGAGTAACCACCTTTTATAAAGATCAACTGTCCATCAACTGACTTAATTTTGAATTATTTTATGTTTTGATTTAGATTCAATGATATAAGACTCTGTAGAGCCATTATACCTCCACCAAGAAAATCACTGTTAACGCAACAAGAACACCAACAATATTTACTTCTTTATCCTAAATATGCTAACATGCGAAGAGCACCTAAAGAAACAGAAATGGCAGAGTATGAAAGTTTTCAGGTGTGTTTAACACTATAAAATCTGGTTAAAGACCACATATAATAAGATAGCAAGGTCATTTTGTATTTTTTTTTTTTGTTTTTTCTTCTTGACAATAAGTCCAAGGAAATAATTGTTTTTGGGTGACTATTCCCACACTTGTTTTTTTAGAACTGTTCAGAGCCATTTTATTATGTGAGCATAGCTCACCGTAATAATTTTGTTAAAAAATTGAAACATACAGTATATTCAAGTTTTTATATGTACCCTTATCTGAATTACTTTGTAAGTAGAAACAATTAATTATTTTTGTTAGCCTAAAGAAAAAATAGGTATTGTACTGATTACGGTAATTTAGATAAAATTGTTTTTAGTAAAAACAATTGATTTATTAGTTAGCAAATCATAATCAAATAATATGAATTATTTTGGTGTTCTTTTTTGTATATTCATGAACACCATTATTAGATATAAAATAACTGCATTTATTCATACATTACTAAGATCTTTATTTGATGAGGGCTGTCACATGTCGGTCTGCTTAATTTGTGACAAAATGAACCCCATTTCCAAATTGTATGACAAAATATAATTTAAGGGGGGGGGGGTTATTTTATTTTCTTTACTATTATTTTTTCAATATAATTTTTCAGAAATTCTGGAAGATTATAACTGAAGAACAGAAAGAATTTATGCATTATTTAGAAAAATTAGCAAAAGCCAACAAGTCAGATTACACTTACATGACACCAGGGGGCAGTAAATATGTGGAGGTAACTCTTTGATATTTTTTAGCTACAGGAGACCTGTTGTATTAAGTGGTATAAAGTAAATTTTGGCATCCAATATTAAAAGTTACTTTGATAGTTTCATATTTTATTCCATTCACATGTAATTAATTGCAACCAGATTTGTCACCTATTTTAGCAAAATATTTTTCACAGATTGAAGTTGGTAATGTTGTTCAACATTGCATTAACAATTTTTAATCTATTTATGATAGTAGTTTTTAATCTCTAACAAATAATTTAAGAAAAGTTAATTAAAAAATTCATGTATGTTAGAGATTTGTGAGTATTTTTAATGACCTGCCTTGTACTAGTGGCCATCTTAGAGCATCTTTAACTTGCAATTTGTTCATTTTCTTCTAGGGCCCACTCAGAGCAACTTTTACACCCAAATTCTTCATTTTCCTGATATGAAAATAAATGAAAATAAAGTTTTATTAATTTATTTGATAATTTAGAGTGGTTTTAAATCCCAATCAAGAATATTTCACTTACATGTATATCAAGATGTTGAAAACAAAAGGGGGGGGGGGTGAAATCGCTGTAAGATCAATATGTTTTTTATGCATGTAGTTTGGAATACCAGTCACAAATTTATGAAGATACCTAATATTGAAACAAACATGTTTGGAGAATAATGCCTACCAAGATACCAAAATTAATTTTTGAGTGGGATCATTCAAATTCCAAATATGTCCAAATGTACCAGATACTGTTGCAAACCAAACATGTGGCAGGATATCAGACATCATAACCAATAAATTAAAAAAGTTGAGGGATACCAGATACCTGAGCAATATCAAGTATTATCAAATAAAATTTAAAAAATCAAATACATGACTCTTACTGGTACTGCCTTTGGTTTAGGCCAGTTTTTGATACTTTAAGGTTTTAGGGTATCACATGTTCCACTGTAATTTATATTTTTATGGAACACCTTTAGATGTTAAAACAAGCTGTTTTTAACAAAATATGGGAAGGGGGGGGGGGTGGGGGAGGTGTGTGATAGTACAGCATTTACAGTGTTCATTTCTCTAAAAACAATAATCAGATTTATGTCTTAAATAACCTCAGTTGAGACCAATTTTTTTCTGTATAATTTTTTTCCAGGAATGGCTAAACTGTAAAAGAAAAGAAGTAGAATACTATAGGAAGTTTTACAACAATCTGGACAATTTTCCGTTGCATGCACCACCAACACAAATGTCACCACAGATGATTTATAATCAGACTCTGTTAGAGCTGGTAATTTGTCATATTTTATTTTAGAGAAACCATATACATCTAGTGGGTTATTTTTGCGAGGTGCAATTTTTTTGGCAAATTGGTGGTAGCATTTAAATCTCCAAGATAAAATCATGAAAAAAAACCAGTCGACCACGAATGAGTTGTTTTAGGTCGACAAAAGAAATACCCTAAAATTTTCACAGACCTTTTCTTGTCAAAATTGCCAAAATTTAGTCCTGCTAAAATAACCAGCTATATGGTATTTATTGTACCTGGTTGATGGAGGTTGTCATATGCAAAGTTTCAAGACTGTCTCTTTTTTAATCCTCTTAACACAGTGTTAAAATAGAGATATTCACAACTTGTCTATTAAATGGTTGCTTGGTGTCATTGTTACCCATCTGATAAGATTTAAGTGATAATCTGCGACATTGTAAAACAATACAGTAGCATTCTAAAGTTGTTGTCATTTAAAGTGCTTATGGTAGAAATTTGGATTAATACTCGTTTTATATTATAATATATCCAATGTATTCTTAAAAATTTTAAAGTTTAAAATGTGCCCTAAATATTTTGCATATTTGTCCTTGTGAATTTTGTTCATTTGGAGTTACTAAACCAGATACTAAACAGAAAATATTTTCATTTCTTGAACATGTGGATATCTTGGTTCACCTAGTGTTGAATCTCTCCCAGGGCTGATCCTAGTGCGAGAATGCTTTTCAGTTTGCTTGTCAATGTCAGTGGTTTTCTCTTGGCACTATGGTTTTCTCCACCATCCCTGAACTGACCACCTCGGTATCAGTAACATAATCCTACTAGCCACAGAGTATTGTTAAAAATCTTGTTTTATTATCTGCATTTCACATAAAAATTTCTTATTTTGACATGTCATTAACCAGTGGTACAAATTTGTGTCAAAGAGAAAGTATTGCCATCTGTTACAATAAATGTTGAGTGATTCTCGGTGAAGCCATTTTTCTTTGAAATAATCAAATTATATGAGTTGGCAAACACCTATCAGACAAGAAATTGTATGTTAGAATACAGTAGAATACCCTGTTCATTGGCACCCTGTTCAGTCATATTTTGGCATATAGTGATTAATCAGGGAAACTTAGGAACCAAAAAAAAAGCAAACAGATTTTGGTGTGATATGTGAGATGGAAAGTTGTCAAGGGTCACTTCAATAGTATTTCACTGTATATAATGCACCATTTGAGTGGAGTGGAGCGATAAATTTTTATATCTCAGTCAAGATTTTTTCACTATCAAGGCAGTCATTTTAAGGAGAAAAACCGTCACCCCCCTCTCGGGAAAACCACTTCCCTGTGGCAAGTAAACTGACAATTTTTTCACTGTAGGATCTGTCCTGAGTCAAGAGTCACTGTGATTTATAAGCATGCTTTTTAGATCACATGGCCACTAGACTCCTACAACATTTGAGAAAAAAATATTTCATCAGAAACAAACTATACATTTTTCCTTTTTTTATTTACTAGGGTCATGTGCCTAAAATGATTGTGCCTGATTTATCAACAGGTAATCGTCCTATTGTACCAACAGACTATCAGGCTGTTGTGAAGAATTACCCAGTGGCAAAACCTAAAACAGCAAGTGGCTGGAGTCATCAGGTTAGTTACCATGACGATTGTTATTCTGATCACAGGCTAGTGACAAATGCTGCTTATTTTTCAAAGTAAAAAAGTATCTAAGTTTGACTTTTTACTTTTTTACTTTACTTTAGTACTGTATTATTTGAATGGAGAATTTAATTTAGGAACTTAAAAGATGTTGTTGTTGTTGTAATGTTTAACGTTGCATAAGAAATTTTTCAGCAATAATGATGAGAGCAAGGTTATTAATCTCTTTGAATTGATCTAAAAACAAGGTTGTGTATGTGTAAGATATGCAAGTGTGTATTGTGGTCTGCCCTGTTAGTAGTAAGTATGTCACAAACAAGCATACCACACCCCCAGTCCATTATCCTGGGACCGTGTGAACCAGTCAATACTCTGTCCTCTTTATGCTGAGTGCCAGGCAAGGAAGCAGTATTTCAAACTGTAAAGTCTTATGTATGATCTAACATTCCCACTCTCAAGGTGAATGCTCTACCACTGAGCCACTGAGGAACTGACAAGAGATGACAGGGACAGATGGATGTCTAGACATACCGGTAAATTTCATCACCTGCTGTCTCATTTAAAATCCAAGATGTTTCAGGTTACACTAGCTAATTTTTCAGTTATTAGTGACAAGGCAATTTTTCTTTTCAAAAATTTGAATAAGCATGTAGTGTATGAGCTTTATCAGGCATTTCTGATCTGCTTTGTACAATGACTCACGACCCCTTCAGAGTTCTTATTCACTCACCTGTAATGTCACTCAGTCCATTATACTTGTACTAAGCCAAGCAGTAAAGACCTATCACAAGAAACAATCTTTCTCACTTGATGTTAACTGGGTTAAAATCTACAACAATGAGACCCTTGGGTTTGGAAGGCTAACACTTTTCAACTCTGCAATGGCAGCCTTTGTGACACATTTGGTTTTAAAGGCTAACACTGCCATGTTTTCTTAGTATAGAAAACAGTATATCAGAGTCTTTCCAGCTGGTATTTAAATTTTTTTCTGTTAAATCTTTTTTAGCCATGCAGTCTGGATACGAATGCGGAAACGTTAGCATTTGGATATAAAGCACATGTTGTATTATCATCTGGGTCACTTCAGTGTTTGATAGATAATCATGCTCCTAGTTACAGCAGAGAATGGGAATTACCTGTTGTAGTAAAAGAGCAGGAATACATTGGTAAGTTCAAGAACAACCTAACAAAATTAAACTGATAGAAGTTCTTGTATGATATATTTTTTGCTGAGTTGCACAAAGTGCATATACATATAATAGGACTGGTACAAACATCAGAAACAATTGGTGATGTCTTGATATAAGTGAGATATTGACTGTGAATTATAGCCACTTGTAACAAAGACCTTTGACGAATGAACTGACACACTGTTTCACTGTTTAAGATCTGCCAAAGCAGGATTTGGGGCACCTGTGTAGCTTACAGTTAGACTGTTAAAAAGATCAGCTATAACTATATATACAAGTGAGATATTGATTTGTAGCCTTATAACATTTACTGTTTATGCCACGGTATTTTTGACAGTGAAATGCAAAATGTTCTTAGAAAATGCAATTAACTTGAATTGCATATGGTATCTTTCGCTTACTTAAGTCTAGTCATAACAGGAAATTGCTATATGCATCGGCGAATTACAATAAAGTATTTCTGTAGGAAACTGTGGGACACAATGACACAAGCAGTAAATCTAACATGGATTACTAAATGTACATGCAATTCAAAAACAACCAGTAATTAATATGACTTATCTTATATGCACTTCAGATGTAATTTTAAAATAAAATATTATTTTCTATTGCAGAAGGCGGCAGAAAAGTAATTCATAAAACAGTATATATAGACCGGCCTTTTGTATCCAACAAAATTGACTTGAGAGAGAAACATTCCAAGTTTTTGAAGTATGCCTTTAAATCATATGCATTAAGATCAGGACAGGTTGGTCATATTTTTACTATTCCTAAGAAAACCAGCGAAAATATATCAGCATCTTCAAACTTGTTGCACTCCAAAAATCAGTCCTCTAAACCACAGAGTGAAAACACGTTAGAATCAAATGTTAAAACAGATTTACTGTCACCTCAGTTGCCAGTAGCAACTGAAATAACTGACGATAATTTATTCGACGTGAGTTTGACAGAAGATATTGATGATCTTGAAACTTTTGGTACTTCATCAAAAAAATCTAAATGTGCAGTGTCAGAAAATAAAACAAGAGAAACAATTACAAAAAATGACATTTTTGACACAAATGTTGACTTAGAAGCTTCTTCTGATAAGAGGTTTGATAAAATTAAGCAATTAGGAAAATCTGTGGTCATCAAGGACAGTGAAAATTCTGTGTCCATTAGGAATAGTGAAAACGCTTTAACTGCCAAGAACAGTGAAAAATCTATAACCACGAAGAAGAGTGAAAACTCTGAAGAAACCAAGGATAGTGAAAAATCCATAGCTTTAGAGAACAACCATTTAGAGGTTAAAGATGAAGAGATAATAGTTAAGACTGGCATTAGGAATGATTCAGGTGTATGTTCTGGATGGAAATCTTCTGACGAAGTCAAGGAAAGATATGATGATAAGGTCATAGAAGTGACGGATGAAAGAATTGTTGAAAAATTGGATAGGCAGAATAAACGTGGTTCCTTAACTCAAGATGTAGAAGCTTGTAGTCCAGAAAAAATTAGGAGGACATCTTCAGAAATATCAACGCGATCACGGCTTGATTCTTCGAGTAGTTGTGATTCGGAATCGGAAAGACTAATGATAGAATATGATAGTAAAGAGGATCATGGGAAAATGTCAAAACAAGACAAGGAACGTATGATAAAATCATTAAGTATGGAAACTGAAGAATATATAGATGAGCCACCTGCAAGTCCTGACATGGAAAACCCAAATGATGAAAATAATTTGGGTGGACCAGCTAGCCCTAATGCTCCTGGTAGCCCAGACATGCTTGTTAACACAGATATTAAAATTGAAGAGGGTCATGAATTAAGTTTATCAAAGCCAGATTTCTTTTCACCAGGTGGCAGGAAATGTGTTCTTATACCTTTACAGAGAGACAATGCTGGGGAGGAAAATGTAATGGATTATTCAGAATCCTTACTGCAGGACAGTGATGGGGAGGAAAATGTAATGGATCAGTTGCCAAATGAACCTTTATTTCCTACTCCCCCATTGATACCAAAAGTGAAAAACTATGCTCGAAGAACCAGGAGTTTATCAAGATCAGAATCTTTTACAGAAGCTGAAGGTGATAGCGAGTTTTTGAAGTCTTCCAGAAGTAAATCTATTAAAATTGATGATAGTGACACTGATAGGGATGATGGTCTAGTTTTGGATATCCCAGATTCAGAACCAGATGAAACTGTTATGCCAGGTCGAAGAACAAGGTATAGTGTTCGAACTAGGAACCAATCAAAGAATGAAAAATTAGCTAGAAAAGATACAGAAAGTGATTCCTCGAAAAAGAAAGAAAAACTTAAATTAAAAGAAACTTTGGATTTGTTGGAAAAGGTTACTGAAAAACGTCGAAGCAGATATAGTGATTCTGATGTTAATATCAGGAAAGATATCAAAATGGAGGTGTCTGAAATAAATGTTTCTGAAAGATACACAACAGAAAAAGGTAATACTAGGTCAAAGGTCAGGTACAGAACTAGGTCAGCAGGCTCTGTAGATAAATTGGGTCAGTGTGTGACTGAAATCAAGAAAGAAAATATTAATAACTCGGCATCTGAATTAAAAAATAAAGATGTACCATCAGAGTGCTCATCTTCACCTGTAGATACAAATGGAGATGCATCAAAATCACTTAGAAACTCAACTCTTGTAACACGTAGATCAAAAAGAAAGACCAGTATTTCCAACACATTTGATGAAAGTAAAAATACAAGCTTAGAGGCAGCAACCAAACTATTAGAAAATATACCACAGGCCAAGTCTAAGGAAGTGCCCGTTAAAAGAGGCAGAGGAAGACCAAGAAAGAGTCAAGATTCTATGGTTCAGAATGAAAGGTTTGTTGTAAATATAAAATTTATCTACAATAGAATCATTAATATTCTTTGGGTTAAAATTTTGTTGTTTTTGTCACACAATTCAATGATGTTACATTTCCATTATGTTAAATTTCCTTTTTAAAATAGCTTTGTTTTGTGAAATTGAGTTTTGTAAAAAATAAATCCCATTAGAGGCCATGTTGGTGGTTTTCTCTCACACATTAAAATTAGCAAAATTATATCGCCAAAATTAGATACATGTATATGTTATGCATAATTTCTTTGTACTTTTGATTTGTTTAATCGGTTCCTTCTGTGTTAATATTTGTTTTATCTGTTCCCTCTATGTTATCATCTGTTTTATCTGTTCCTCCTATGTTAACACACCAGTGTTTTTTTAAACCAGTTTTGGGAATGGGGCCAGGGCCTGTGCAATTGGGAACTTTTGCGTCATTCTGAGACAAATTGGGATATTTTTACATTGCAAAAATCCCCTCTCCCCCCCCCCCCCCCCCAAAAAAAAAAAAAAACAAAAAAACAAAACAAAACAAAACCAAGAAAAAAAATCACAAAAAATGATGTGTAGGTAATAATAAATTATACTGAAATACAAATCTCATTTAAAATCATAATGTATTTATTTTCTCTTTCAGGACAATAAATTTGATTATTTAACAGTTAAGCAAGATTTTTTTGGCATCATATTTGTTGATTCTATAAATGATATTTTCAACTTCATTTGAGATCACAAAGGGGTAATTTTATTTGTAACTATTTTAGTCGCGGATCCAATTACTCAAAAATAAAATTTTCACTATGAATGGGAATTTACAGTCAAAATTTGGGAAATTTCTAGTATTTTGTGAAAGTCAATTTCAGGCCCAAATTAACCCAAAATAAATCACTACAAACATTTTATCTGTTCCCTCAATGTTAACATCCATTTTATCTGTTCCCTCTATGTTAACATCCGTTTATCTGTTTTTCTTATGTTAACATACATTTTATCTGTTCTTCTTATGTTAACATACATTTTATCTCTTCTTCTATGATAACATACATTTTATCTGTTCCCTCAATGTTAACATCCATTTTATCTGTTCCCTCTATGTTAACATACATTTTATCTGTTCTTCTTATGTTAACATACATTTTATCTGTTCTTCTATGTTAACATACATTTTATCTGTTCTTCTTATGTTAACATACATTTTATCTCTTCTTCTATGATAACATACATTTTATCTGTTCCCTCAATGTTAACATCCATTTTATCTGTTCCCTCTATGTTAACATACATTTTATCTGTTCTTCTTATGTTAACATACATTTTATCTCTTCTTCTATGATAACATACATTTTATCTGTTCCCTCAATGTTAACATCCATTTTATCTGTTCCCTCTATGTTAACAAACATTTTATCTGTTCCCTCTATGTTAACATACATTTTATCTGTTCTTCTTATGTTAACATACATTTTATCTGTTCTTCTTATGTTAACATACATTTTATCTGTTCCCTCAATGTTAACATCCATTTTATCTGTTCCCTCTATGTTAACATACATTTTATCTGTTCTTCTTATGTTAACATACATTTTATCTGTTCTTCTTATGTTAACATACATTTTATCTGTTCTTCCTGTGCTAACATACATTTTATCTGTTCTTCTTATGTTTACATACATTTTTATCTGATCTTCTTATGTTAACATACATTTTAATTGTTCTTCTTATGTTAACAAATATTTTATCTGTTCTTCTTATGTTAACATACATTTTATCTCTTCCTTCTATGTTAACAAATATTTTATCCGTTCTTCTTATGTTAACATACATTTTATCTCTTCCTTCTATGTTAACATTCATTTTATCTGTTCTTCTTATGTTAACATACATTTTATCTGTTCTTCTTATGTTAACATACATTTTAATTGTTCTTCTTATGTTAACAAATATTTTATCTGTTCTTCTTATGTTAACATACATTTTATCTCTTCCTTCTATGTTAACAAATATTTTATCCGTTCTTCTTATGTTAACATACATTTTATCTCTTCCTTCTATGTTAACATTCATTTTATCTGTTCTTCTTATGTTAACATTCATTTTATCTGTTCTTCTTATGTTAACATACATTTTATCCGTTCCTTCTATTTTAACATACCAATAATCTGTTTCTCCTATGTTAACATACCTTTTATCTGTTTCTCCTATGTTAACATGCATTTTATCTGTTCCTCCTATGTTAACATAACATTTATCTGTTCCTTTTGCTACCTTTTAATTTGAGGAAGTGTAGGTAATTTTGTATCGTAGCTATGATCTATATTATATATATGTATATTTACATATTTTATTTTATTTTTAAGCATATCATTTAGAAGACAGAGTTCTGCTTCATCAGTCACAGGTATGTACATTACATATTAATATTCAAAGTTGAAGTCTGTTACAGCCTATAGTTTTATCAAGCTCAATCTGTTTCTATGGTAATCTTTAATACATGTAACAAGACCCCTTATGGGTTTGTTATTAGTTATTTGCAAGATTTAACAATTTTGTAACTTGTTTATCAACTGAGCAAGCTGGAACCATGTGAAATTGATTTAAATTGGTTGCACCATATAAATATACATTAAAAATTAAAAATCCCTAGCAATTTGATTTTAAAAAACCAAGAAATCCTGGATTGTATAGGTAAAAATTTAGTTATGTTGTACTTTAACAAATGTTTGAGTTTAAATAAAAATGATGTTTTGATTTTTTTACATTTTTAGCTCAGGTATGCGTTAAGGCCCATGGACCTCTTGTTTGTACTAATTACATATGTAAAAGTCATCCTTTTGTATTTAATTTTAACAGATGAATCAACAAAAAATGATGATTCTAGCCAGGATCTTTCCACATCACCAATATCAACAAAATCTCTCCGAGGTAGACAGCTCAAAGCATCACGAGGAAAAACCAGCAATGTCACAAGGAATGAAACAGAAATAACGAAAACTGAAATAAAATCTGATAGTGAGATGTTGGAAGCCAGTACAACTGCCAAACAGAATAAAAACCATGGCAACACAAACATCAGCTCTGTTAACAATCCAGGAAGTTGCAGTATTGATAAAAATAGTCAAACATTAGAGAGTGGTACTGAAGAGGAGAAATCAATTACACAAACTACTGATGTACTGACTATGTCATCAGTCAATCCTTCTGTGGGAATGGGCAAAAATATTACATCTGAACAAGGTACTAATATATGTCTTTTGTGAAAGATATTTTATTAGTCAAAATGCATGATTTCAAAATTTGAACAAATGTAATTAACAGACACACATGTACAGAGAGAGAGAGAGAGAGTTGAGTAATGATGTTTAACATCCCAATCAAGAATATTTCACTTTGTAGAGAAGTTGCCAGCTATTGGCAAAAGTGCAGAAATTTTGCCTGTGTGTTGCGCTGATGGCATTATACAGCAGGGTTCTTTATTGTGCCACCCCTACCATGACACAGAACCTCATTTATTTCAGATTCCCATCTGAAAGAACGGTAACTTTCATTTCGTAATGCTGAGTGCTTGGTGAAAGAATACTCACTACCCACTTTCAGGTCTTGGGTCAGACCCAGCTGGGGTTGAAACCCACAACCTCCCACTTACTACAGAGAGAGAGAGAGAGAAAGAGAGAGAGAGTTTTGAATAAGGTATGTTTCAAGTGTTAAGAGTAAAATTTACTGGCTATATTTGTGTTTTCTCAGTTAATAAAGACAGAAAGCAGATTTTAAAGAGGAAAACTTCACTAGATGATAAAAAACAGAACTCGAGCACCCTGGACACAATATTACAGTTACAAGAACAAATGTTACACACTGAAGGTCACAAGGTCACATCTAAAGGCTCAAAACCAGGTATATTGATCAATAAGATATTTCAAAATAGTAATTTAGTAGAACTTCAATGACTTCAAAGGACTTCGGCCAAATTTTCGAGCCATTGGGGGGTTCAAGCGATAGAACATCAAGATACGATCAGAGGTTCAGGTCCTCATGATTATCGTCGAACAGAGAATCCGCTTTAAATTTGTAATACATTTGTACAGTCTAACCTGTGTTAACGGTCACCTGTCCATAACGGTTACCTCTGTTTAGCGGCCAGTTTTCGCCAGTCCAGTGTCATTTTATTATATAAAACACCTTTCAATAGCGGTCACCTGTCTAATGTGGTTAGCGGCCACTATTTTCTGTCCCGTTTAAACTCAATTTCTGTCTATAACAGCCAGCAACGTAAAACCGGAAGTTGAGTTATTTCCCTTGGAAACATGTAATTTCACTTCCTGTCATGAAGAAATGTTTACGTGTGATATATCATGGCTTCTCAGTGACAGGTTTAATCTGTTGATTAATTTAATCAAAACAATGGTGGACGGCTTGTCAACGGTACCGACAAAGGAGTATAAGTCGAATTCTCCACATTAAACATTACCGCTAGTTAATTCCTGGTAATTATCCATGACACGTGGGAGTCACATTGGAGTGGTAAAGTCTTAAAATAAGACTAACGATGGTAGATTTTATAACTTTCATCGTGTCAGCGCCGAAAAGAAAAGCATTAACTTTGAAAACAGGGTAGAGGTCATTAGATAAGAAAATAAACGTGTTAATAATATCCGAAATTTGGCAATTTATGAGTCGATCAAATTGAAGATTTTATTTTATTTTGGCAGTGAAATATATAGAATGATCTCTCTCTCTCCCTCTCTCCCTCTCTCTCTCTCTCTCTCTCTCTCTCTCTCTCTCTCTCTCTCTCTCTCTCTCTCATTTTTCATTTTTCTTTTTTTTTTCACTTATAATAAAATTCATTTAAAATATTTTTTAAAATGCAATTTATTTTCTACCTCTAAAATTTTCAAATTTATAGAAAAAAACACACACACACACACACTTGTTTTTAAATCAATCAGTCAATCTTTCATGCAAGGAGAGATAATTTGCCAAAATATTGCAAACCTGTCCATAGTGGTCACCTGTCTATAGTTGCCACTTTGGCCTGGTCCAACAGCTTACCACTATAGACAGGTTTGACTGTACACGTAAATGTATTTAAAGGTCAAATGAAAAAACGTCCAAATTAAAATTGAAGTTGTCATCTTGAATTATTAAGAATTCATAGATAATAAAAAGTTAGAAACGTACCGATTAAAAATACAAAATTTATTATTAATCATGATATCTCGATAATGTTTTCAAACTGTGGACCTGCAATATGTCGTATATGTTTTATGGCTACGGGGCTGAAACATGGTACTTTATTTTAATTTCAACAAGTGATGATTAACCATTGAACAGCATAGCTATGGCAGTTATTGGATTATAAATGCCATAGCTTTGCCAGGCAAACTGAATAACGCGCGTTAGCGCGTTATGATTGGTTTGCCTGGCAAAGCTATGGCATTTATAATCCAATAACTGCCATAGCTATGCTGTTCAATGGTTATATTTACATTATGTTAATTATTAATTAATTTTTTTGAATTTTTGTCACATCAATTTGAATTTTCCCGCCTTCAACGAGAAGCGGGGTCAATTATTGGAACAGCGTAACAATGTAAACAAAATATAGTACAACATGAAAAAACACGGAACTCGCAAAAAATATGAAATATTTTATTAACCATCACATTGTTTTGCACATTTTATATAAAACATCAATTTAGTCACTTTCATAGCAATTTTACAAAATTATTTTTAAAAAAAAAACGAATTTCTTAAGGCGGATGACGAACAAGTGAACAGTCTCGAAGATTGACACGGAAATGATGTCTCACTCTCGCTGTCATTTTTGGAAATTTTAAGTGCAGTGCGAGAAATTGGAATTTACGAAGAAACCAGGAGTGAATTAATTGGATGACGGAAATGTAATCTGCTTTGGAAAGTCATAGTTTCTATCATTATTATTCGTAGAACTTGTGGAACTGGCCACATGATGCGACCCAGATTGTGACCCAGTTAGGCGCAGTACAACAGCTGATTCAGTGTTTAAATTTTTTGCAGGGTGAGTTAATTCTGACAGAGTTACTATGGCGTGTTTTTTCTGTTGTGTTGAGACAGTTCTGTTGTAAGATTGGGAGAAGCTTCTCATTTATGGTTCGCCATAAACAAATTTGTGCCGAGCTTCGTACCCCATATCATTGAGATGCTGAATGGCCGTCACCCGCAAACGGCGAGGAGTGTATTTAGTTTCAACTTTTGCAGCCGCATGATGGCATTTGTCGGATAAAAACGGGTAAATGTGCGTTTTAAAAGTGGTTTGAACATTAACCATATATCAGACTCTTCAGGACCAGCCATGGCTTTTTATTACATTGATTGAACAAACTTTGGGATTTTTGTCAGCTTTATCAAAGCACTGGAAACAGCGGTTTAACATGTTTACAGGACAGTCGACCGTCTCGGTTGCATATATTTATTCCTTTTTAACATCTGCTATATATATTTTCGTCTGTATGAGATATCTCCCCTCTGAAAATTTTTTGGTTTTATTTCATGTTTTTAAATTACATATTCTCCAGACTCGTCAATGTGATACTCAATTATGACTGTAATTTTAACTGGTGGTGAAATTCCGTAGCTCGGGAAATAAAATTTATAGAACAAATGGTAGAAATGGGAGAAATTATGGTACTTTTTCCGTTGTGTATTTAATTCAATGTATATTTTAAAATTAATAAATATTTTTTTTCTCAGGCTGTGCTGTTGTTTTGATATGAAACTTCTTAAAAAATAGTCCAGAGAGTGAAATATTCATACGCATAGTGTAATGATCATGTGATCAATGTGAGTTATTGTACCGTATTTGCCACATGTCTCAAACATGTTTATATAGTAAAGTTGCAAAGCAAATGTAAATATTAAAAAATAAACTTACTTTATTCTAATAACAATACATAGCACAGTTAATACCGGTCATTTAAATCACAGAAAATTATGACAATACATATTACTCAACATACTCCAGTGACATGTAAATTACAGAGTCCTATGTGCAATCATCAAGCGTGGACAACTGAGGTGTTTTAGCGACCAAACGCTTCTGCGTGTCGTAATCGGATTAAGAGATTTAAGAACTGTGTATATCGAGCACTGTCTCATTAGGTCATTTAATAATCTCAAGTAGCACTCAACATTTCAGGTAAATAGACTAATTGTTTTGTTCCACTCTATTACTTTTATTGAAATCTGTAATATGGCTTTAGCTTGTGTTTTGTTTACAATGACCCCGGTCACGTCATTCTGAAAAAAAGTATTCGAGCGAAAGAAGTTGAATTTTTCATAATTTTATACGTTTGAAAAATATTTATTGTCCGAGCGAGCAGGGGTATTCGAGTTAATGAAGTTTGAGCCATCGAAGTTTATTTACATAGGATTTTATAGGAAATTGGTCGGGACCAACAGATGACTTCAAGTTATCCGTTCGAGCGATCGTAGTTTTACTATACTTCCTTTTATCTCAGTAAAATCATAAAGTTCACAAAATTGTTAAAAGTTGCTCTATTAATGTTTGAAATCCCAAATCTAATGACTGAAGTGATGGTTACCAATTGTTCAAAGTTATTAATTACTTTTATAGTTGTCATCAGCACTTTCAGTACTTTGATTTTATTTTGCAGCTGCTGAAGTCTGCTATGCGATTCCAGAAGATCTCATTCATACCTATAAATGTCCAGAGAAAAACAATATAACTTATCATTTGTGGACTTTGGGTGGATTTCGAGTCATTGTTAGATGTGGTTACCATGGTATCTATAAAAATCGTAGACAAGAGGTAATATGTTTTTCAAGTGGTATGATATATTAGATATATGTGTAAGATATATGCAATTATTATATAGTTTTGTATGTCAAGAAGTAGCTACAAGACCTCACTCTTTATTATGTTAAAATTAAGTTTGACAAATTTCTAACGATTTCATTGGTTGAAAAGTAAATACATTCATGTTATTTCTCAATGACTTTAACATTAATAAGCAGTGCTCACTCAAGTGCTGAAGTGACATAATCTAGAATTACCGTAAATACTTTTAATGCACAAAATTTTGCTTTGTTTTGAAGTTATTAAAAAGCAAAAATTGCATAAAGTTATTCTCTCATTTGATTAAGTTGTTTTTAAAATTTAAGCAAAGTATTATTTTAAAATCTTATCCTATTCAATTTACATCTGTTTAATATTTATATATTTTAATTTTTAGCTCACCTGAGGTGAAAGCTCAGATGAGCTATTGCTATCCATCTCCGTCCGTCGTGCGTCGTCCGTCGTCCGTCGTCCGTCGTCCGTCGTGCGTAAACTTTTTACATTTTAATCTTCTCCTCCAAAACCACCGGGCCAAATTTAATGAAACTTGGTAACCATCATGCCTGGGTGAAGCCCTTTCAGATTTGCACAAATGAAGGAGTTATGTCCCCTTGGGGCCCCACAAGGGGGGAAATAGTGAAAAACTTTAAAAATCTTCTTCTCTGAATCTACAAGAGATATACCTTAGTTATTTCATTTATAACATCCTTAGGTCATCTATTTTCAGATTTGCACAAATGGTAGCCATGGGGCTCAAAATGGGGAAATTATAAGGCACTGAGTGGGGAAATTGCTAAAAACTACATATTTATCACTATATCTTGAAAACTATCAACTTTTTGTATAGGCATATATATTTGAATATTGCAGGTATTGACATGACGATCATTTTGATATATGGTTCAAGGTCAAATGTTGATAGGTCAGGGTCACAGCTGCAAAAGAAGACTTAAATTGCTAATTATCTTGAAAACTATTAACTTTTTGTATAGGCATGTATATTAGAATATTGTAGGTATTGACATGACGATCATTTTGATATATGGTTCAAGGTCATATATTGAAAGGTCAAGGTCACAGCTGCAGAAGAAGACATAAATTGCTAATTATCTTGAAAACTATTAACTTTTTGTATAGGCATATATATTAGAATATTGTAGGTATTGACATGACGATCATTTTGATATATGGTTCAAGGTCATATATTGAAAGGTCAAGGTCACAGCTGCAGAAGAAGACTTAAATTGCTAATTATCTTGAAAACTATTAACTTTTTGTATAGGCATATATATTAGAATATTGTAGGTATTGACATGTCAATCACTTTGATATATGGTTCAAGGTCATATATTGAAAGGTCAAGGTCAAAGCTGCAAAAGAAGACTTAAATTGCTAATTATCTTGAAAACTGTTAACTTTTTGTATAGTCATGTATATTAGAATATTGTAGGTATTGCAACAACGATCATTTTGATATATGGTTCAAGGTCATATATTGAAAGGTCAAGGTCACAGCTGCAAAAGAAGACTTAAATTGCTAATTATCTTGAAAACCATGAACTTTTTGTATAGGCATGTATATTAGAATATTGTAGGTCTTGACATGACAATCACTTTGATATATAGTTCAAGGTCATATATTGAAAGGTCAAGGTCACAGCTGCAAAAGAAGACTTAAATTGCTAATTATCTTGAAAACTCTTAACTTTTTGTATAGGCATGTTTATTAGAATATTGTAGGTATTGACATGTCAATCACTTTAATATATAGTTCAAGGTCATATGTTGAAAGGTCAAGGTCACAGCTGCAGAAGAAGACTTAAATTGCTAATTATCTTGAAAACTGTTAACTTTTTGTATAGTCATGTAAATTAGAATATTGTAGGTATTGCAACAACGATCATTTTGATATATGGTTCAAGGTCATATATTGAAAGGTCAAGGTCACAGCTGCAGAAGAAGACTTAAATTGCTAATTATCTTGAAAACTATGAACTTTTTGTATAGTCATGTATATTAGAATATTGTAGGTCTTGACATGACAATCACTTTGATATATAGTTCAAGGTCATATATTGAAAGGTCAAGGTCACAGCTGCAAAAGAAGACTTAAATTGCTAATTATCTTGAAAACTCTTAACTTTTTGTATAGGCATGTTTATTAGAATATTGTAGGTATTGACATGTCAATCACTTTGATATATGGTTCAAGGTCATATGTTGAAAGGTCAAGGTCACAGCTGCAGAAGAAGACTTAAACTGCTAATTATCTTGAAAACTATTAACTTTCTGTATAGGCATGTATATAAGAATATTGTAGGTATTGACATAACAATCATTTTGATATATGGTTCAAGGTCATATATTGAAAGGTCAAGGTCACAGCTGCAAAAGAAGACTTAAATTGCTAATTATCTTGAAAACTATGAACTTTTTGTATAGTCATGTATATTAGAATATTGTAGGTTTTGCGACATTGATCATTTTGGTATATGGTTCAAGGTCATATATTGAAAGGTCAAGGTCATATCAACATAGGAATACTAAAAGTATTCATTATCTTGAAAGCTATTAATTTCATGCATAGGCATGTATATTAGAATATTGTAGGTATTGACATGACAATCATATATGGTTCAAGTTCATATATGTTCAAAGGTCAAGGACATAGCTGCATAAATATACTGAAATTGATTAATGATTTTGAAATTATTCATTACATTACAGTTACTTCATGCGTATTATATAAGCTACTTATAAATGAAAAGTGAGTGGATATATTTCTGATTAAGTTTTGTGGGAGTTCTTAACTTGAGAAAACTTTTAAAGTTTCTGTACTTAATATATTATCTATTGCACTTTGCAAACAATATTGGACATATCTTCAGGTGAGCGTTAAGGCCCATGGGCCTCTTGTTAACATTTTCTAGCTGCAATAATGACGATGCAGCTATAAACAAACTTTCACTCACTCTTTGATATTTAATATTTAATTATAAGCATTGAATCTGATTTCTATTCGGGTCATTGAGAAATACATGTATACTGAATGGATGCAGTGCACACTGTTCGCGAATTACGCAAAAGTGTGCACAGTATCCATTCAGGTTATTTCTCAATGATCCCAATGAAAATCAGTTTCAGTACTTAAAACTATTATTTTACTGAAAGTTAAACATTACTATTTGGCCTTACTTTAACGATAGATACATCTTTTAGTATATGTTTGACCCTGATCAACTACAAAATTCAATGAGAAAGATTTTTCTGTTGTAAGCCCTTACTGGTTGGGTTTGTACCAGGATAACAGACTGAATGGTCCGAGATGTTTATCTGGGACACTGCGCCCACGTGTACTAACACCCTAAAGATGGTCATGTGTGCACATTAGTAAAATATAGATCAGAACACTTCCACATTCATGAACTACATGAACTTGTGTTAAAATTAAACCTCATGACTTAAAAATTGTCTTGTCATAAATAGCAGAAAATTTGCTGATGTGACGTGAAAATACATTTAATCAGCCAATCAACTATTAATACATATGCAACTTATGTGTGGGTAGTGTTTTTGATTGTGTGTGTGTTTTATCTTGTGTGTGTGTGTGTGTGTGTGTGTTTTATTTGTGTGTGGGTGTGTTTTATTGTGTGCGTGGGTGTTTTATTGTGTGTGTGTGTGTGTGTGTGTGTTTTATTTGGGTGTGTGTGTGTGTGTGTGTGTTTTATTTTGTGTGTGTGTGTGTTTGTGTGTTAAAATAATTGCATATGTTAGTTTGTGTGGGTTTTTTGAAGTGCGTGAATGTGTCAAATTTGTATGCAATTGTACGTTAATTTTCAAATGTTACGTGTCAATACCACAACTGTTATTTATTTATTTCTTTTTAATTTCAGATGTCCTATGCTCATGTTATACCAAAGCTTGAGTACCAGACATTATATGGGAGAGAAGTATTGACAACCAGTGAAATATCCTGCTCATATTTTTCTACCTATATCAGACCAAATACAAAACTTGTGAGAGGTATGTTTTTTCTATTGAACGTAATTTTGTAATATCTAGAGTCTTGATTAGGGTTTGGAAGTTTGTTTTGTTTTAAGAATTTAAACTTTAATTTTTGTATCATGAAAAACTTTGAAGACAATCATTTACTTGTTAATTAGTCAATATGCTGTGTACATAGAACACATAGAGATAATTTGAAAAATTATAATATGTCATGATACATACTAATTGTCAACCATTTGCACTATGATTGATTGATTGGTGTAATGGGGTTTTACATCCCAGTCAAGAATATTTTACTTATATATATATATATATATATATATATATATATGTATATATATATATGCTTATATTTCTTGTAGCGAGAATCAATCCACTAAAATCTGAGTTAATAGCTATAGAAGAATTAGGTCTTGAACAAATTATCCCAAAAAACACAGAACCTATGTATAAGTAAGTACATGTACATGTATGAATAATATATAGGTCATCTTTATTTATGTAGAAGGACATGCCTTATGTCTCATTGAGGCCCATTTCACTGGCTGAAACTGACTGTTGATAACAATTTCTACACAGAAGAAATTGAATTTTAAATTTAAAAAAAAGAAAAAAAAATTAAACAAAATATTGTGTTATGTTTTGGTCCAAGTGTTTACTGGTAAATTAAATTATAAGGCATAACTTGTGTTTTTAATAACTATTGAGTCATAACTTGAAAAACGGCATGCACACATTTTTTATAACGGGCTACATGCATTATGAAGTGTGCACACTGTTTTTCAGGTTACGACTCAATAAACTTGTTAAAAACACAACAAGTATTGTTATTGAGTTCCATGTCTACTAGCAGCGTGCATGTTAATTAGATATTATGGTCCTGTAAATCAGGAAAATTTTCGTGTCAGTTAATTTTTGCAAGTCTCATCATTTGAAGATATTTACATACTTTTATTTTTGGCATAGTCAAATCATGGTCAATGACAATGCAAATGCAAGTCAAATACATTATTTTAAAATATTTGTGAAAATTTTATTTTCGCATCTTGTTAATCACACAAATATACTTGCAGTGAATTTGTCTTCATGAAATTTGTGATATATAAGGGAACAAATTGTTTTAATATATATTTGTATATTTGTTTTTTAGCCCTATGGTAGGTTTTGAGATGATGCATAATGTCTTTCAGAGGATTTATCAGTAAGTATTAACAAACACACATTTATGTAAGTAGAGAATACAGTAAGGATTTCTGTCATTTATATTAAAGCTGTCAGTTCATGGATGGTGGAGGAAAACAGAGTTCCTAGCAAAAAGAAATTACCTTTAGCATGTGAACTGATAAATGCAATGTGAGATTTGAACCTAGATGATGAGAGGCACTTTTATGTAGGTAAAAGGATACACATCCATTGTGGTCATTGTCAGTAAAATTATTTAGCTAATGAATTGGGTTCTGTTGGGTGTTTAAATGAAGTGTTACACACTGGGATCTGGAATGGTATTTTAGTTAAGCTCTGTTGGGGTATTTTGGTAAAGCCAATAAACTGAGTTCTGAGGCCTGTTCAAGTTAGTCTACATATGCTTTTGCTTTGACTTCAAGCCTTTCAGGAATGATTGTTCTCGCAAGCGCACGCTAGCGACTGTTATCACTATAATATAGTTGTTCACCTTCGATTTCAAGATGGTGTCCCTCAGACAAAGTTTATAAGAAATGGTTAAAATAAATTCTAAAACCAACATGCATTTCAATTTATATTTCATTGCAAGTGTATGGTATCTTTCCAGAGGGGGTTTGAATGATAGAATTAGTTAAAACTTGTGTACAGTTGCCAGATTTAATTGATATTTTTTTCTTCAGTCAAGTGTAGGTGTCCAAATCTAATGGAGATAATTTTTAAAGCATCTGGATGATTATGATGACATAGATTTAATGCGAGTACTCACATTCGTTCAAGAAACAAAAATTTTATTTACAAGCACAGTGGTAAATGACAGTATCTTTAACTGGCCTCTGGTATGGTACTTTAGTTATGCTAATGGACTGGGTTCTGGCGGGGTTATCTTGTGGTGTGGACAGGGTTTTGATGGGGGTATTTTGGTTAGACTAATGAACTAAGTTTGGTAGTGTATTTTGGTTAAACTTTGGTCGAGTATTTTGGTTTAGCAAATAAGCTAGGTTCTGGTTTGGTTGGTTTCATGTGTTCTATTGATGTAAAAACTACAAATAATAATTATATAATTAACTATATAAGTATTATACAGAAATTTCATTTCGTATTTTTGCTCTATATTTTCAGACTACCAGCTGGTCAGTACCTGTTACATCACTCAGAGGGTTCACCAGATTGTCAAATTAAAAAAGCCACAGAAAATAACAAAAGGTAAAAGGAATTGCCCTTTAATAACACCTTATTTCTAAAGATTGTTCATTAGATTCCAGGGCTCTCACAGCTCAATTTGGGAATGGGGCCGGGGCCTTTAGAATTGGGAAAATTTGCGTTGTTTTGACTGATTTTGGGAAAAATCAAATATAGTTTAAAATTGCTTAAATGCATGTAACTATATTCATTATATAAAAGATTATTTTATATAATAACTATCTTTCTGAACAAACTTTTTAATGACCATTCAAATGTAAGCAACCACAGTTTTAAAATTGTAAAATTCTATCCTTCATTTCCCTGAATTTTCTTTTCTTTTCTTTTTTCCATTATCAAAGTTATTTTTCTTTAAAAAACAGCCTTTTTTGCATTGGGAATGGGGCCAAATTTCAGCCCCAAACCAAACCAAGTAAGAGCCCTGGATTTTGCTTAATTACATAGTCCATATGTCAGAAATTTTTATGTAATTAACTTGAATATGCGAATAACCAAAAATGCTCCTTTGGCAAAATATACCATTTGTGTATTTTTGATATACATTATATTGCATGTTTATAATTGGGAAAAGAGTTTAATATTTAAAAAAATAAACAGAAGAGGATTTATTTGATTTTGATTTAACAGGGTTTTACATCCAAATCTAGAATATTTCACTTATATCAAGACTTTGCCAGCTATAGATGAAGTGGCAGAAATTTTGACCTTTCCAATGCACTTAAATTTGGACATGGACACTTGACTGGAGAAAAAATGTCAAAATATATTTTGAATCAGGCATCTATACACAAATTTTAACTTATTCTATCATTCAAATCCCTTCTAGAAAGATACCATACACTTGCACTAAAATATAAAGTGAAATGCATGTTGGTTTCAGAATTTATATAACATTTCTTATTAACTTTGTCTGAGGGACGCCATCTTGAATCTAAGGCAAACTATCTTTCGATAGTGATAGCAGTCCCACATTTGCCTTTTGGTAAACAACCGATCCTAAATGGTTTGCATGCCACAGTAAAAGTGTATGGTCCTTAGGTTAGTCAGTGGGGATGTTGGAAGAAACTAGAGTATCTGAAAACAACCACTGACCTCGGGCAAGTGAGCCTAGGGGGTGAGAGGTGCTTTGATCTGTTAGCAAGTGCTTCAGACCTCTCAGCCACTGAGGCCCTGTAATCCAGAAAAGGATATGTACACAATTATTTGTAATGCATGTAATTTTTTATTATGTTCATTATGTTAACCTATCTATTAAATATGACTGTATGTTTACCAGGGGAGCATATGACCTACATTTCCAGTACTTAGGATTTATGAGTACTACATCTACAACATCACAACAGTTACCATGGTTACCAATAGACACAAATATTATCTTATCACTACACAAGAAACAGAACAGGGTACCAGCGACCTTTGAACCCAAAGGTAAATAAGTTTTTTGTATATCAATTTAAAGTAATAATAAATAAATAAATTATTGGTTAATACCTGTATTTTTCCAAGATGGGTTTAATGAAGTTACTAAAATACTTGAATTTTTTTATTTAAGATTTCCGTGCAAAGAAGAGAAAAAAGAAGAAAAATAATAATCAAAGAAAAAATCAGAAATGAAGGAGAGAGCATATATAAACTAAGATATTAAATAATGTGTCATCCATTGTAAAGCTTTTTACAACTTACAAGAGGCAACCAAAAATGTTTACACACAGTATATATGTACTGCACAGTATATACTGTATAATACTTAATATACTTGTACTTTTAAGAACTTTTCCCAATTATGAGACAATGCATAGATAACATTATAGAAAGTGTGTCCTTATATGTTGTGATAAGGGAGATAACTTCGTTATCTTATTGAAAAAGGAACTATTTTTTAAGTTTTAAAAAAAAAGAATGGACTACCGTTGGAATTGATACATCTTTCTTCATTTTGAAGTAGTTTGTAAATTTATAAATGATGGTATAATAAGACACATCCATATACATGTATTATATATTTCATTGCTTGTCTCGATATTTCATTTTGTTATTAATTTACTTTTTCATTTGTTATCTTTTAATTGGAATATCAAATTGTTTTGTTATTTATTTCAGAGTATTTTGAGTTGTTTTTTAATCAATATTTTTCTGGACCAAAACTAGGTAAAGTTCACAAAACACAAAGTAAGCAGAACTGACAGTAGTGAAATTCACACAAAAATGTAAGATTAATAAACTTAGATCTTGATTTTTAATCATAATATCACATGATACAGTTTGTCTGTTTGCTTGCTGAGGATTATTAAATGTAGTTTGCTTTTGGCACTCTGGTTTCCTCCACCATCCCTGAACTTACTTTCTTGATATAAGTCAAAGAATCTTTACTGGTTTTAAAAATTTAATTATCCCAACCCCCTTTAATACAGTGTAATTAATAAAAAAGTGCAAAAGTGCTAACGCTTTGATAAAGTGTCAAGAAAGTTACTAGTATATACATGTACATGTATATTTGTTGATCATGCTTTTACCGTTATGTAATCGCTCATAAAAATGTCAAATTGATTAGCTTTGACCTCTACAAGCAATTTTGCACTAGCCATCAGAAGATAATAATTTCCACTTCACCTATGGACATGTCCAAACTATTTGTCAAAGTTATTTTTCTTTAAAAAACATAACAGAATAAAGTTTTAAAAGTTATTTGAAATTCTGATTATAATGTATAAATTTGTATACAACAGTAGAACTGATGATTTAAAGTATCCAATAACAAATTTAAAACTTCTACAGTTTTAGCATCTGCAACACTTTTTCTGGTATAAACTTTCACAGCTTTGGTTGATTGATTTAATGGAGTTTTATTTCCCAGTCAAGAATATTTCACTTATATAGAGAAAACACCAGCTATAGGTGAAGTGCCAGAAATTTGCAGTGTGCTTAGGGTAATGTGCAGGGAGAGTACTTTAACATGCCATGCCTGCTGTGAAATGGGGCATCAGTTTTATAGGTCTCATCCAAAGGACCCTGTGGTTTTCATTTCCTAATGTTGAGTGCTTGGCAAAAGAACAGTCACTAACAAGTTTCAAGTCTTGGTCAGACCTGGCCAGGGTTCAAACCCCTAACTCCCACATATGAAGTGAGAACTCTACCAACTGAGCTACTGTAGTGGTTTTCACAGCTTTGGCATCAACTGTACCATGACAAATTATGGTTTTCACAGCTTTGGCATCAACTGTACCATGACAAATTAACAAAGTGAAACTTGTATATTTGAAAATTTATTTTGATTTCATTATAAAAATTAACAAGAAATTAAGAAAAAAAATATAACAACCGCACAACAATTTTGCAAATTCACTTTAAGAAGCACTATTTTAGAAGATTTCGTCTGTTTAATCTTAGGTAGGATCATAGTTTTGCAAATGTATTAAACCTTGTGGTAGTAACTTCTCACGGCAAAGTGGACACTCGGGCTGAAATTGAAAAATAAACAATCAAATAAATAACAAGTTTAAAAGAAACATAAAAATAACAAAATAAGTTTATTGGTTAGGTTAATATTATTTATTCAATATTGTAACAAGCTATCCTTGCCATAGTAGACAAAGATAGAATCCATAAAGGAATTGATTTTTTGTCAAGGCAGAATCCACAAAGGAATCGATTTTTGTCAAGATAGAATCCACCAAGGAATTGCTGTTTGTCAAGATAGAATCCACAATGGAATTGATGTTTGTCAAGATAGAACCCACAATGGAAATGATCTTTGTCAAGATAAAATCCACACAGAAATCCATCTTGATAAAGATAGAATCCACAAAGGAAATTATCCTTAATACATTACGCACAGACAGAATTGACAATGGAATTGATCTTTTTCAATATAGAATCAACATAGAAATCCATCTTTGTCAAGATAGAATCCACACAGAAATTCATCTTGATACAGATAGAATCCACAAAGGAATTCATCACTTACTTTATTTTGACACCATTCATGTATACAGCTCCAACAAAACAGATGACCACATGGTGTGGAAGTGGTATGTTTTCTAGCCTCTAAACACAAAGAGCACTTCCTTCCAGGCATAACAAATGATGAACTACTAAAAAAATATATGATATAAGAATTAGAACTTTAAAATTGACAATAAAGCAATCAATACTTTTGCACTTTATAAATATCCAATCACAGACTTTAATTTACATATCATTTTATATCAACCTGTACAAATTCTGCAATTTTCTTGTTATAAAACCCCTTTATGATTCAGATGCCTCCCTTATCAACACAGTGTTTCTTTTATGCTTCTCCTTATAATGCCTCCTTATTTTATTGCCAAACCCTTTATAACACCACACCAAAATGTGGTAAAATGATGGAAATAAGTCAAGCTTTTTTTACAAAATTATTTTTGTTTTAAATCCATGATACCTTTATGGCGTTTGTCATTTGTGAAATTATGTAAATATCTAAACATAAAAATAGTCTATTAGTTCTATTAAATCTATTCATTTTTTGTAGGAAGCTATACAAAAAGAGTGTTCATAGTAAAGGAACAAACTGTAGAATTGTTTTTAAAAATGTCTATATAAACCCATCTATATATAACAAGAATTCTGCGGATTTAAATGTCTCGCCTGGTTAGATTTTGAGTGAGTAGAAAAACCATTACTTTAATATAAACTTTCACATTTTGACATGTCGCCATCATCGTCGCCGCCACCACTGTCACCGCTGCCGCCTATGACGACACTTGAAAAGTAACACCTATATATCGCCTTATGGCAATTCCAGGCTCAACAGAAACTGACTGCTGAAATGCTAGTTACAATTAATTACCTATGGGCTTCCTCAATGTTTTGTTCACTGGCAGTTTTTGATTTGAACCTCAATTTATCTTTATAGTGTTGATAAATTTTCATGGACAAATTTCCCAATAATTGAATGACTGACAAATAACCCAGAATTCGAAAACTCTGTTGTAGTGAGTTGTCTCCCTTTGAGGGATTTAGTTCATATCGTATCTGCAAATATAAAAAAGATTAAAATTACAGGTTTTATTTGAAATTTTACACTTTTAAAGTAAATTCTCAACACATGTATTTGTACATCATGTGACTTTTTTCAGATATTTTGTGGTAAGAAAGAAATCACAAACATACATTTTGTCAATATCTAATTTTTATAATAAAAAATGTATATAATTTCTGTTTGTTGGTGTCAATGAATGTCACAGGTAGAAAACTGATCAGAATGACCAAATAAAATTATAAAATAGAAAATCCCCTGTATAAATGTCCCTTAAGTAAATTGTGTTGAATGCATGGTGAAATCTACCTGTGTCAATAAAAAAATCAATTTAGGTTATAAATCAGAGTTTTTATTTACTTACATATTGCACACCTGTTACTCTTTTAGCAATGTGATAGAAAATTCCCTTCAAATAAAATATTGCTAAATGGCATCTGTATAAAAATGTTACTGATTGTCGTAACACTGGTATGCATTTTAACAGGAACTCTTTAGTTTCAACTGGCAAAGAAGTTAGATATGGTGACTTCAACTTCCTCTCCAACCAATCAAGAAGCTTTTGTAAACAATATGGTGTACAAGTGTAGAACAGAATCATACATATCCTTCTCTGAAACAGGAAAAAAATATAATTCAAAATACATGTATTAACAATTTAAATAAAATTTCCATCAATTAACTATTAATGTAATAAATATGTTTCTTTTTTGAAAAAGAACCATTATTGCTTAATGTAAGACTTTTCCTTTTTTCCTTATTAAGAATAATTTAATCATGTATGCTCTATTTCCACGCACAGAAGGTTTGTAAACAAACTGCAACAGATGTGGTAAGTGTTATAATTTTGGAGTGCTAAAAGTAAAAAAAATTAGAAATTCAATTAATATGGATGGAATTGTAAAAATAAAAGCAATGAACTTTTAATTGTGTTTTTTGTTGTTGTTGTTGTTGTTGTTGTTTTTTTTTTTTTTTTTTTTTTTTTTTTTTTTTTTTTTTTTTTTTTTTTTGGCATGTAACTAACTCTATTTGGTCACACTGGGGACTAAAACAAAACTCGAATCAAAATAAACAAAATAATACATTTATAAACCAAAGGAATTCCTTGTATTGGTTATTTGGTTGTAATGTTGTTTAATGTCATATTAGCCATTTTTCAGCTATTCCAAACAAGAGCAAGTTTATGTATCTCTAAGGAGTAATAAGAGTACAAGTTCCTGTATCCATTTGATGTGCTCTGAGTATGATTTATGGTTTGCTGTGTATTCTGACACCAGAAACACCAGTAATTACTCTGTCCTTGCAATACTAAAAGCCAAGCAAGTACTTAATCAATATATCAAATTTTCAAGTCATATCTATAATCTAGCCAGGGTTTAAACCCACAACCTCCAGTTCTTGAGGTGGATGACTCAGTACTGACTTACTAATTTGGTTGGTAATGCTCTTTTACTACCATGAACTTGTATAATATTGACATACTCCTCAGCAATGGTCTGAAACCCTATATATCAAACATACACATGTATCAATAGCCTTCTCATCGGGTAAAATTTAAATTCTAACAAATCAAAACCTTAAGGTTCATAATAACGGCCAGGTGGTCAGTAAGAAGAGGTGGTCACTATTATAGATTTTACTGCATATTTTATCAAGTATAATCTCCCTATCAATTCAAAATCAATACATGTACAAATTCATGAAGGCTTTTCACCTTTTAACAGTTGAAGTCTGTCTCTATGAAAAGATGACTATAAATGGTGCAGAGATAAAATATAAAAGATATGTATCAATAATCACCCTGAAAAGCATAAATGAATTTTATAGTAAAATCTGTGTAAAAGACCACCCCAAAAATTTAGGAAATATCATAGAGGACTTTATGGACAGATGATCTTTATATAGAGGTTATTTTTATTGGAAATACAAATGTACTTGTATATACAAAAGAGATATGAAACACCAATCATAATTAGGAGTGAAACGATGCACCGGGATTATGGTGAACAGCAGTGCAGACTTGCCGATTTGATTCTCGGTTCATATCATTCTGATTTCGATTCGATTCATTCCGTTTTCCATTTCGAAATTTACAATATAAATTGTGACGAACGGACATTTTCATGGGTTAGAATTGAGCAGAATAAATTGAGCTATAGGCTGGCATTGACCAATCAGATTTGCGAGCATAAACTTTGTCTATGTCAGTGACAGTTTGCTAGTGTTTCTCTACTCAATGCCAGAATGTTCTAGTCTGAGAGTTTTTATTTTTATTTTTATTTTTTTTTTTCTTGAAATAAAGATTATTTCATTTAAGATGATTTGCCTTTAATTCATATAGACTAAACCCTAATATTATGAATCAGAATAATTTTATCTCCTCTTGTTTGATTAAAGATGTCCATCTGTAGTCAGTTACTTTGCAAAGTCTGTTTTGCTTAAAGATGACCATCTAGTCAGTTGCTTTGAAATATCTGTATTGATTGAAGTAGTTCATCTGCATCTAGTCAGTCATTTTAAGTTCTGCATCAAAATGAATAAGATATTAAAAGAAAATATCTGGAAAAGGAGTAATTGCAATGATTTTCCCTGGTTTTCAATAACAAAAGCTTCAAATCGAATCGAATCAAAAATCAATCGAATTGAGAGACAGGAATCGAGATTCAATTCGAATCGTAAGATGTCCGAAACGTTGCATTCCTTATCATAATGGTCATATTGTGCTATATATTTGATCAAAAGAGCAGGTTTTAATGTTTATTTATATTTACTATGTTCTTTATGTTTTTTTCTTTTTTAAAAGGTTTTAAAGGAGGTAAATTACAGGTAGTACAATTATACCTGCAAAAGTAGTCAGTAAAAAGTATCCAATATCTGCAGCAATATCAATCTCCTTTCTCCAGCCGATCCATCTTCTAGGTTCTGTGAAATACATATACAAATCAACTGAATTATTGTAAAATCACATTATAAAGTTCTTCAACACTTTTGCCACCTCATTTATAACGCTATTTTCATATTTTCTGTTATAGGTCTTTTTTGATTTATAAGTCTTCAATGCCAAAATTTGACTTAACAAATGAATAAATGGTGGCAAAGAATCAAGATTTTACTGTAATCTTACAAATTAATATTTGTACAAACCAGGTTATAAGCTTCTCAACATTTCGATTCATGATAATAAGTAAATTTGTAGGAATTTAGAACTTATCCTGTATTTCGTAATGATTGTTTTAGTTTGTTTATTTTTTCAATATTTATCAGTAAACAATCTGGTGTAACATAGAAGACAGTCCAAGGTTTTTATTTAATTTTTTAAACTGTGACACTTAAAATGTGAAACTATGAATGAAAATTTTTGTGTTTTGTATTCGTCATTTAAAGTTAAGGCAATACAAACTTAAGTACCATCCTGTGGCTATGCATGCTGATAGCCCCCCCCCCATCCTTCCACTACTGCGTACATAAATGATTATCCTTTATCAAATCCTTACCAAGAAGTGTCTGAGCTAGTTCAGATGTCGTATTCCTTAAATAAGATAAATAATAATCGTCTTTCTGATGAGAACGGGCTATCTCAGCTGAACCAGGGCTTTTAAACATGTCTAAATATAGTTAACTGAGGTTTAGTTGTACTTTCACTTCATGGAAAGTACTTTCGGTTTATTCCCTTAGTTAAAGGTGAAAAGGGAGAGAGTGATTAAGAACGACATGGGCGGAGCTGTGGTTACAGATCCCAAAGCTGAGCCTTGGCCGAATTCTAAAGATGATTATGAACTCAAAGATGTCATAGGTATGTGACAAAATTCAATTTGGTTATTTTCTTCAATTTTTATTTAGTCAGTAAGTATCCGAGAAGACACACAAGACTTATTTCCCTGTTGTCTGTCATACTTTCTGTCTACCAGGTAACCACCTGTCATGTCATGTTAAATATAAAACAAATACCAGTTAAATTTTGATGTGCCAGATGTGCACATTTCGGAAACTCATTCCTCATCAGTGACACTAAGACCGAAAAGTTTAATAGATTAAAAACATGAGCCAAACAGTTGAATAAAATGAATCTTAAGTTCCAAAATTATATAAATCCAAATCCAGCTAAGAAATGCTTTGCATGAGGTAACAAATCTTAGTTTTAAATAAATTTCAAATTTAAGATGGCTGAAAATTTTGCTTAATGGTACATTTTCTGACTGCACAAAGTACTGCCTACTGAGTTATGGATACCCTCGGGGAGTTTTACTTCACCAGCAGCGGTACCCGCTCAGGGGAAGTAAATATATAAAACAAATACCAGATAAATTTTGATGTGCCAGATGTGCACATTTCGGAAACTCATTCCTCATCAGTGACACTAAGACCGAAAAGTTTGATAGATAAAAAACATGAGCCAAACAGTCGAAAATAATGAATCTAAAGTTCCAAAATGATATAAATCCAAATCCAGCTAAGAAATGCCTTGTATGAGGGAACAAACCTTAGTTTTAAATAAATTTCAAATTTTAGACGGCTGAAAATTTTGCTTAATGGTACATTTTCCGAAAGCACAAAGTACTGCCTACAGAGTTATGGATACCCTCGGAGAGTTTTACTTCACCAGCAGCGGTATCCGCGCAGGGGTAGTAAATATATAAAACAAATACCAGATAAATTTTGATGTGCCAGATGTGCACATTTCGGAAACTCATTCCTCATCAGTGACACTAAGACCGAAAAGTTTGATAGATAAAAAACATGAGCCAAACAGTTGAAAATAATGAATCTAAAGTTATGTGAATAATTATCAACTTGTTCTATCTTGGAGGAAAAAAATCTTATGTTACACGAAGATTGATTTTTTTTAATCAACAAAAGAAATTATCGTTCTAAATTTGTTATTTTACAGCCATCATCCGTCAACGGCAATCTCACATTCGGAACTATCGTACATACGAGACCAACAAATCAGGTAAGGTCAGAAATGGTTTTTTGAATTCTGAGGCGTGTTCAAGTTACTGGTTTCTTTCCACTTAGTCCGAATTTCCTCTGACCCTAACACATAATATACCTAACGGCTGTGTGTAGTGTCAGAACAATTTCTATATCCAAAACCCGGGATTAATCCGACACCAACTGGTGTCAAAGGGGGTGCCGCCTCATTTAGCTCCGGAGTGAAAATATACGTGTGACCGTGGAAAAGTTAATAAAGAAGTCGAAGAAAAGTATAGGAAAGTAAGAGTAAGTGGCTCATATGTTGCCCAAAAGACTGCAGCAACATTATCATATAGAAAAAGTGGAAAGAGACTGAAAGTAGTGAGTTCATCTGTGAAGCTTCACAGCAGCCCAAATCCGAGTTTATTTGAAAAGAAAGTGACGGGTAGTGAAAAGGTAAATTGTTCTATATTCTATTTAAGCTAATCCTTAAATAACTTTAGCTTGATCAACCACCATTTAAACTTCTGACATGTATGATTAAGATTGTTTTACTGATAAATGATTGACTTTGCCTTTGCCTTTATATTGGCATTTTTAGGTTTATATATTATTAACAGCATGTCTTGCACTGTCAGTCACATGTGACAGTTTGTAATAATTTTTTTTTCATAAACTAAATCTAAAATTTTTTTAGTTAACAGAATTTCTTTTAATGTAATTGTGATGCAAAATTTTGACACAGCGTTGCCCCCACCAGCTTGCTAAAAGCTAATATAAATTATCACGAGATGTTTAAGAATGCCATATTTCCCAGTCGTATCATATGCCTTTTCTAGGTCAAGGAAGATTGAGACCGCATGTTGTTTATTAATAAAGGCATTTCTAATGAATGACTCCAGGTGAACTCAGTAATCTTGGGTACTCCTGTTGCGCCTGAAACCACACTGCATATGAGTAAGAAGGTTGTTAGACTCAAGATAATAAACGAGTCTATTATTAAGCATCCTCCCCATGCTTTTACAAACACAGCTAGTTAAGACAATAGGTCTTTAGTTGGATGGATCGGACAGATCTTTGCCAGGCTTAGGAATAGGAATAACAATTGCTTTGTGCCAAGATGATGGGAAAGAATCACTCTGCCAAATATCATTAAAGATCTCTTACAGAGCGAAAAGACACTGAGGAGGCAAATTTTTAAGAAGTTGATAATGCACATCATCTGGACCAACTGCCGTATAATTTGCTTTGGAAAGTGCATTTTGAAGTTCTTCATATGAAAACATATCATTATATTGCTCAGAATTGTCCGATTTAAAGGACAAGTTATTTCGTTCTTGGATCTTTTGATATTTTTGAAATTCTGAGGTGTAATTAGCTGAAGACGAATTTTTTGATATTGTCTCAGCAATTTTGTTAGAAATGTCTTTTTCAGATGTTAAAATTGTATCATTTATTTTAAGGTGTTTAACATTATCGGAAGAACCTTTACCTTTAATTTTACGCACCATATTCCAAACTTAATTTAAAGGAGTCCGAGAATTGATCTTGGAGACATGTGTTCTCCAAGGATCTCTTCTGCACTTTTTAGCAGTTCTTCGAGCTTTTGCAAGAAAAATACGGAGAAACTGTAAATTATTTTGTGTTGGAGACTTAATAAGTTGTCTCTCAGCTTGTTTCCTATTTTTCCTAGCTTGTTTGTATTCCTCATTATACCATGGTTTTAGATTCGAGGATTTGCAGAGGTTTTAGTGATGCAAGTATTAGCAATTTCTATAAGGACGTCAGTAAATCTCTGAATTTTATTTGTTTCATTTTCGAATCTCTCAGTATAAATCTTTTCTGCACAGAGATTGCGAAACTGATTCCAATCACCTTTTGTAAAATTCCATCTAGGGATAGTTGCATCATTTGTCCCATATGTATAATTCAATATAATTGGAAAATGATCGCTTCCAAGACGATCAACATGGACTGTCCATGAGAAATCATTCAGAATATTTGAATCAAGAATTGACAGATCTATCGATGAGTAAATACCTGTGGCATCAGATAAAAAGATTTTGACCCATCATTTAATATACAAAGGTCGTTGTTTGAAAGTAACGTTTCTATAATTTTGCCTTTATTATCAAGTCGAGGACTTCCCCAAAGAGGATTCTGACCATTAAAATCGCCAACTAAAAGAAATGGTTCAGGTAACTGGTCGACTAAATTTTGTAAATCGGCAAACTGCAATGCTGAAGATGGAGGAATATAAATGGAGCATAATGTTAACGTAACTTGCAGCGTCAATCTTACTGCAACCGCTTGAAGATTTGTTGTAAGAGAAATGGGTCTATGAATTGTCCCATTGCGAACAAATATTGCAGCCCCTCCCGATGCTTTTTCAGTATTGGGTGAAAAAGAATGATATTGGTTATAATATCGGAATCGAATATCTGTATCGAACTCTTTGAATTTTATGAGAAAAAAATCACCCAAAATACTTTATTTATTGTATGAGATTACTGTTGAATATGGCAGAAGCAACATCAGAAAGAATCAAGCATGGGCAGTTGTGGGAAAGAACAGTAAACATTCAAGGGGGTGTCCGAAGAAATATTCCAAAGGACTTGCACTGTGAACATTTAAATATGAAATATAAGGTTAATAGCAGGGATGCTAGGGACCAGTTGACTGAATACACAGTCAATAGGCACAGTCAAATGTCAGGAATTGGAAAGGTAATTAATAAAGATTTTTGATGAAAAGGTGGTATACCGTCCAAGTCATACAAGAAAACATACTAAAACTGACCACTCAAAAGATTTACTGAAAATGGTGACAACATTAGCACGTTTGAGGGTGTGTACTTACATTAAAGGACGGAGTTTTAAAGGATTTGAGGATTTTAAGATTGTGCATGGTGTACGCTACCCAAAGAGATTAAAAGAGAGGATTTTAGACATAAAGAAAATATGGTGAAGCTTACAAAGTTAAGAGAAATGGCAAATTAAAAACTAGTATATTAACAGAGAGTATTTAAACTAAAGTGATATATATAAATTACATATATTACATAATTGTTGGATAACAAGGGGCCTTAATGTCAAGTAGTTTTCAACATTTTTAGACTGTGATTTGACATTTTCACTGTTGTATGTTTTTATCACAATGTTGATGATTGGCATAGGGACATTCTGTAGCTTTTCAACATTTTATAATCATGAGCAAAATTTATTTACGCACAAGTAGTTTTATTTAAATGTATTTGTTATTTTTTAAAGTAACAAAAAAAAACAACATATAACCAAAAGTTCATTAAAAATGCACAGCAGCCTTATTAGGATTTTACAGTTTGAGTATGTATATTTTCCTCATTTGAAAAGAATAAGAGGTTGTAAAGACTGAATCTGAAGACAAATTTTTCAATCAAATAGCATCATTGAATTCAAAATAAACGGTTCACTGGTTTCACCATTACCACCCTGACATGATTGACTAGACCATTTTTGTTTAATAAAAACCATTTAGTGCCATAAAAGGGTTTTTGAATCAACAAGTCTTACTCAGAAATAAAGTTTCTAGCTACAACTTTTCAAGTTTACAGTGTTGTAAAAAAAAATAAGTATGTTGAGAAAGTATTCACAAACTTAATGCTTATTACATTAGGTCACCATTATGGGTCCATTTATATACAGGTTTATCTTACTCAAATATATAAGGTGTAAAAAAATGAAAAAACATAACCCTGAAAATTTTTCGGAGCAAGATTTGTTTCTTTTTATGTTTGCCATATATTTGACAATCACAAAACTTTTTAAAAATGTACTGCTAAAGCCAGTTGAGCTTACGGTATGGCAAAGCAGCCATTTGTGTGAGTGTTAACTTAGGTCTTCGTCTCAAACACCACTTTATCAAATTTATGACAACAAATTTGTATGGAAGATCCCTAAATTGAGTAAAATTTATGAATTTTAGCCTGATTCTAAATCAAAAATGGCCAATGTTACTATAAATAATAATAATAATAAACTAATAAGAAGAAAAATGGCCATTACAGCCTTGATATGTCTACATTTAACAGAAGTTTCAAACATTTTAAAACTGGAACAGCTTGTGTCAAACCATGTTTTCATGCTTTTTATTTGCCAGTTGAGCAGTTAAGACCACTTCTGGTCTCATATTAAATTTGTTTTTCAACTTAATTAAGAAATCTCAACAACATCTGAGACTAAACATAATTATTTCACTTACTACAGATCTTGTAATTTTCAGATAAAATCAGAAGAAAACCACATCTATTTTTAAAGTGCTTTGAAATTAATAAATTCAGTTGTTTTTAACTATTTTAAAAAACAACAACTAGGATTTGATAATACATTTTTACTTGTCATCTTAAAGAAAAAAACCTTTTCACATCAATTTATGTGTTATACACAAAGTTAGGTTTTTTCTCTTCTTCCTTTTACCTCTACATGAAGCTTGAAATAACATAGAATCATCCATAATTTCTGTGTAATTTTTTTAAAAATGCTCTGAAAGAAATGTGTCCATTACAAAATACTAATTTGGTATGTTTGAATTAGGCATCTATTGTGTTCTCTTTGGGTCTAATTTAAAAAAAACTGAATCAAGTCTGATACAGTGTTGTTTTTCTTTGGATATTTGCATCTTGAAATGCAGTTGATACAGCACATACAAAGTTCACAACGACATATATCATGACATTTACTCACACACTGCTTTATATTTTTCAATTTGTCCAATCCATCATTTGAACTGTGAGAAAAATTTGATAAGAAGTATACTCTGATGCATTCTGTGGTTGTTATAACTTTTTTTCAAATAAACTTGCGGTGCACAGGAGCACGTCCTTTTACCACTTTTTCTACATTTCTTACACAAAACATTTAAACTACGCTGATATCCATAGCATATTGACATGGAATTTCTTCAGTCTCTTCCACATATGCCTGCTCGTTGCCATAACTGCAACATTGATGGAGGTAGTCCCCACATTACAACAAGTGTTACATTTGGTATATCAATACCCATTCCTACGGCAACAGTGACAATTAGAACACGCAAAGAGCTGTCTTTTTAAATAAAGTTCTTTAATATTCTATCTTCTGAATTGGTATCTGTGTGTGCATGATACATTTCAATTAATCTGTTCTCTCTCCCCAGCATAGGCTTTATCATTCAAAGTACTAGATAACCAAATGTAAATTCTTTCAAACATAGCAATGGAGTTTACATAAATTATAATTTTTATCATTAACTGCCTTTTGCTAAAAATTTCATTTTTAAGCCAATCAAGTTCTTCTTGATAATCCTCACTGGTTTTGCTTGCACTCAACAAAATATTACTTCTGAAAAAAAGAAGAAAGTATTTCTTAAACAGCTGATCTTTGTATAGAGGTACACATATAGCCACAAATAATAAATGTTTTACTCAATATATATTCTTTAAATGATAATACAGTAACTAACTGGATGTTTAAAAACCCAAAATTTTGTATAAAATACATGTAGAAATAATAAACTGTGACATGCATTTAGCACTTCAGGATTTTTTTCATTTGTAATTAACATATTTATTTAAAATTAGTTTATTTTTGCACCGAGTTAAGTATTTTAATATCTGACTTGCCTGTTTGGTAATGTAGATATAACTTTAAAGTCTGTCAAACCAAGAGCTGAGGCAATATCATCTTTAATTTCCTTTGTTGCTGTTGCTGTGAGTGACAAAACAGGACAATCTAAAATGCTTTGTAAGACACCAACCTTTCTATATTCTTCTCTGAAATCTCAGATCATTCATATTTAAACTTATTGACAGTTTGAGGCCCAGATTGTATCAGATCCATCTTGGTTGTGTGCGGGAATTAATCTTTTTGACACAGAACTTTAAAAATATGCACTGTATTGTGGAATCTTAGGATTTTCTCTATCACCTCTAAAACTACTAGTATTTAAAGAGTCAATAATAGAAGCACAGATTATATATGATTGATTTAAAAAGTAATTATTTCAAAGTTTAGAAAAAGGTGAAATAAATGAAATCAGAATTAAGAAGTTGAAGTGTAGAATAATCCAATTCTTCAAGTTAGTTTTATTCAGTCACACCTACCATTCTGATATGCAGTGTGCTTCATCATAAGCAACAATACACAGTTTGTCTGCATAGGTCTTGGATGATATTCTTCCAGTATTTCCTAATAATACTTTCTGAAGATGTTATTAATATTGTTGCCTGACCATCTTTTATTTCTGTAAATAAAATATAAAACAAAAAATTAACTTAGTAAAAATTCCTCTATTTTAATATAGTGGTCTGTGTGATTTATCACAGGACTACAAACACAGAATTCCTTTTATTCAAACAGTAACTCATGTTATTTACATCATAATTATTAAATATGATTTTCTAATTATAGAAATGAAAAAATCTCAATGTGGTGTACAAGCTAAACAGTAAAAACCACCAATTAGAGTTCTTACACTGTAATAAATCAAGTTAAACACAAATGCACTGACACTGCCTATAACTTTTCATAAAACCAGATTCTATTTAGTGTCACCTTCAAATTCATCTCAGGTTTGACAGAAACCCAAACCGCCTCCATCTTACTACCATTGCATCACAACAGAGTAAGTGATAATAGTGAATATGTATTGGAATAAATGATACTAAAGAAAATATTTTTTACATTTTTTCTTTCCTCTAAAACTGTGACTTGTCCTACCTCTAATTCCAGTCTGTTCAATGCCTTCATATATACCATATACTTTGATGTTATGTGACCGTAAATTTGAAACTTGGTTATCAATTTAACTTTTTAATGGTGTGACAACTAATGCTGCAAGAGAACTGGTGATGTCTTTCTGTAATGTAAAATTAACAAGCATATTAATTAAAAGATATTAAAAAAATGTATAAGCAACATTTAAAATAATCTCTACATCATTTTTTTTACATAATGTCAAAAATAAGAGTGTTATATTTCTGCTACTGGTATAAATTTGAATAGCTATATAATAATGGTAAATTCAGGTTTAGCGCTGGCTCTTAAAAGTAAGAGATAAAAAATATTAGCCACAATCAATATTTTGGAGCAAAGAAATTTAAAATTAGCAGTTTGCTTAATTGCTTAATTGGCCAAATGGCAGAGCAACCCCTGTAAATTGCAGTAAATAAACAATATATATATATATATATATATATATATATATATATATATATATATATATATATATATATATATATTTTAGAGTTTATACTCACCTTATTCAAAATTAGTGGAGGCAGAAAATAGCATAAACTTTTTCCATATCCTGTAGGTAGAACTGCAAATGTATCCTTTTTTCTAAAATGCTTCCAATAATTCTGAGTTGTTTTTTTTATATTATAAAATTATACCCAAATTCTTGCAAAAAAATGCATTGGCTATGTCTTCCATTATCCTTACCCCCTTGATGTAATATTATAAAATTTTCATTAAAAATAACAGAAAGTTGAATAGATTTTATTATAATTAATAGCTGGATGAATACAGTATAAATTTCAAGATCAAATTTTTAAAATAAAATGGCGGAATCCGCGGACAAAAGCAACTTTTTGGTCAGCATCCAAGATGTTTGGAAAACTTCATCAAAATGCATGAAGTCACATGACATTTTGACCCTGTGAGGTAGTGCGGAATTTGAATGCGAGAGTTGGCAAGATCACGTGGTCTTGTTATGAAAATGGAAGTCATCAACTCCGAAGAAATCAATCTGAATTCTCAAACTAGCGGTGATGACATCTTGAAATATATACATATTATTCCTCCATCAATCGGGGTTATTAACTTTTCCACGGTCCCAGGTATATTTTCACTCCAGAGCGAAATGAGGCGGCACCCCCTTCGACACCAGTTGGTGTCAGAAAAATCCCAGGTTTTTGATATAGAAATTGTTCTGACCCTACACACAGCCATAGGCATATTGTGTGTTAGGGTCAGAAGACATTCGGACTACTTTGGTTGATTGATTGATTTAATGGAGTTTTATTTCCCAGTCAAGAATATTTCACTTATATCAAGAAATCACCAGCTGTAGGTGAAGTGCCAGAAATTTTAACCCTTGCAGTGTGCCTAGAGTAATGTGCAGGGAGGGTACTTTAACATGCCATGCCTGCCGTGACATGGGGCATCAGTTTTATAGGTCTCATCCAAAGGACCCTTTGGCTTTCACTTCCTAATGTTGAGTGCTTGACAAAAGAACAGTCACTAACAAGTTTCAAGTCCTGGTCAGACCTGGCCAGGGTTCGAACCCCTAACTCCCACATATGAAGTGAGAACTCTACCAACTGAGCTACTGTAGTGGTTTTCACAGCTTTGGCATCAATGGTACCATGACAAATTAACAAAGTGACACTTATATATTTGAAAATTTATTTTGATTTCATTATAAAAATTAACAAGAAATTAACAAAAAAATATAACAACTGCACAACATTTTTGCGAATTTACTTTTAGAAGCACTATTTTAGAAGATTTCGTCTGTTTAATCTTAGGTAGGATCATAGTTTTGCAAATGTATTAAACCTTGTGGTAGTAACTTCTCACGGCAAAGTGGACACTCGGGCTGAAATTGAAAAATAAACAATCAAATAAATAACAAGTTTAAAAGAAACATAAAAATAACAAAATAAGTTTCTTGGTTAGGTTAATATTATTTATTCAATATTGTAACAAGCTATCCTTGCCATAGTAGACAAAGATAGAATCCATAAAGGAATTGATTTTTTGTCAAGGTAGAATCCACAAAGGAATCGATTTTTGTCAAGATAGAATCCACCAAGGAATTGCTGTTTGTCAAGAGAGAATCCACAATGGAATTGATGTTTGTCAAGATAGAACCCACAATGGAAATGATCTTTGTCAAGATAAAATCCACACAGAAATCCATCTTGATAAAGATAGAATCCACAAAGGAAATTATCCTTAATACATTACAGACAGAAATGACAATAGAATTGATCTTTTTCAATATAGAATTCACATAGAAATCCATCTTTGTCAAGGTAGAATCCACACAGAAATTCATCTTGATAAACATAAAATCCACAAAGGAATTTATCACTTACTTTATTTTGACACCATTCATGAATACAGCTCCAACAAAACAGATGACCACATGGTGTTGAGGTGGTATGTTTTCTAGCCTCTAAACACAAAGAGCACTTCCTTCCAGGCATAATAAATGATGAACTACTGAAATATATATGATATAAGAATTAGAACTTTGAAATTGACAATAAAGAAATCAATATTTTTGCACTTTATAAATATCCAATCACACGCTTTAATTTACATATCATTTTATATCAACCTGTACAAATTCTGCAATTTTCTTGTTATAAGACCCCTTTATAATTCAGATGCCTCCCTTATCAACACAGTGTTTCTTTTATGCTTCTCCTTATAATGCCTCCTTATTTTATTGCCAAACCCTTTATAACAACACACCAAAATGTGGTAAAATGATGGAAATAAGTCAAGCTTTTTTTACAAAATTATTATTGTTTTAAATCCATGATACCTTTATTTTTATGGCGTTTGTCATTTGTGAAGTTATGTAAATATCTAAACATAAAAATGGTCTATTAGTTCTATTAAATCTATACATTTTTTGTAGGAAGCTATACAAAAAGAGTGTTCATAGTAAAGAAACAAACTAGAATTTTTTTTTAAAAATGTCTATATGAACCCATCTATATATAACAAGAATTCCACACATTTAAATGTCTCACCTGGTTAGTTTTTGATGGATTAGAAAATACATTACTTTAACATAAACTTTCACATTTTGACATGTCGCCATCATCGTCGTCGCTGCCACCACTGTCGCCTATGACGACACTTGAAAAGTAACACCTAAGTCTCGCCTTATGGCAATTTCAGGCTCAACAGAAACTGACTGCTGAAATGCTAGTTAGTAGTTACAATTAATTACCTATGGGCTTCCTCAATGTTTTGTTCACTGGCAGTGTTTGATTTGAACCTCAATTTATCTTTATAGTTTTGATAAATTTTCATGGACAAACTTCCCAATAATTGAATAACTGACAAATAACCCAGAATTCGAAAACTCTGTTGTAGTGAGTTGTCTCCCTTTGAGGGATTTAGTTCATATCGTATCTGCAAATATAAAAAAGATTAAATTTACAGGTTTTATTTGAAATTTTACACTTTTAAAGTAAATTCTCAACACATGTATTTGTACATCATGTGACTTTTTTCAGATATTTTGTGGGAAGAAAGAAATCACAAACATACATTTTGTCAATATCTAATTTTTGTATATAATTTCTGTTTGTTGGTGTCAATGAATGTCACAGGTAGAAAACTGACCAGAATGACCAAATAAAATTATAAAATAGAAAATCCCTTGTATAAATGTCCCTCAAGTAAATTTTGTTGAATGCATGGTAAAATCTACATGTGTCAATCAAAAAATCAATTTAGGTTATAAATCAGAGTTTCTATTTACTTACATATTGCACGCCTGTTACTCTTTTGGCAATGTGATAGAAAATTCCCTTCAAATAAAATATTGCTAAATGGCATCTGTATAAAAATGTTACTGATTGTCGTAACACTGGTATACATTTTAACAGGAACTCTTTAGTTTCAACTGGCAAAGAAGTTAGATATGGTGACTTCAACTTCCTCTCCAACCAATCAAGAAGCTTTTGTAAACAATATGGTGTACAAGTGTAAAACAGAATCATACATATCCTTCTCTGAAACAGGGAAAAAATATAATTCATAATACATGTATTTACAATTTAAATAAAATTTCCATCAATTAACTATTAATGTAACAAATATGTTTCTTTTTTGAAAAAGAACCATTATTGCTTAATGTAAGACTTTTCCTTTTTTCCTTATTAAGAATAATTTAATCATGTATGCTCTATTTCACGCACAGAAGGTTTGTAAACAAACTGCAACAGATATGGTAAGTGTTATAATTTTGGAGTGCTAAAAGTAAAAAAAAAAGGGAGAAATTCAATTAAATATGGATGGAATTGTAAAAATAAAAGCAATGAACTTTTAATGGTGTTTTTTGTTGTTGTTGTTGTTGTTTTTTTTTTTGTTTTTTTTTTTTTTTTTTTTTTTTTTTTTTTTTTTTGGCATGTAACTAACTCTATTTGGTCATACTGGGGACTAAAACAAAACTTGAATCAAAATAAACAAAATAATACATTTATAAACCAAAGGAATTCCTTGTATTGGTTATTTGGTTGTAATGTTGTTTAATGTCATATCAGCAATTTTTCAGCTATTCCAAACAAGAGCAAGTTTATGTATCTCTAAGGATAAATGACAGTACATGTTTCTGTATGCATTTGATGTACTGCGAGCGTAATTCATGGTCTGCTGGGTATAAGTGCACACTCGAGACATCTTTAACATGCTAGCTCACAGAGTCAGTATGCCACAGACAAGCATATTACTCCCCTGGTCATATTATTCTGACACCAGAAACACCAGTAATTACTCTGTCCTTGCAATACTAAAGGCCAGGCAAGTAAACAATATCTCAAATTTTCAAGTCATATGTATAATCTAGCCAGGGTTTAAACCCACAACCTCCAGTTCTTGAGGTGGATGACTGAGTAATGTACATACTAGTTTGGTTGGTAATGCTCTTTTACTACCATCTACTTGTATAATATTGACATACTCCTCCCCAATGGTCTGATAACCTATAATATCAAACATACACATGTATCAATAGCCTTCTCATCAGGTATTATTTCTTATATCAAAATTTGAATTTTAACAAATCAAAACCTTAAGGTTCATATTTCTGGTCAGGTTGTCTGTATAAAGAGGTGGTCACTATAATAGATTTCACTGTATACTTTATCAAGTATAATCCTCCTATCAATTCAATATCAATACATGTACAGACAAATTCATGTAGGCTTAATTTTTCACCTTTTAACAATTTAAGTTCAGTAATTATCCAAGGTAAGATGACTAAAAATGTGGTTGAGGTATTTATTCATAAAAAATGTAGGGAATATGCATTAATATTAAACCTGAAAAGCATACATATAAATTAAAAAATATTAAAATCTGTATAAAAAGACCACCCATAAAAAAGGGGGGAAATATAATGAGGAAATGTGGACTTTATGGACAGATGGTCTTTATATAGAGGTTATTTTTTGAAGAAATATGTACAAAGGAGCTATGAAACACCAATCTTAATGGTAATATTTTTACATATTACATCAACAGAGCAGGTTTTAATGATTATTTATATTAATTATGTAATTGATAATTATAATTGTATTTTTTTTTACTTATATGAAAGAACTTATAGGATTCTCATCATCTTAAACTGGCCGGTATATAGTGAAATTATACCTGCAAAAGTAGTCAGTAAAAAGTATCCAATATCTGCAGCAATATCAATCTCCTTCCTCCAGCCGATCCATCTTCTAGGTCCTGTGAAATACATATATAAATCAACTGAATTATTGTAAATTCTCATTATAATGTTCCTCAACACTTTTGCCACCTCCTTTATAAGGCTATTTTAAATTTAAAAAAATCTGCCTCTTTCATGTTTTTTATTATAGGTCTTTTTTTATTTATAACTCTTCAATGCCAAATTTTGACTGAACAAATGAATAAATGGTGGCAAAGAATCAAGATTTTACTGTAATCTTACAAAGTAATATTTGTACAAACCAGGTTATAAGCTTCCCACTATATCGGTTCATGATAATCAGTCAATTTGTAGGGGGTTAGAAATTATCCTGTATTTTGTAATGTAATAATTGTTTAAGTTTCAGTAAACAATCTGGTGTAACATAGAAGACAGTCCAAGGTTTTTGTTTATTTTATTAAATGTGACACTTTAAATGTTTTCGCGATGTTAAAATAACTACGAATGAAAATTTTTGTTTTACGTTTTCGTCATTTAAAGTTATGGTAATACTAAGTTAAGTATCACCCTGTGGCTATTCACGCTGATAGACCCCCCCCCCCTCCCGCGTGCATAAATGATGATTATCCTTTATCAGATACTTACCAATAAGTGCCTGAGCTAGTTCAGATGTCGTATTCCTCAAATAAGATAAATAATAATCGTCTTTCTGATGAGAACGGATTATCTCAGCTGAACCAGGGCTTTTAAACATGTCTAAATACAGTTAACTACAGGTCTAGTTGTACTTTCACTTCATGGAAAGTACTTCCGGTTTATTCCCCTTAGTTCAAGGTCAAAAGGGAGAGAGTGATTGAGAACGACATGGCCGGAGTTGCGGTTACAGACCCCAAAGCTGAGCCTTGGCCGAATTCTAAAGATGATTATGAACTCAAAGATGTCATAGGTATGTGACAAAATTCAATTTAGTTATTTTCTTCAATTTTTATTTAGTCAGTAAGTATCCGACACACAAGACTTATTTCCCTGTTGTCTGTCATACTTTCTGTCTACCAGGTAACCACCTGTCATGTCATGTTATGTGAATAATTATCAGCTTGTTCTATCTTGGAGGAAAAAAATCTTATGTTACACGAAGATTGAATTTTTTTTATTATCAAGTAGGAAAATTATCGTTCTTAATTTGATATTTTACAGCCATCATGTGATAGTGAATTATAGGTCCCTAGAATTACCGGATCGGACCGGATTGACGCCGGATTATTTGATCACATTAAAATATTATAAATATAACTTGAAACATGAGCTAATTCTGTACTTACAATCAACTGCATGTCGATCTGATATTTTAAGGACCCATGAATTATGTTAAACTTGAATAGAAATTCTAATAAATTTGAAGGAAGTTTGGCATTTTTCACTTAATCGGCACAGAAGATCAGAAGACACATTCTTGAATAGAAAGGAAAAAAAAATAGCCACAATGTAGAAAGTGATGTTACATGAGAAGTGATGTCTTTGAACTGAGCTAGTTGTTGTGTTGTATAACGTAGATATGAAAGAGTAATTTACTCTCAGATTTTCTGGTCCAGATCTGATCTTTTAGCCTTGTGGTTCCATTATCACCCGGTACTTAGTGAGGAAATTGTTTTTTTTTTTCAAGAGTTTCTTCCTTCCTGTTACAAATATGCATTACATTATATGCACAAAAAGGTCCATCATTGCCTGATGTTTTAGCAAATAAATTTATTTAAAGGCAATTTTACTTACTGCAGATATATTATATGTTAAATGCAGAAGCCTGTAACAAATTTCTGTTATGTTCTAGCTCAAGTAAGTGAAAAATACCAAACAGCAGTAATTTCATTAATTTTTTTTAAAAAAGAATATGAAAGTAGGTAGACAATCCATTGACACTGAAGGCATTGCTAACAACCAATGTCCAAAAGTTTTTTGTTTATCAATTGGAATAAAAGATTTAAAAGTAACTAGCAAACTTTTCAAAATTTAATAACTGATTTGAGCCGACAACCAGCTTCTGTTGACATCTCTGTACAATACAGAATATATACCCATATAAATGTGCATCATCTATGTAACACTACTAATATTTATAAGCCATATAACTCTATATTATCTACTGTAATGCCTATTGATAGGGCAGAACAAAGAATAATAAATTTCAAAGTATGTTTTTGGATATCTTCCATTTAACATGGAAGGGAGTGGAGTAGAGTAATACTGTTTTAGCTTAAATAGTCATTGTTCTTTCACCTCTGTTGAGATGGTCAGTTCTGGGATAGTGAAGGAAGATGGAGTGCTATTTGAGCCGACAACCAGCTTCTGTTGACATCTCTGTACAATACAAATATATACCCATATAAATGTGCATCATCTATGTAACACTACTAATATTTATAAGCCATATAACTCTATATTATCTACTGTAATGCCTATTGATAGGGCAGAACAAAGAATAATAAATTTCAAAGTATGTTTTTGGATATCTTCCATTTAACATGGAAGGGAGTGGAGTAGAGTAATACTGTTTTATGCTTAAATAGTCATTGTTCTTTCACTTCTGTTGAGATGGTCAGTTCTGGGATAGTGAAGGAAGATGGAGTGCTATAAGTACGGTATCTGTTCTTTATAAATCATCTACGAATAATAATATTTTTTTTATTTGCTGACATATTAAACCAACGCGGTATCAGGTCAATTTGCCCCACGGTAAATTCGCCCCCACTTCTTGCAGATTCGCCCCCATGTCAAAATCGCCCCCTTCAAAATTCGCCCCCACTTCTGGAAAATTTGAAGGACATTGCTATAAATTTATGGGTTTAATGATGATGTGATGATTTTTATTTATATTTTAAAACTGTTTTGTCTATACACTGTATGTTTGAAATAACGAATATATATATTGTTATATGTTATAGACGTAGTGCTCAATAAATGTTTATTAATATTTGTATTTGTAATATATATCTTGCTCAGTTTTATCTGCAAAGAAAACAGAAATTTCAATGGAACCTTGTAAGTTGCGATGAGACTTCTGTTTATACGTAGGTGTAGAATTGCTATTTACCTCTAACCACCAACTGTCCACAGTTTCAACTTTGACAAATATATGGAATTATTAGACGGTACTAGACGATAGCTGTTGTTTGTATGGATAATATCTTTAATTAATCAATAAAAACTTTACTTAAGTGAAATATTGCTACCATCCACTACCGTCTAGTAGCCGCCAATATTTAGAGTTGAGTTGAGTAATGGTGTTTAACTCCCAAGTCAAAAATATTTCACTTATAATGAGATGTCACCATCTATCATAATGCTGAATGCTTCGCGGTCTTGGGTGACCATACCTTGTCTGGGTTCGAACTCATGACCTCCCACTTACGGTGCGATTACTCTGCAAACTGAGCTACCGCATTTAGACCTACAACCTCTGTCGCTGATGGAGAGCACAGGTACCAGGGGAATTTTTAGCTCACCAGACCGAAAGGTCATGTGAGCTTATGGCATGGGGCGGCGTTTGTATGTGCATACGTGCGTGTGTGCGTGCATGCATCATTAACACCTATTTTCGACTTCTCCTCCAAAACTGCTGGACAGATTTCAATGATACTTGGTCAGAAGCATATATGGGCCGATACAATTCAGATCTGTTCATGGCATTGCCATGGCTACCAAAACTAGGTCAAGGTGACCTAGGGGTCCAAAAATCTTAAAAAATCTTCTTCTCTAAAACCGATGATGAGAGAAAAAAATCTGATGTGATATTTGGCTTCTCTAGGGTCTTAAGCGTATAGTTTGTTCATTTTGTGAAATTTGGTTGAAAATGGGTTACACCTTTTTTCGTTTAATTTTAAAAATTTCGTAAAATGGCTTCAAATTGTTATAACTTCACTATTTGAACAGATATTGACATGGGGTTTTCAGTTTTGACTTTTTCTTGAAATGACCTTTAAAATAGGGTCAAGGTCACAAATCAAGGTCATGACCTTATTTGTGATTTATGCAGTTTTAGGCAATTTTCTTGCAAATTTTAAGAGATATATGAATTCAAAACATTGTAAAAATGTTCCCCATGACAAAATTAAAAAAGGTACCAAGTTTTATAACTATATGATAATCCATGTATGAGTTGTTGCCCCTGAAATTTTATTTTTGGCTTATGAATACTAAAATTGTGCAATAGCTTGAAAACTATAAGCTTTTTCGATAGGCATGTATATTAGAAAATTGTAGGTATTGATATGACAATCATTTAGATATATGGTTCAAGGTCATATGTTGAAAGGTCAAGGTCATAGCTGCATACATGTACTGAAATTGTGAATTATCTTGAAAACTGTTAACTTTTTGTATAGACATGTATATTAGAATATTGTAGGTATTGACATGACGATCATTTTGATATATGGTACAAGGTCATATGTTGAAAGGTCAAGGTCACAGCTGCAAAAGAAGACTTAAATTGCTAATTATCGTGAAAGCTGTTAACTTTTTGTATAGGCATGTATATTAGAATATTGTAGGTATTACGACAATGATCATTTTGATATATGATACAAGGTCAAATGTTGAAAGGTCAAGGGCACAGCTGCAAAAGAAGACTTAAATTGCTTATTATCTTGAAAACTATTAACTTTTTGTGTAGGAGTATATATTAAAATATTGTAGGTATTGTGAAAACAATCGTTTTGATATATGGTACAAGGTCATATGTTGAAAGGTCAAGGTCACAGCTGCAAAAGAAGACTTAAATTGCTACTTATTTTGAAAACTATAAACATTTTGTACAAGCATGTTTATTAGAATATTGTACCTATTGATATTAAGACCATTTTGATACAAGGTTCAAGTTCACATGTTCAAAGGTCAAAATCATGGCTGCATAACTATATGGTTAATGATTTGGAAATTATTCATTGTACTATAGTTAAATGGTGCATATGAGCTATTATAAATGAAATGTGACTAGACATTTCTGATTAATTATTGCAGGATTTTCCAAACTTGAGGAATTTTGTGAACTTTTTGTATTTAAGTTCTTTGTAAGTTTTTGGATATTTCCTCAGGTGAGCGTTAAGGCCCATGGGCCTCTTGTTTTTCTCTGTCTTCTGATAAATTTATATCTTCAATTAATTTTTTTTTTCTAAATTATCATTTTGGTTTTTTTTTTAAAAGATCAAAATGATATGGTTTTTCCCCTAATTTCCATTAGCAAGGTTTCCAAAAATAATTGGTTATTAATTGTAAAATGTATATTTTCTAGGGGTATAGTGTTTGTATTATCTAGATTATAACAAGGGACTGCATATTGACATTTAATATTTTCAATGGTTTTTTAACAGATTCAACATAATTATGATCTTTGAACAAGGTGTTATTTAACTTCCACAATCCTTGGAAATGGGGGCGAATTTGTTGAAAGTGGGGGCGATTTTGACATGGGGGCAAATTTGTTGAAAGTGGGGGCGAATTTACCAAGGGGCAAATTGACTTGAATTGACCCACAAACTTATATAGATATGATTTGTATTTCTTCATTTTTGAAACATGCTTTAGAGTTACGGTGAATATGAATATGTATATCTATATTTTATTTGTATGGAAAACACTGTTGTGTCATATATTCGTGTGTGTGTGTGTGTGTGTGTGTGTGTGTGTGTGTGTGTGTGTGTGTGTGTGTGTGTGTGTGTGTGTGTGTGTGTGCATGTTGTTATTATTATTATTATTATTATTAAACTAAAGAGAAAACAAATCCCAACGCTGGTTGTTGTTCTAGATGGAGTTGTGGCTGCAGTGGCGGATCCAGGTGGTGTTGATGTGAATATTACAGTTGAAAAAAAAAACTAAAACACCAACGCTTAATGCAGCTGTTGTTTATTGATTATTATTATTATTATTACAGATAAATACTTTCAGCCTATAGACATGGCTACAAACCAGTGTGCTAAATAACAAATTACCTACCGGTAATTGACATTTTTAAAATATCTATTTAGTAGAATTTTTTCAATTTTTTTTAACCAATCCTTTTTTGGTGTTTTAATTGTATGTCAAACACTACAGTAATATTGATCGCTATAGGATTTAATGTTTCATAACATTTTTGTAATTTGACATTTTCGCAAATGTTAATAGTCAGTAGTCTGTGTATAGATAAGCCTGACTAAAATTGCATCCCTTTTCATGTTATTAAAGAAATAAACTGTATTTCATACTGTAATGAGTCAATCTTACTAAAAGAGATGAAATTGGGACATTAATTCTATCAACAATGGTTTTGAAATTTTTATTTGGGTTAACCCGACATGTAAAACTGATGTTCACATTCCTATTAAAGCTACAAACCTAGCTTTTTTTTTAAACAGACAACATCTTTATCTAGCAGACTTATTTATCAATAGATCAAGATAAATAATGTCAGTTGGGGAGAGAGTTAAAGCTGCATTAAGTTTTTCATTTTTCTGGTTTATATTTTCTAAAAATCTATTTTTTAAAAATAGATAACTTCTAATCATGATCTTTCAAATTCATTTTCTTAAATTTCATTCCTATTAGCTGCAAATCAACAGAATCCTCAAATGGCTTGGTCACTTGTTTGACGATGTTTATTATAAGCTATGAGCATGCACATTGATGTACAGAGACTTGAATGAATCAAAGGGGATACCTGAAAAATCGCATTAATTGTCCATCATTAATATCCAAAAGTATTTGCAATGGTGTTATGTATCCCATACTATGTCACAAATGACAAATTTAATGAAATTTTGTGTTTAATTTATCATGTTTCACCATGTTGTAACTTGTGTTCAAATAACTCAATTTTTTATGATCTAACCTTGGTTTAAAATAACATCCCACATGCTACATCTTGCTTTGAAATTATGGTTATTTCTGTATTTATTTGAGCTTTTATCGTTGAACGAAATGCAACATTCTTCATTAGGAACATTATTAATTAGATCAGCACCGTTTTAATTTTTTCCTTGGAAAACTTAATGCAGCATTAAAATGTTAACAAGTGTAGATGAGACCTTATATCTATCTGTATAGGTAATGATAAATTAGGCCAAAAATGGGGTCAGACTTTCCTGTTCTTTTTTATCAAAGGGTTTTAACATAGAGTAGGTTCTATATGAACAAAGATTAAAAAAACCTTAAGTGTCACAGTACTGCCAAGAAAATTAGGGCACAAATGTTTGCTTACACATAAATTTCCCCCAGATATTTATTATGCAAATTTAAAAGTCGAACATGTTGACTTTTTGACAAACATGACAGTGGTATTTAAAATATATACATAATTAAATGATTTAAACAAATAATATTACAATTGGGGTTGGTTAGACATTTACTGTTGCCCTAAAACCTGTATACATGAATACATGTACATCATTTTTCTAAATGTCAGATTAATATTTTATATACTGGTATCCAGTATAGAGGGAACCAACACCCATACTTGGTCATTTAATGTTAAAGATGATGGTTATCTAGAAATATTGAACAGAGTTTCATAACATTTGAAGTTCAGTAGTCTCCACTTATAAAAAAGTCTGTTATAACAAAATTAGGCTTGTAAAGAAGACATGAAATTATCCCTAGCAAGGAATGAATGTGCGTTTTGGAATGATTATAAAGAATTATGGCTATAAAAGAATTAAATATGCCTGTCCCTTGACACTTTGTTATAATCAGACTCCATTGTATCATTGTTTATGCAACACCACATGTAACTTACAGCAAATCTTTCATTAAATTCACAGCCTATGGCCTGCTGCTGGATGACAACAGCTGTCAAAACATGTGAATTTCATAAAAAGGTTAATAATAGATTTACATGATGTTGAATGTCAATGTCAATTAATAATCCTCTATTGCAGCTGTTTTTCAGTTCAGATTTTGTTGTGATTAGATTTTTTTTTATTCAAAAGATGTACTAAATAAAAATGACATATTCTAAAAATAATTTTTTAAGACTTTGGGTCAGAAAATTTTAATTTTTCAGAATCTATCCCATAATAAAAAATAGTTAACAGTTTGGCTTGGGATTTTCCTGATTAGGTTTAAACTTGGACTATAGATTCCTCACATCTAATTTGCATTTTTGTGAAAGGCTTGTAATTTTTGGGTAAATTTGTTGTTGTTTTTTTTTTTTTTTTTTTTTTTTTTTTTTTTTTTTGAAAAAACAGATTGGGAACCGTATCAATTTATTGTATCTCAAAACTGTAAACGACCAATTCATGTGTAAATAGTTCATAAAGATTTTTAAAAATGAATTTATCAACCTAAAAATACCTGAGACAACTAAAGCACACACTTCCAGATTATGGAGCTCATCACTTCCTAGGCTCAAGTCCCACTGAAGCATATCTTAGTCAGAGAAAGTTAATTTTTGTTGGCTCGCCATACTCTGGTTTTCTACACCATCCCAGAACTGATTCCCCTCAATATAAGTAAAAAATACTTAGCTGGGGGTGTAAAACATCATTACTACACACCACTCTAAACAAAACATACAATATAAGGAAGTCCAAACTAGAAGATAAGACATGTTTCAAGTTTCCTCACCAAGCTTATTTTTGGTGAAGCCAACCCCATATTTTTTTTTAAATTGGATTCTAGATCTTAACATTTTTATCGCTTTTCACTTTCATGTTCAGGTTTAATCTTATGCTATATCTAAAAACATTAAATAGTTACAATATCTGTTTTAAGTTGTAGTTAATAAATGGTGCATAAGATGTATAAGATAAGAACTTTATAAATATTTGCTTTGCCAGTGATAAAAAAAAATTATCAGGAAAATAGAAGCTAAATACCTACATGACATGAATTATTCTGATAAAACCTGAAATAAAACCATTATTATTATTATTATTATTATTATTATTATTATTATTATTATTATTTGTCTTTTCTTCTTTTTTTTGGTATAATTATAATTATTCATCAGTCTATATAATAGGGTGGTATATGTACATACTGATTTTTTTTTTTAAAAATTCACAATATCAATTTTTTAAATTTCTATTTCTATGAATTCTAAATATAGTTCTTGAATTTTTTTTTGAAATAATTTAAAAAGGAAAATAACTAAATACAATTTAAAGTGGACAAGAAGTCTTACATTTCCTGTTTATCATATTGTGATCTTAATTAATTTACTGATAGTAAAAACATAAGTAGATGAACTTCTAAATATATATGATTACTTCAGTATGATTGAAAAAATCTTGACTTGGGCATTAATCTCCAATTATTATACCGGTAGTCTGTTTCACTCTCATGATAAAAAATTAAGAGTACACTTGGTCTATTGCCAGTCTGATTTTCTTAGAGATAGTAAAGATTGTAGCACACTTAATGTCACTCCTTACAAATTGATCTCAAGGCAGTAAAATTTGGGTTACACTTTGTGTTATTTCTGTCTGCATAATCTGGAATTGGTAAGATTTTGAGTTCACTCATTGTCATCCCTGATGAACCATTTCTAGATCAATCAGACAGCGATAATACAAAGTGTAACCTAAATTGACGCGAGAGATTACTTTTCACGTTATTTCGTGAATAGGTCCAATCGCGAATTCAAATATCACGCAAAAATTGTAAAAATCGCGAAAATTTAAACACTCAAGCCAAAGTCAAAGAAATAACATAATTGTCAGCAGTAACTGTTGTGGGTTGGCAGTAACTGTTGTGGGTCAACGTTACGCTCTCGCACATGCGCACAAACAATTATAACGACCAAACAACATCAACATATTTCCAAAATGATATAAATTTATTAAATGAAATGAATAGCATTTTTAACAGTAAATGTATGACCAGATCCCGAACATAAATCTGACTGAAAAGCTTGGTTAACGTTACGGATGAGTTAGTAGATCATATAGCTCTATATTATCAACCCATACAATCCGTAATTACAGGACACCAAGTAGAGTAGTAATTATTGAGAAAAGTCATTCCCTGCTATTAACCATGCTTTACGGATTAGATCAGTTTTTATACGTATTTCTTCAAAACTTTGAAGAAGCCATGTAGCATGTAATGGCTTTACACATACAAGTTTTAAATCTATTTCCACTTTATCTACAGGAACATTCAATTGGTCAGATACTGCACTTGCATAAAAATCCTCAAATTTGGATTTCATGATTTGTTTAAAAGGAGCGTTTATACCCAAATCTAATGGTTGAAGTTGATCTGTGCAACAAGCTAGTACAAACACAACATGTATATTCCGTTCCTTTAACTTATCTAAAAGTTGTTCCCCCCGATGTTCTGCATAAACATCGAACAAACATAATGCATGCTGTCTGAGTGGCAAGTCGTTCTCATCAATAACATGGTCTATATATGGAATTATCACTTTGTCTACATATCTGAAAATATATTTCAAACAAAAAAAAAAAAAATCAAAATACATTACAGAAAAAGAGCAAAATGGGATTAAATCCAATAGTATGCATGATTCAGATAAAAAGGTCATTATGGCTGAAAAGTTCCGATACTGAACACACACACACACACACACACACACACACACACACACACACACACACACACACACACACACCCTCTCTCTCTCTCTCTCTCACACACACACACACACATATTCATTACGACTGAAAATAAATTGCCTGGTGCTGATACTGAACTCTCTCTCTCTCTCTCTCTCTCTTTCTCTCTCTCTCTCTCTCTCTCTCACACACACACACACACACACACACACACACACATGCATGCCAACGACAAAGTACAGGTTCCCTCCCTTTGATTGTTTGAATGGACTTAGTGGACGCGAAAATAAATATGTTTCTGGATTGTAGACGCGAATTCATGTATACGCGAAATGAAGCTCAGCTGTAAGTACGCGAAATTTGATACTCGCGATATTGAAGTAGTCTACAGTACTCTTGGTGTCATCCCTTTATACATAATCTTTAGATGGTAAAGTTTGGGTTACACTCTGTCAACCATGTCTACGAGATCTGGAGATGGTAAAATTTAGGGTACTCTTGGTGTCTTCCCTGTCTATATAATCTTTAGATGGTAAAGTATGGGTTACGCTTGGTGTCAACCATGTCTACACGATCTTGAGATGGTGAAGTTTTGGATAAACAAGTGTCAAACCTGTTTTAATGATCTGGAGATGGTAAAGTTTAGGGTACACTTGGTGTCACCCTGTCTGAATGATCTGAAGTGGTGAGTTTTGGGTTCATTTGATGACATTCCTTACTAAATGATTTTGAAATTTTGGGTACACATGACTTAAAGCCTGTCTGAATTTAAATTATCTTGAGTTGGTAAAGTTTGGGGTAAACTTGGTGTCTTGTATGTTTACTGATCTGGAGATAAGTTTTGAAAATATATATAGAGATGGTTTGGTTTAGAGTATAGTAGGAATGTATTCTGGTTCTGTCTTAATTGTTCACAATGTTGTTGATTCATTATTCAATTTACATGACATTTTATAGTTATCAATTTGTGGAATTATTTTATTGTTTAAGGTGCTGGGGCTACAGCAGTTGTACAGGCGGCATTTTGCAAGCCAAGACAGGAGCCATGTGCAATCAAGCGCATCAATCTAGAAAAATGCAATACAACAGTAGAAGAACTACTGGTAAGTACCCTAATGTTAGTCACTGTATGCCAGGTAATCTCTGGTATATGCAGTAATATAAAGAAACTGCACACAAAGCAATCTGTAATTTGATCGCTTAATTACTGCGGAAGAAGGGAAGACCTTCTTTTGTACCCCAAACCATTAAACTCTGTGTAAAATTTTTGAATATTTTTTTTTCACAGAAATGTTCAAAATGGCTTTATTTCCTAATTTTTGGCCATTTTAGTTGAAATTAAAATTTTAGTTGAGGATACCAAAGGAGGTCTTTCTTAGAAGAAAAAGAATTAATACACACCTTGTTTGGATATGTAGCGGTCTGGGTAACTCAGTTGGTAGAGCACTCGCCTTTAGTGCGGGAGGTCCCGGGTTCAATCCTCGGTCCGACCCTGCATTTTTTCTCCCTCCTGTTACAGATATATTGTGTAGGATAGACAATTTTCAATATCATTGTAACATTGTGAAAGCTAGAACTCGCTAAAAATCTGTAGACAAGAATGTCGGAACTGGAGTTACAATTTTTTTTTATTGTACACAACAGGCAGTGATAGATTCTGTGAATCTTTTAATGCTTAACTCAGATTTGGACTATGAAAAAAAGATGGATTTATGGATAGAATAGTAGATGGTCAAATGGATAAATGTAATTTTTGGCAACACCTATTGGAATATTGGACCAATTGGAAGTATCTTAATTGTCTTTAAAAAAAATCAAATAAGATTAACTTTACTCATTGTGTCAGTTTTGTGAATTACATAATTATGAGGAAAAAAAATGAAAAAATATTTACCTTTTTAAAAAATATATGGTGTATAAAAGATATTGTAAGGTTCTTTACTAGTTTGAATTTGTGAACGAAAAATGACAGAACTCATACAGAATAGCACCAAAACAAGTGCCAAAGTGGACAAAAGAACATGCTTTTGGATCACAATGCCTCACATTGTCTTTATTTGAATCTATCTCTACCAGCCACTGTGGTAGCTCAGTTGGTAGAGTGCTTGCTCCATAAGTGGAAGGTCGTGGGTTCGAACCCCGGCCGGGTCTGACCCAAGACTTGAAAGTGGGTAGCGACTGTTCTTTTGCCAAGCACTCGGCATAACAAAGTGAAAGTCAGGGTTCTTTCAGATGGGAACTTAAAATAAACGAGGTCCCATGTCACGGCGTGGAACGGTAAAGAACCCTGCTGTATAATGCCATCAGCGCAACATACAGGCAAAATTTTTGCACTTTCACCTATAGCTGGCAACATCTCGATATAAGTGAAATATTCTTGACTGAGACGTTAAACACCATTACTCAACTTATCTCTACCAGATCCTAGTTTGAGAAAGTTTTTAAGTTTACTTGGTGAAGGTCTGTGATTTCCTCCAGGAGCTCTGGTTTTCTGGAAAACCACCATCTATTTTTAAAAATCTGAAAGTTATCAAAGATTGTGATCTGCCCAAATGTAATATGATCCTAGGAGATGAGAGGCATTGTAAATTATCTATAGGCTTGTTAGTGAGTCCCAAGAAAAACATAAAACCCACAATTCTTTTGTACATTGATGCATAATTGTATAAATTTATGCGCCTTCTGCAATAGCTGGTAATATCAGGATATAAATGAAAGATATTTGATATAAGGTCATTGAAACCTAATACTTGTAAACAAAATAGAAAACCACTTGAATAAATATTAACATAATTTAAAATTTACAATTTCAGAAAGAGATTCAGGCGATGAGTCAATGTAAACATGAAAATGTTGTGGGTTACTATACATCATTTGTTGTTAAAGAGGAATTATGGGTAATCATGAAACTCTGTAGTGGTGGTAAGTCATTTGTAGTTCATATGTCTTTATATTTACAGGGATTTTTCTGGCCATTTTGGGAAAGGGACCTTGGGATGAAATTGGGAAAATCATTGACAAAATTGACATTTTGGGAAAATTTTTCCTTAAACTTTAAAAATTTTCACATTGTCATCAAATATTTTGCCTGGAATATTTACTATTTCGATACATGCTGGTAGTCACTCATTTGTACCAAATCACTCGGACATTAACACAATATCTTCATAGACTGGCTTCAATACAAACATCTGAGAAAGTTGTTTCATGAGTTGCTCCCATTCTACCAGATCCTCATTGAGTATAAATCAAAATGTGCATAAATACAGGTTATTATAAAGATATACAAGCTACACCAAAAATATAGAGTTTATTTCACTTTTTCTTAAGTTTCTCAAAGCAGGATCATTTGGGAATTTTTACCTACAAAATTGGGAAAAATGTGTGCTTTTTGGCATTGGGAGTGTGTCCCTTTACCGGACCCTTTGAGTGGCCAGAAAAATCCCAGATTTAAAATAGTTTTGTTTTCAAATTTACAAACTGTCCTTTAATTGAAATCACAAACCATTAATTTTTCACTCGACAAAATGATATTCCTTCTTAGAACTGTGATAATAAGACACCACAAAAAAAATCAGTTCATTCACAGTACTTTGGTAGTAACAATTAAAACTAGTATTTCCCAATTGTTGGTCTTTTGCTCACCTAGTTTCTGTAATTAAGTTAATTGTCTTTTGTACTTTGCAAAAGATTTGGGACATATAATCAGGTGAGCATTGAGGCCCATGGGCCTCTTGATTATATATTTGTACTTCATTTGGCAACTTCATTTTATTCTTTAGGATCAATGTTGGACATTATAAAAAATCAGATGAAAATTGGTAATTGTAAAAATGGTGTATTTGATGAGGTTACCATAGCAACAGTTCTGAAGGAAGTGTTAAAAGGATTGGAATATTTCCATAACAATGGTCAGATACATCGAGATATTAAAGCAGGGAACATACTGTTGGGAGAAGATGGAGCAGTCTACATTGCTGGTAGGTGTATATTTGTGAATTTTTATTTAAAAAAGAATTTTACTATGGAGGCAATCAATATTGCATTGCTTCATGTAGATAAAATTATAATATGAAAATAATAATTTTATGAAAAAAAGAAATAATATTTGTCGGGAAGCAGTAACTCATCTCTACCTGACCAGTGATAAGACAAAACATTTTTGGTAAAATCTCCAGCTATCACCATGATGACCACTCTATGGAGATTGAATTAATTAATAATTTTCTAAAAGTATTTTTATCACCTGCCAAGAAATTAGTGAGGGGATTTAGAATCCCATTCCATCCATGCATCACACATTTTGTCCACAACAGTTTATCTATATGGTCTATAGAATATTGGTCAATGTCTTTTATAGGAGTTATGTCCCTTGAAATGTTTTTGTCCCAGCTAGATGATTGTAATTCCTGCCAAGAATTTAATTTAGGAATTGTAGAAATTTGATTCATCGATTTAAACAATGTTTATATTGTGTATAATAATTCATTTTTATAAAGTGTGGCTTTATGAAGATAAGTCTACTGTATGTGCCAGTGTGTTTGTGACAAGGTTTTGGTTTGGAATGGATTAATGGTGTATTGCTTCCAAGTCAAGAATCTTACACTTATATTATAGCAATCAGTGTAGTAATGGTGAAGGAGTTAATTGACACCAGAGCACTTAGAGAAAACCACAGAATTTTGACAAACTTTCCCACACTAGGATCCGCCTGAGTGGGATTCTGAGTTTCGGTGTGATCCCTAAGTGTGTTCTTAAGACCACTTGGCCAAGTTGCCCCTTGTTTGTAAAAGGGAATTTTCAAATTAATCACTTGAGATGAAATGAACAAGAAAAGTTTGGTGTAATATACTGATTTAAGTCTATTCTACATGCAGTCATGAACATCTAGGAGTACTCATAATTTTAAATGGAATTTTTTAAACATTTTAAGTCCTATGAAATTACAAATGTTATTAAATTGCCAAGGCCCTTAGTCCTTCTACTTAAATTCAGTTGTGGTTCAATGGATTCTAGTTTCACTAGTCTGGACCTTTTGACTTCAATTTCAATAGATCTCAACCGCTGGTTTTCAAATTCATAAGTCCAGGCCCACTTACTTATATTTATTCACCATGAAACATTGGATTTTGTTTCAATCCTGACCAAAACTTGAAAATTAGTAGGGAATGTTTTTTTCGTCAAGCACTTGGCATTAAAATAAAAGTCACAGGGTCTTTTGGATGAGGCCTCAAAAACTGATGTCTCATGTCAGGGGAGGCATGGCATGCTAAAAAACCCTCCCTGCACATTGCCCTAAGGGCACTGCAAAGGTCAAAATTACTACCACTTCACCTATAGCTGGTGACCTCTTGATATAAATGAAATATTCTTGACTGGGACATAAAGCACCATTAAATCAATCAATCAAACAATTTCTTTAAACTCTTAGTTATAAATTTAGCAAATCTTTTATTATAAATGTACTTTAAATAAAACTTTGAGATATGACAAGAAATCAAGATTTATCAAGCTTGATTTTTATCATCAAAAGTGACACAATTGATTCTTAAATATCTGAATTATTAACAAAAAATTTGGAACTTCACATTGAAGTTAAGTGAAATCTTAGTTAAGAAATAATTGTGAAGCTTGGGCCAGACAGTCTGTGGCCACTTAAACAATATTTTACTGTATGATTTATTGTCATACTTTTAAGTATTTGTCATTTATTGGAGGATTAACCACTGTAATTCAGCTTGAGTGGGGTAAGTTACTTCAATATCCAAATTACCATATGCTATTTTATCACATATTTTTATTATTATAATTTGACATCATTGAAATTTTAAGAATTAGACACATTTTCTATCATCAATTTTTATTTATTTTATACTTTTCAATATAAAATAAGTCTGTCTCAAGCAGAGCAGGTAAAATTAAAATACTTATAACTTTGGTATGAAGAACTGAGTTTACAAGACATTTCCTTACCTTTTCTTCCATACGCTTAAATACTTCCTTACCTATTCACCCTTAAAGCTTTGAAGACTGAGGCAATTTCAAATTAAACATGTTCATGCCAAACTCACGATAAGAGGTGCATATGTTTGAGTGGTCTTAATCACATACTTATGGATCACAGTGTCTCTCGCAGTTTCTAAGTCCAAATAGGGCAGATACTGCCTCCATTGAAATGAGTAAATAAGAATAAATCATGAAATAATCATCAGTCATCAGAAAACGAGTAGTAGTCAGACGTCATAGGCTTATAAATCAGTGTCCAACATATAAAAAATATTTTCAATATGCTCGTCAAGAAGCAATTTGCAAGACTAGCATTAAGTAAACGATGAAGTTGTCCAATCTTCAAATAAATGAAATCTTTTCTATATGTGCATAAGTATCAATAGATGTTCACCTCTTTCAGCTTCATCAGAAACTTAAATGGTGTTAAAACATTGACTTTGATCGTAATTTCCTTGATCAAAGTTCTTTTGTGGCCTCAGAGGCCAAGTGGTCTTAAACACTTACTTTTAGATCACAGGATCACTCACTTTCTAGGTTCAAATCCTATTCAAGACAGTTTTAGTGTGAAAATGTTTGTCAGTTCGCTTGCCAAAGATTAATGGTTTTTCCCAGTTTCCCTCACTATCCTTGAACTGACAGACTTAATACAAGGGGAAGAATTTGACAGGAGCTCTATTACTCTATAACTTTATTCCACTCAGAGTTCTTTTATCAAAGATTTTAATCAAAGATTTGATAGTGTTTATTCCACTCAAGGTTCTTTTATCAAAGATTTTGATCAAAGTTTTAATAGTGTTTATTCCACCCAAAGTTCTTTTATCCAAGATTTTCATCAAAGTTTTAATAGTGTTTATTCCACTCAAAGTTCTTTTATCCAAGATTTTGATCAAAGTTTTAATAGTGTTTATTCCACTCAAAGTTCTTTTATTAAAGATTTTGATCAAAGTTTTAATAGTGTTTATTCCACTCAGAGTTCTTTTATTAAAGATTTTGAACAAAGTTTTAATAGTATTTATTCCACTCAAAGTTCTTTTATCCAAGATTTTGATCAAAGTTTTAATAGTGTTTATTCCACTCAGAGTTCTTTTATTAAAGATTTTGATCAAAGTTTTAATAGTGTTTATTCCACTCAGAGTTCTTTTATTAAAGATTTTGATCAAAGTTTTAATAGTGTTTATTCCACTCAGAGTTCTTTTATTAAAGATTTTGATCAAAGTTTTAATAGTGTTTATTCCACTCAGAGTTCTTTTATTAAAGATTTTGATCAAAGTTTTAATAGTGTTTATTCCACTCAGAGTTCTTTTATTAAAGATTTTGATCAAAGTTTTAATAGTGTTTATTCCACTCAAAGTTCTTTTATTAAAGATTTTGCTCAAAGTTTCGATAGTGTATACTACACTTTACTCATGTTAATGAATCTGGCTATTTCTTTCAGGTATTCATGCAGACATTTGATGTTTAATAAATACACATATCTATCATATAAATAACTTTAAAGAATCAGTAACATCTGGGTTCATTTGTGTACCATGTGGTGCTTGTTGACATTCGTTTCTAATGGTCACAGAAGTTCTATCCTCTGCAGAATTTTCTAAATAATGGAGTAAAAGACTTGTACCCTCCACTGAAATTTTAATTTGACAAAAAATGATGGAATTAAGCAATTTGGAATATTATTGTAGGTAAAAAAAAAAAAAAATTTACAAAGAATTTTGTGGGTATTAGGGTACAAAAGAATGTTTTAACTAATGGGGTGATGACAAACTATAATTTGATTCCAAATGTAAATCATGAGATTCTACTTAAGATAAGGCCATCATATAAGGGGCAATACATGGTGCACTTGTCAACCCCATTTTATGAGAATTATGTCTAGACATCATTAATTATATAATTTTTTTTATTTCTTTTAATTTTTTAGTTATCTTTGATTGATAAAAGATGTATTATTGTGCAATATTTTTACTATATAATCAAATATAACTTTTTTTTTTTTTTTTTTCAAAATTGTCCCCTTTATTTTACACCAGAAATAATATTTATAATTGGTAAATTCTCAAGACTATGTTTGACCTTTGACCTAAATGTGTGCTTTATATGACTTGTTGAGCAGGTGAAACATAGACATTGACTCTAACAGAATGGGGTTCGCATTTGATACCATAGACTCTCAAAGAATGGGGATTGCATGTTGTATCATTGACTCCCAGAAGGGTCATCATGTAGAACCAAGGACTCTCATAGAATGTTTTCACATGTAGTAGCCAGAAAACTAAAAAAAAAAGTATTGGCATGTTTTATACCAAGCTCTCATCTTGGGTATTACCTCTTTCCTTAGGATGGGGTTTGCATGTGGTACTCATTACTAACAGAATATGTTTAAGAAGTGGAACCCAAGACTCCCACAAAATAGGTTTTACATGTGGTAAACCTTATTGTTTCTGCTAAATGAATTTTCCTTTTGATGTGACACAATATAAAATTATTTTATGTCATAAAATCATTTTCAAGAAATTGGTTCACATGTAGCATCCAACAGTCTCTTAAATGGGGTTTACATGTGGTACCAAAGACTTAGGGAATAGGGTTCACATGTGGTACTCATTACTAACAGAATATGTTTAAGAAGTGGAACCCAAGACTCCCACAAAATAGGTTTTACATGTGGTAAACCTTATTGTTTCTGCTAAATGAATTTTCCTTTTGATGTGACACGATATAAAATTATTTTATGTCATAAAATCATTTTCAAGAAATTGGTTCACATGTAGCATCCAACAGTCTCTTAAATGGGGTTTACCTGTGGTACCAAAGACTTAGGGAATAGGGTTCACATGTGGTATCCAAATCCCTCACATAATAGGGCTTAGATGTGGTACCAAGGACTTAGGGAATAGGGTTCACATCTGGTATCCAAATTTCTCACATAATAGGGCTTAGATGTGGTACCAAGGATTTACAAAAAATAGGATTCACATACTGTATATGGACTCACTTAGGGTTCACATACTGTATATGGACTCACTTAGGGTTCACATACTGTATATGGACTCACTTAGGATTCACATACTGTATATGGACTCACTTAGGATTCACATACTGTATATGGACTCACTTAGGATTCACATACTGTATATGGACTCACTTAGGATTCACATACTGTATATGGACTCACTTAGGGTTCACATACTGTATATGGACTCACTTAGGATTCACATACTGTATATGGACTCACTTAGGATTCACATACTGTATATGGACTCACTTAGGATTCACATATTGTATATGGACTCACTTAGGATTCACATACTGTATATGGACTCACTTAGGATTCACATACTGTATATGGACTCACTTAGGATTCACATACTGTATATGGACTCACTTAGGGTTCACATATCTTACCTCTGTCTCTTATAGAATGGTACCTCAGACTCTCAAAGTTGGAATCATACATGGTACCCAATAATATGTTTGTGCTAAATATTTTTCCAGTTGATACGACATGATATTTAACTATGTCATAAAAATATTTTTTAATGAATTGTGCAAAATGAAAAAAAAAAAGCATCAACCAGTAAAACGGATAGTTTTTACTCAAATCTAACAAGCATGGATGATTTCTATTAATAATCATTAAGGTTTACTACACTGAGCGAGTGCCACTGTTGGTGGAGTAAAACTCCCGGAGATTCTCCATTACTCAGTAGGGTTTATTTTTGGTTGAGCGGAATTTTGTGTTGTATTTTACAGACTTTGGTGTTAGTGCTTGGTTAGCGACTGGTAAAGATCAGACTAGGGATTCCGTCCGACACACATTTGTGGGAACTCCATGTTGGATGGCACCAGAAGTCATGGAACAGGTAATCCAAATTTAATGAATTTGCTTGGTTTTATGTTGTTTTATTTTTAGGATCAATGACTGATCTTTATATTTCAATCATTTGATATTTGTGAATATGTAATTTTGACATATGATTGAGACATGTACTCTGCTTTTAAACTCATGGTTTCTCATAGCTATAAGTATAACATCTGTTTTGAATCTTCATGGTTGGATGTGCATCCTTTCTTATAAAACTGTAAATTTTCAACCATAAAACTGTTCAAGTAATAAAATTGTATGCAAGAGTAGTTTAAGATAATAAATTTCGTTATTAGTTATTCTGGATATAAATCACTGAACTTTAGATAAATATGAGTTCATACCTGATTTTTTTATATTTTCCTTGTAGGTTACAGGATATGATTTTAAAGCAGATATCTGGAGTTTTGGAATAACAGCTATTGAATTAGCAACAGGAACAGCCCCTTATCACAAATATCCTCCAATGAAGGTAATAACCTCCCCTTATCATAAATATCCTCCTATGAAGGTAAAAACCTCCCCTCCCCTTATCATAAATACGGTATCCTCCAATGAAGGTAAAAACCTCTCCTTATCATAAATATCCTCCAATGAAGGTAATAACCTCCCCTTATCATAAGTATCCTCCTATGAAGGTATTAATAGCCCCTTATCACAAATATCCTCCAATAGGGTAATAACAGTCCCTTATCATAAATATCCTCCAATCAAGTAAATGACAACCCTTTGATATAATTATTGTCCATTGGAGGTAATAACTGCCCCTTATCACAAATATCCTGCAATGAAGATTGTAACAGTCCCTTTCATAGATATCCTCCAAATGAAGATAATAACATCCTCTTTTCATGAATATCCCCAATGAAGGTTAAAACAACCCTTTATCAGAAATATCTTCCTACTAAAAGTAATAACAGCCCATTAACATAAATATCTTCCATTGAAGGTAATAACTTTCCCTTATCACAAATATTTTCCGTTGAAGGTTGTAACGACCCTTTTTCTCAAAATCCTCAAAATGAAGATAACTACTTTCCCTTTTCATGAATATCCTCAAATAAAACCAGACCCTTTTAAAAATATCCCCCAAATGAGGTTTATATCAGCCCCTTATCACAGATATCTTCCAATGAAGATTGTTACTGCCCCTTTTTATATCAGCCCCTTATCACAGATATCTTCCAATGAAGATTGTGACTGCCCCTTTATATAAATATCCTCTAAATGAAGATATTGACAACATCTCCTTTAATGAATATCCTCAATAATGTAATAACAGTCCCTTATCAAAAATATCATTCAATGAATGTAATATCATCCCCTTAATATAAAAATATATCCTCCAATTTTAATAATAAAGCAGCTATAATACAGTCATTCCTATTTCAAAACCACCTCTATAAAAGGGAAACCTGTCTAAAATGGAATTTGATTCCTCTCGATCTACCACTACTGTAGCAGTGTTAATAGAGTGCTTGCTTTGTATGTGGGAGGTCAGAGTTCAAACCCTGGCTGGGTCTGACCAAGACTTGAAAATAGGTAGTGACTGCTCTTTTGCCAGGTACTCTGCATTTAGAAATAAAATTCATTGGGTCTCTTAGAGGAGACCTTAAAAACCAATGCCCTGTTTCACAGCAGGCAAGACAGACTAAAGAACTCCTGCACATTGCCCTAAGCACACTGCAGTGGTCAAAATTTTGGCCACTTCACCTATAGCTGGTGATGTCTCGCTGTAAGTGAAATATTTTGGATTGGGAGTTAAAAACCAATTAAATCAATCAATTAAACCTCTTGATCCTTTATCTAATCCCTTTATAAGAGCCTTTGTCTAATCAGTTAGAAGTCACCCTTTAGCCCAAATTGACCTGAGCATGTGGTCAATATTTTAGCAATCTCTTTTGGCAAACTTTATTTGCATAAACATTGCAACCCATATTTTGAAATTATTTTTAGAGTTAAAACCTTTACATACACCAGTATACATCATTGGTAAGTAAATCTTATCAGAATTTAATATCTAATGGTATGATTTTTTTTTTAAAAGAACTTGAGAAATTAACTAATAATTATGTCAACCAAAGTAACAATAATTTATTATGAAAGAAATGCCTGTGGTAATTGATCATGATAATTTTTTTTATTATTGAGAAAAAATATATATATAAAAAGTTATTATAAATTCAGGACAGGTGTATATATTGCTACAGGTAAATTTCTTTAGTCTTAATTTGCAAACTGTTGATAGAAATGTCAAATGTTAAGACTTTAAGACTACATTTTTGCTAGATTTTTATTTTGAATTACACAGAAAAATTATTTTAATTAACATGAGAAAGTAAAACTAAATAATAGAAAAAATTTTTATGTATATATTGTAGAATCATATATATTGTTGGGTTAAAATTTTTGTGGTCTATTTTTAGCCTATATCTTTGAAAATCTTCTCAGAAAGTACTTGGCCAATTGAAACGAAATTTGTGATAAATATTGCTTGGAATAATAGAAAATAAGGACATTGCTAGTGAGTTTGTTTTTACATTTTACTGATTGGATATATTTTAAAAAGAAAAGAAAATAAGGGTTTCCATGTGAGCGATACAGCCCCCATTGGGCCTCTTGTTATCATTATTATTATTATTATTATTATTATTATTATTATATACAGGTGTTAATGTTAACATTACAAAATGACCCTCCAGCATTAGATACATCGGCTGAAGACAAAGATCAATACAAGTCCTATGGTAAAATATTCCGTAAAATGGTGGCAGAATGTCTCAAGAAAGAACCAGAGAAGAGGTATGTAAAGAAAGTGTGTCTGTGTGTTCATGTGTGTGTACTTTTTCTGTCCATATGTTATCTCTTTCAAAATAAGTCATCCTACAGATAAAAAGGTAACTTTTAATGTTCTGTGCATAGGTGTCTGTTAATAATCAAACCAGAACATATGATTTTTGAATATTTATATTTATATTTATTTACTTACTTACTCTTTTTCTTTCTTTCCTTCATTTATTATTTCTCACTTACATACTTACTTACTTACTTACTTACTTTTCTTTCTTTCTTTCTTTCTTTCTTTCTTTCTTCTTCTTTCTTTCTTTCTTTCTTTCTTTCTTTTTTTTCTTTCTTTCTTTTAATAATGTGGTGACTAAAATGAAATATTGGGACAAAGACCTTTACTGAATGAAACAAAAAAAAATTATAATTTTCAAAGCAAAAAATAAATAAATAAAAAAAATAAATCTAAAAATTTTTTAAAAAAATGCATCTATCTTAAAGCAATTTCAAATTACACATACCAGATTCACATTTAAATGCTAAATTTATTTTTATATTGGTAAAATTGGCAGTTTTTAACCTTTTTAAATTGATATACAATGTAAATGATGTCATTACGTGCATTTACAGTCATGGGTGGGTCTACAATTTTGTTGTACTAGCTCACATTGATTTTCTCTCACAAAGGCTTATTTCTTAACTTTTCATGCCAGTTTTAAAAATTTTCATTTCATAAAATATTGATAATTTTTATGAAGAAAACATAAATTTCAGTTATGAATATTTACAATCTAATAATCACTGCATAGATGAACCTTGATGACCGATTCAAAAACAAATGTCTATTCTTAAGTAAACTTGGTAGTATGATGCTGTCCGGTGATTCTGCACACCTAAGGATCATTCTCTCGTGTTTCGACCAAACGACATAAATGATTACAAAACACTTTGTTTGACTGAAAGATCAACTCAATATTGTTGCTGTCATGTAAAAAATGCAATCTTTTTATACGATTTTATACTTCTAAAATATAAGGAATGCTTTCACCCCCCATGCTTCACAGATGTAAATAATGTCCAGTGATTCTGCACAGTGGTGATTATCTCTGTTTTAATAAATACTACAGTGGTCTTCGTGATGTGACTGTTTCTCTGATGGTTTCTCTTCATTTTAATCAAATGATCAGTATGTTACGCATAAAAATAATTAACAGTTTTCAAAATTGCGTATTGACTACGATATACACAACAAATTGAATGAAATTGTAAATTATCTGTATTATTCTGTAACATTATCGGAATATATCTGCAGAAAAACGTTATTTAAAATTTTGAACAAATTGAATGAAATTGTAAATTATCTGTATTATTCTGTAACATTATCGGAATATATCTGCAGAAAAACGTTATTTAAAATTTTGAAAGGCAAAATCTGTTTTATTTAGGCACCATATTTTTTTAAAATACGGTGGAAATACAGGTGCGCAGAATCACGGGACGCGCAGAATCACCGGACTCGCCTGTACATGTATTCATTTCTAGGTGCTACATATAATATATAAGAAAAGAGTGTTATTTTATCATCTTTCAAATTTTAAATTTATGGAAATGAAATTGTAATAATTTTTATAATATTATTAATTTTCAAATATTATTTGAAATAATTTTAATGCTACTTATTTACTCTAAATGTTGAATGTAATTTTGAGTTTTGTAACTGACAGAGTTATCTCTCTTGATATATCAAATTACTAGTCAGACGTCTTTTAAAAGTTGATTTGAAAAAAAATTATCAGAAATAGTTCTTATTCTTTGACTAAATAAATGGAAATTGATAATTTTGAGTTAACTTTTAAAACAATCAGGTGATAAATAACTGAAATAATAAAATAAAAGAAAATGATTTGTAAAGGACTATGTATTTCATAAATATAGATAATTCATATTTTTAAGTGACTATTACTTATATTTAACTTCGGTTTTATTGGAGATGATTTATTAGGTATATGCCTGCATTTGTAGGCATTTATGTGCAATATGCATTTATGTGAATGCTAATTTTACCTTACAAATTCACTTTGAATAATGTATTTACTCTTCCGGGGCACCAGGCTCGACTTCCTTGATGGAAGTTCACATGTATAACTGAATCGGTCAGTTTTCAAAGTTTTTAGTTTGTTTTTTGGGATTATGATTTGGACATGGACTGGTATGTTTGTGTTTTATTTGAACAATAACAATTTGTGCAAGTGCAAGCATATACTAAATTGTTCTAAAATGTGGTATGAATGATAATTAAATTAAAACTTGTGTGCAGGTGTCCCATATGATTTATATTTTTGGCAAATGTACCCCCTAGTGCCTGTGTGTCCTGAACTCAGGGAAATACCTGTCAGCATCTAAATGATAACTATGATCCAATTGCAATGTTATAGTTTGCTTCAATTTAGAAGACATGCCAATTTGTGTAAGCACAAATGTTATTGATCACACCTCTGTTTTACACTTAATATTGTTGATTAGCGACAGGTACCATAGGGCGTATACAAATGTGCATTTACATTAAAGACCACTATGATAGCTCAGATGGTCGCTTCGTATGTGGGAGGTTGCAGGTTTGAACAACAGCCAGGTCTGAGCAAGACTAGAAAATTGGTAGTGACCGTTCTTTCGCCAAGTACTTGGCATTTAGAAATGAAAGTCACAGGTTCCTTTGGATGAAACCTTAAAAAACTGATGTCCTTGTCACAGCAGGTGTGGCACATTAAAGAGCCCTCCTGCACATTGCCCTTAGCACACTACAAAGGTAAAAATTTCTGTCATGTCACCTATAGCTGGTGATGTCTCAGTATAAGTGAAATATTCTTGCCTGGGACATAAAACCCCATTTAATCAATCAAATCAATTAATTTACATTAAAAATGAGGGGAAAACCTCATTATAGATATCTCTAATACTTTTGAATTTCATCCTTATGTTTCTAGTTTTAAGATTTTTTTCTACCTGTATCTCCGCAGCACAAGACACTGTTAATTTTTTCTTACATCAATTATGTGAATATGGTTAATGACAATAATTCTTTTTTTTTTTTAATTGTTTAAAAGTTAAACGCTAATGGTTTTTCTTTATAACTATAGATATATATATTTTATGACTTGTGTTTTCATTTTTATTGTCTTTTTCAGACCAACAGCCAAACAGTTATTAAAGCATGAGTTTTTCAAAAAAGCAAAGGTATTATATATTTTGTAATGATAATAGAAAAGGTAGTGGTATAAAGTGGCTTGTTCTGTAATGATCAGTTTATATATAGCCATGATTTCACCCATGTAGCTCTAGTCTCACCCTTATAAAATCAGAGTCTCAACCTTATATAACCATTATCTCAACCAGGGCTCCACAAACACCGGTAAGGTCAATCGGCAGTCAGCAAAGAGTACATTAACCAACCAACACCCGCCCAACACCCCCCCCCCCCCCCCCCCCCACACAGACACACACAAACCAACCCCCCACTCTCTCTCTCTTGTATAACTATAACCTTAGTCTTATTCTTATTTGGCTGTGGTCTCATCCTTACATAACCATAGTCTTATCCTTACATAACCATAGTCTTATCCTTATATAACCATAGTCTCATCCTTACATAACCATAGTCTCTTCCTTACATAACCATAGTCTTATCTTTATATAACCATAGTCTCATCCTTACATAACCATAGTCTTATCCTTACAGAACCATAGTCTTATCCTTACATAACCATAGTCTTATCCTTATATAACCATAGTCTCATCCTTACATAACCATAGTCTCTTCCTTACATAACCATAGTCTTATCTTTATATAACCATAGTCTCATCCTTACATAACCATAGTCTTATCCTTACATAACCATAGTCTTATCCTTACATAACCATAGTCTTATCCTTATATAACCATAGTCTCATCCTTATATAACCATAGTCTCATCCTTATATAACCATAGTCTCATCCTTACATAACCATAGTCTCATCCTTACATAACCATAGTCTTATCCTTACATAACCATAGTCTTATCCTTATATAACCATAGTCTCATCCTTACATAACCATAGTCTCATCCTTACATAACCATATTCTTATCCTTATATAACCATAGTCTCATCCTTACATAACCATAGTCTCAACCTAACATAACCATAGTCTCAACCTAACATAACCATAGTCTTAACCTAACATAACCATAGTCTTAACCTAACATAACCATAGTCTCAACCTAACATAACCATAGTCTCAACCTTATATGACCATAGTCTTATCCTTATAATTATGACCATAGTCTCATCCTTATATAAACATAGTCTCATCCTTTTATACCATAGTCTCATCCTTATATAACCATAGTCTTATCCTTATATAACCATAGTCTTATCCTTATAATAATGACCATAGTCTTATCCTTATATAAACATAGTCTCATCCTTTTATACCATAGTCTCATCCTTATATAACCATAGTCTTATCCTTATATAACCATAGTCTTATCCTTATATAACCATAGTCTTATCCTTATAATAATGACCATAGTCTCATCCTTATATAAACATAGTCTCATACTTTTATACCATAGTCTTATCCTTATAAAACCATAGTCTTATCCTTATAAAACCATAGTCTCATCCTTATATAACCATAGTCTCATCCTTATATAAACATAGTCTCATCCTTTTATACCATAGTCTCATCCTTATATAACCATAGTCTTATCCTTACATAACCATAGTCTTATCCTTATAATAATGACCATAGTCTCATCCTTATATAAACATAGTCTTATACTTTTATACCATAGTCTTATCCTTATAAAACAATAGTCTTATCCTTATATGACCATAGTCTCATCCTTATATAAACATAGTCTCATCCTTTTATACCATAGTCTCATCCTTATATAACCATAGTCTTATCCTTATATAACCATAGTCTTATCCTTATATAACCATAGTCTTATCCTTATAATAATGACCATAGTCTCATCCTTATATAAACATAGTCTCATACTTTTATACCATAGTCTTATCCTTATAAAACCATAGTCTTATCCTTATATAACCATAGTCTTATCCTTATATAACCATAGTCTTATCCTTATATAACCATAGTCTTATCCTTATATAAACATAGTCTCATCCTTTTATACCAGTCTCATCCTTATATAACCATAGTCTTATCCTTATATAAACATAGTCTTATCCTTATATAACCATAGTCTTATCCTTATATAACCATAGTCTTATCCTTATATAAACATAGTCTCATACTTTTATACAATAGTCTCATCCTTATATAACCATAGACTTATTCTTATATACCATAGTCTTATTCTTATATAACCATAGTCTCAACCTTATAGAACCATAGTCTCAACCTTATAGAACCATAGTCTCAACCTTATAGAACCATAGTCTTATCCTTATATAACCATAGTCTTATTCTTATATAACCATAGTCTCAACCTTATAGAACCATAGTCTCAACCTTATAGAACCATAGTCTCAACCTTATAGAACCATAGTCTCAACCTTATATAACCATAGTCTTATCCTTATATAACCATAGTCTTATCCTTATATAAACATAGTCTTATCCTTATATAACCATAGTCTTATCCTTATATAAACATAGTCTCATCCTTTTATACCATAGTTTCATCCTTATATAACCATAGTCTTATCCCTATATAACCATAGTCTTATCCTTATATAACCATAGTCTTATCCTTATATAACCATAGTCTTATCCTTATATAAACATAGTCTTATCCTTATATAAACATAGTCTCAACCTTATATAAACATAGTCTCATCCTTATATAAACATAGTCTCAACCTTATATAAACATAGTCTCATCCTTATATAAACATAGTCTCAATCAACCTTATATAAACATAGTCTCATCCTTATATAAACATAGTCTCAACCTTATATAAACATAGTTTCATCCTTATATAACCATAGTCTTATCCTTATATAACCATAGTCTTATCCTTATATAAACATAGTCTTATCCTTATATAACCATAGTCTTATCCTTATATAACCATAGTCTTATCCTTATATAAACATAGTCTTATCCTTATATAACCATAGTCTTATCCTTATATAACCATAGTCTTATCCTTATATAAACATAGTCTTATCCTTATATAACCATAGTCTTATCCTTATATAAACATAGTCTTATCCTTATATAAACATAGTCTTATCCTTATATAAACATAGTCTCATCCTTTTATACCATAGTTTCATCCTTATATAACCATAGTCTTATCCTTATATAAACATAGTCTTATCCTTATATAACCATAGTCTTTTCCTTATATAAACATAGTCTTATCCTTATATAAACATAGTCTTATCCTTATATAAACATAGTCTTATCCTTTTATACCATAGTTTCATCCTTATATAACCATAGTCTCATACTTTTATACCATAGTCTTATCCCTATATAACCATAGTCTTATCCTTATATAACCATAGTCTTATCCTTATATAAACATAGTCTCATCCTTTTATACCATAGTTTCATCCTTATATAACCATAGTCTTATCCCTATATAACCATAGTCTTATCCTTATATAAACATAGTCTCATCCTTTTATACCATAGTCTCATCCTTATATAACCATAGTCTTATCCTTATATAACCATAGTCTTATCCTTATAATAATGACCATAGTCTTATCCTTATATAAACATAGTCTCATCCTTTTATACCATAGTCTCATCCTTATATAACCATAGTCTTATCCTTATATAACCATAGTCTTATCCTTATATAACCATAGTCTTATCCTTATAATAATGACCATAGTCTCATCCTTATATAAACATAGTCTCATACTTTTATACCATAGTCTTATCCTTATAAAACCATAGTCTTATCCTTATATAACCATAGTCTCATCCTTATATAAACATAGTCTCATACTTTTATACCATAGTCTTATCCTTATAAAACCATAGTCTCATCCTTATATAACCATAGTCTCATCCTTATATAAACATAGTCTCATCCTTTTATACCATAGTCTCATCCTTATATAACCATAGTCTTATCCTTACATAACCATAGTCTTATCCTTATAATAATGACCATAGTCTCATCCTTATATAAACATAGTCTCATACTTTTATACCATAGTCTTATCCTTATAAAACCATAGTCTTATCCTTATATGACCATAGTCTCATCCTTATATAAACATAGTCTCATCCTTTTATACCATAGTCTCATCCTTATATAACCATAGTCTTATCCTTATATAACCATAGTCTTATCCTTATATAACCATAGTCTTATCCTTATAATAATGACCATAGTCTCATCCTTATATAAACATAGTCTCATACTTTTATACCATAGTTTCATCCTTATAAAACCATAGTCTTATCCTTATATAACCATAGTCTTATCCTTATATAACCATAGTCTTATCCTTATATAACCATAGTCTTATCCTTATATAAACATAGTCTCATCCTTTTATACCATAGTCTCATCCTTATATAACCATAGTCTTATCCTTATATAAACATAGTCTTATCCATATATAACCATAGTCTTATCCTTATATAACCATAGTCTCAACCTTATATAAACATAGTCTCATCCTTATATAAACATAGTCTCAACCTTATATAAACATAGTTTCATCCTTATATAACCATAGTCTTATCCTTATATAACCATAGTCTTATCCTTATATAACCATAGTCTTATCCTTATATAAACATAGTCTTATCCTTATATAACCATAGTCTTATCCTTATATAAACATAGTCTTATCCTTATATAAACATAGTCTCATCCTTTTATACCATAGTTTCACCCTTATATAACCATAGTCTTATCCTTATATAAACATAGTCTTATCCTTTTATACCATAGTTTCATCCTTATATAACCATAGTCTCATACTTTTATACCATAGTCTTATCCCTATATAACCATAGTCTTATCCTTATATAACCATAGTCTTATCCTGATATAAACATAGTCTCATCCTTTTATACCATAGTTTCATCCTTATATAACCATAGTCTTATCCCTATATAACCATAGTCTTATCCTTATATAACCATAGTCTTATCCTTATATAACCATAGTCTTATCCTTATATAACCATAGTCTTATCCTTATATAAACATAGTCTTATCCTTATATAACCATAGTCTTATCCTTATATAACCATAGTCTCATCCTTACATAACCATAGTCTCATCCTTACATAACCATAGTCTTATCCTTACATAACCATAGTCTTATCCTTATATAACCATAGTCTCATCCTTACATAACCATAGTCTCATCCTAACATAACCATATTCTTATTCTTATATACCATAGTCTTATTCTTATATAACCATAGTCTCATCCTTTTATACCATAGTCTCATCCTTATATAACCATAGTCTTATCCTTATATAACCATAGTCTTATCCTTATAATTATGACCATAGTCTCATCCTTATATAAACATAGTCTCATCCTTATATAACCATAGTCTTATCCTTATATAACCATAGTCTTATCCTTATAATTATGACCATAGTCTCATCCTTATATAAACATAGTCTCATCCTTTTATACCATAGTCTTATCCTTATAAAACCATAGTCTTATCCTTATATAACCATAGTCTCATCCTTATATAAACATAGTCTCATCCTTATATAACCATAGTCTTATCCTTATATAACCATAGTCTTATCCTTATAATTATGACCATAGTCTCATCCTTATATAAACATAGTCTCATCCTTATATAACCATAGTCTTATCCTTATATAACCATAGTCTTATCCTTATAATTATGACCATAGTCTCATCCTTATATAAACATAGTCTCATCCTTTTATACCATAGTCTTATCCTTATAAAACCATAGTCTTATCCTTATATAACCATAGTCTTATCCTGATATAACCATAGTCTTATCCTTATATGACCATAGTCTTATCCTTATAATTATGACCATAGTCTCATCCTTATATAAACATAGTCTCATCCTTTTATACCATAGTCTCATCCTTATATAACCATAGTGTTATACTTATATAACCATAGTCTTATCCTTATTTAACCATAGTCTTATCCTTATATTACCATAGTCTTATCCTTATAATTATGACCATAATCTCATCCTTATATAAACATAGTCTCATCCTTTTATACCATAGTCTTATTCTTATATACCATAGTCTCATCCTTATATAACCATTATCTCATCCTTATATAACCATAGTCTTATCCTTATAATTATGACCATAGTCTCATCCTTATATACCATAGTCTTATCCTTATATAACCATTATCTCATCCTTATATAACCATAGTCTCTGATCCTTAAGTAACCCTAGTCTCTCATCTTTATATAGCCATAATCTCATTCTTATATAACCATAGTCTCATCTTTATATAACCATAGTCTCATCCTTATGTAACTATTGTCTCATCCTTATATAACCATAGTCTTATCCTTATGTAACCATTGTCTCATCTTTATATTACCCTAGTCTCTCATCCTTATGTAACTCTAGTCTCTCATTCTTATGTAACCTGTCTCATCCTAGTATAACCATAGTCTCACCTTTATATAAATATAGTCTCATCCTTTTATACCATAATCTCATCCTTATATAACCATAGTTTCTGATCCTTAAGTAACCCTAGTCCCTCATCTTTTTATAGCCATAGTCTCATCCTTGTATTACCATAGTCTCATCCTTATATAACTATAGTCTCATCCTTATGTAACCATTGTCTCATCCTTATATAACCATAGTCTCATCCTTATGTAACCATTGTCTCATCTTTATATAACCATAGTCTCATCCTTATATAACCATAGTCTCGTCCTTATGTAACCATTGTCTCATCCTTATATAACCATAGTCTCATCCTTATGTAACCATTGTCTCATCCTTATATAACCATAGTCTCGTCCTTATGTAACCATTGTCTCATCCTTATATAACCATAGTCTCATCCTTATGTAACCATTGTCTCATCCTTATATAACCATAGTCTCATTCTTATGTAACCATTGTCTCATCTTTATATAACCTTAGTCTCTCATCCTTATGTAACTCTAGTCCCTCATCCTTATGTAACCTGTTTCATTCTACTACAACCATAGTCTCACCTTTTTATGACCATAGTCTCATCCTCATATTACCATAGTCTAACCCTTTTATAGCAAAAGTAGCACCCTTCTATTGCCATATTCTTACCCTCATGTAGCCATATTTCTTCCCTTATATAACCATAGTCTCACTTCTTCTTCAACATATGAGGGGCCTCAGTGACTGAAAACCTGTGCTTATGGATCACAGTACATTTCACCCTCAGGTTTGAATCCCACTCACGTAGTGTGAGAAAGTTTGCCAGTTCACTTGCCAACAGGTTTTTTCTCAGACACTTTGGTTTCTTCCACTATTCCAGATCAGACTGCCTCAATTTAAGTAAAAAATCCTTGACTTGGGCATAAAACACTTTTACTGAACTCAACTGAACTATTTTTCAACATAATTTGATATAAGGATTGATCAGAGTTATAATGATTACCCAAAAAATGTGTAAAGTCCATGAATTATTTTCTGGACTTTTAATTAACAGATGGTCTTTATATAGAGGTTCTTTAACTGTACTTTAAAACAGTGGAACACTAATCTTGACAGTTGGTCTTTATTTATAGATTATGACAATAGTGTGTTACTAGGTTTACATATATTATAAATGTATATATATTACTATACATTTAAAATTGTCTCGGATTAAATTTTAAAATTTTTTTTTTTAATGGAAGTATATCAGTTATTTTTTGTCTCAATTTTGATTTTATTTTCAGATTCAAGGGAAATGTGCCAAATTTGAAGTTAAAAATGTAAATATGATTAATTTCTGTTTTACAGGATAAAGCATTCTTGGTGAAGAACTTGTTATCAGAAGGTTCATCTGTGAGACCTCAGAAGGTAAGTTAACCCAGATATCCCCACCCACCCATTCCTTCTAGCAACCTTCTGTCTCTACCTCAAAATTCTATTTCTCTAGCCCACAATAGTGCATTATTGTGCATAAATGCTTTGTTAGTTAGAAAAATGACATTTTTGCATTGTAGTAGTTTCAACTGATAAAAATCTAAAGTTTGAGCACATCACTTCCTTATCCTAAATTAATAAATAGACTGGTACAGTCAATCCTGTCTATAATGACTATCTTTACGAGAAATAGTAAATCGGTCAGTGAAAATTTTGCAATTTAAATGAAGTAATGAAGAATTTCAATAATGATATTTGTTGACAGGTGATTCTAAAAACTTCTCATAAAGGTTTGAATGTAAAATAATGTTTCATACAGATAGGTTTTCTGAAGAAGTTAGTGTATTAAGTGTGTTCATGTGTTGTCCGAGACAGGTTTGACTGTACAGTTATGTATTAATTCTGTTCATTTGTTATCTAGGACAGGTTTGACCGTATAGTTATGTATTAATTGTGTTCATTTGTTGTCTGGGGCAGGTTTGACTGTACAGTTATGTATTAATTGTGTTCATTTGTTGTCTGGGGCAGGTTTGACTGTACAGTTATGTATTAATTGTGTTCATTTGTTGTCTGGGGCAGGTTTGACTGTACAATTATGTATTAATTGTGTTCATTTGTTGTCTGGGACAGGTTTGACTGTACAGTTATGTATTAATTGTGTTTATTTGTTGTCTAGGACAGGTTTGACTGTACAGTTATGTATTAATTGTGTTTATTTGTTGTCTGGGACAGGTTTGACTGTACAATTATGTATTAATTGTGTTCATTTGTTGTTTTGGACAGGTTTGACTGTACAGTTATGTATTAATTGTGTTAATTTGTTGTCTAGGACAGGTTTGACTGTACAATTATGTATTAATTGTGTTCATTTGTTGTCTGGGGCAGGTATGTCTATACAGTTATGTATTAATTGTGTTCATTTGTTGTCTGGGACAGGTTTGACTGTACAGTTATGTATTAATTGTGTTCATTTGTTGTTTTGAACAGGTTTGACTGTACAGTTATGTATTAATTGTGTTCATTTGTTGTTTTGAACAGGTTTGACTGTACAGTTATGTATTAATTCTGTTCATTTGTTGTCTGGGACAGGTTTGACTGTACAGTTATGTATTAATTGTGTTAATTTGTTGTCTGGGACAGGTTTGACTGTACAGTTATGTATTAATTCTGTTCATTTGTTGTCTGGGACAGGTTTGACTGTACAGTTATGTATTAATTGTGTTAATTTGTTGTCTGGGACAGGTTTAACTGTACAGTTATGTATTAATTGTGTTAATTTGTTGTCTAGGACAGGTTTGACTGTACAATTATGTATTAATTGTGTTTATTTGTTGTCTGGGACAGGTTTGACTGTACAGTTATGTATTAATTGTGTTCATTTGTTGTCTGGGGCAGGTTTGACTGTACAGTTATGTATTAATTGTGTTCATTTGTTGTCTGGGACAGGTTTGACTGTACAGTTATGTATTAATTGTGTTAATTTGTTGTCTGGGACAGGTTTGACTGTACAGTTATGTATTAATTCTGTTCATTTGTTGTCTGGGACAGGTTTGACTGTACAGTTATGTATTAATTGTGTTAATTTGTTGTCTGGGACAGGTTTGACTGTACAGTTATGTATTAATTGTGTTCATTTGTTGTCTGGGACAGGTTTGACTGTACAGTTATGTATTAATTGTGTTAATTTGTTGTCTGGGACAGGTTTGACTGTACAGTTATGTATTAATTGTGTTAATTTGTTGTCTAGGACAGGTTTGACTGTACAATTATGTATTAATTGTGTTTATTTGTTGTCTGGGACAGGTTTGACTGTACAGTTATGTATTAATTGTGTTCATTTGTTGTCTGGGGCAGGTTTGACTGTACAGTTATGTATTAATTGTGTTCATTTGTTGTCTGGGGCAGGTTTGACTGTAGAGTTATGTATTAATTGTGTTTATTTGTTGTCTGGGACAGGTTTGACTGTACAGTTATGTATTACTTGTGTTCATTTTTTGTCTGGGGCAGGTTTGACTGTACAATTATGTATTAATTGTGTTTATTTGTTGTCTGGGGCAGGTTTGACTGTACAGTTATGTATTAATTGTGTTCATTTGTTATCTGGGGCAGGTTTGACTGTACATTTATGTATTAATTGTGTTCATTTGTTGTCTGGGGCAGGTTTGACTGAACAGTTATGTATTAATTGTGTTCGTTTGATGTATAGGACAGGATTGACTGTACAGTTATGTTTAAATTCTGTTCATTTGTTGTCTGGGACAGGTTTGACTGTACAGTTATGTATTAGTTGTTTTAATTTGTTGTCTGGGACAGGTTTGCCTGTACAATTATGTATTAATTGTGTTCATTTGTTGTCTGGGACAGGTTTGACTGTACAGTTATGTATTAATTGTGTTTATTTGTTGTCTGGGACAGGTTTGACTGTACAGTTATGTATTAATTGTGTTTATTTGTTGTCTGGGACAGGTTTGACTGTACAGTTATGTATTAATTGTGTTTATTTGTTGTCTGGGACAGGTTTGACTGTACAGTTATGTATTAATTGTGTTCATTTGTTGTCTGGGACAGGTTTGACTGTAGAGTTATGTATTAATTGTGTTTATTTGTTGTCTGGGACAGGTTTGACTGTACAGTTATGTATTAATTGTGTTCATTTGTTGTTTTGGACAGGTTTGACTGTACAGTTATGTATTAATTGTGTTCATTTGTTGTTTTGGACAGGTTTGACTGTACAGTTATGTATTAATTGTGTTCATTTGTTGTCTGGGGCAGGTTTAACTGTACAGTTATGTATTAATTGTGTTCATTTGTTGTCTGGGGCAGGTTTGACTGTACAATTATGCATTAATTGTGTTCATTTGTTGTCTGGGGCAGGTTTGACTGTACAGTTATATATTAATTGTGTTCATTTGTTGTCTGGGGCAGGTTTGACTGTACAGTTATGTATAACTTGTGTTCATTTGTTGTCTGGGGCATGTTTGACTGTACAGTTATGTATTAATTGTGTTAATTTGTTGTCTGGGGCAGGTTTGACTGTACAGTTATGTATTAATTGTGTTCATTTGTTATCTGGGGCAGGTTTGACTGTACATTTATGTATTAATTGTGTTTATTTGTTGTCTGGGACAGGTTTGACTGTACAGTTATGTATTAATTGTGTTCGTTTGATGTCAAGGACAGGATTGACTGTACAGTTATGTTTAAATTCTGTTCATTTGTTGTCTGGGACAGGTTTGACTGTACAGTTATGTATTATTTGTTTTAATTTGTTGTCTGGGACAGGTTTGACTGTACAATTATGTATTAATTGTGTTTATTTGTTGTCTGGGACAGGTTTGACTGTACAGTTATGTAGTAATTGTGTTAATTTGTTGTCTGGGACAGGTTTGACTGTACAGTTATGTATAAATTGTGTTCATTTGTTGTTTTGGACAGGTTTGACTGTACAATTATGTATTAATTGTGTTCATTTGTTGTCTGGGGCAGGTATGTCTATACAGTTATGTATTAATTGTGTTCATTTGTTGTCTGGGGCAGGTATGTCTATACAGTTATGTATTAATTGTGTTTATTTGTTGTCTGGGACAGGTTTGACTGTACAGTTATGTATAAATTGTGTTCATTTGTTGTTTTGGACAGGTTTGACTGTACAAATATGTATTAATTGTGTTCATTTGTTGTTTTGAACAGGTTTGACTGTACAGTTATGTATTAATTGTGTTCATTTGTTGTTTTGAACAGGTTTGACTGTACAGTTATGTATTAATTGTGTTCATTTGATGTCTGGGGCAGGTTTGACTGTACAGTTATGTATTAATTGTGTTCATTTGTTGTCTGGGGCAGGTTTGACTGTACATTTATGTATTAATTTTGTTTATTTGTTGTCTGGGACAGGTTTGACTGTACAGTTATGTATTAATTGTGTTCATTTGTTGTCTGGGACAGGTTTGACTGTACAGTTATGTATAAATTGTGTTCATTTGTTGTCTGGGACAGGTTTGACTGTACAGTTATGTATTAATTGTGTTTATTTGTTGTCTGGGGCAGGTTTGACTGTACATTTATGTATTAATTGTGTTCATTTGTTGTCTGGGGCAGGTATGTCTATACAATTATGTATTAATTTTGTTTATTTGTTGTCTGGGACAGGTTTGACTGTACAGTTATGTATTAATTGTGTTTATTTGTTGTCTGGGACAGGTTTGACTGTACAGTTATGTATAAATTGTGTTCATTTGTTGTCTGGGACAGGTTTGACTGTACAGTTATGTATTAATTGTGTTTATTTGTTGTCTGGGGCAGGTTTGACTGTACATTTATGTATTAATTGTGTTCATTTGTTGTCTGGGGCAGGTATGTCTATACAATTATGTATTAATTGTGTTCATTTGTTGTCTGGGACAGGTTTGACTGTACAGTTATGTATTAATTGTGTTCATTTGTTGTCTGGGGCAGGTTTGACTGTACATTTATGTATTAATTGTGTTCATTTGTTGTCTGGGGCAGGTATGTCTATACAGTTATGTATTAATTGTGTTCATTTGTTGTCTGGGGCAGGTTTGACTGTACAGTTATGTTTTATTTTTTTAATTTGTTGCATTAAAGTTTTAGTATTTCCTAGTAATAATACTTTTTTTAGTTATTTAGTTAGTTTAGATATTAACATAATTAATACAAGAAAACATTTTAAAATTTGAACAGGTGAAACGTGTACCTGGTTCCAGCGGAAGACTCCATAAAACACAAGATGGAGAATGGGAATGGTCCGATGATGAGTTTGACGAGACAAGTGAAGAAGGTATAGCAGCTGCATCATCTTCAAGGGTAGGTCTTCTTCTCAAAAAATGAACTTTACTGCAGATGGAGTCAGTTTATTGGCTGACATACATGTACTTTTAGGGGAAACACCCCTGTATCACTTCAAATGGTGTCAATTGATTGGCTGACATTTTAATGGGATACAGGGATACACCCCCTGTATCAATTCAAATGATGTCAATTGATTGGTTGACATACTTCTGTGGGATACACCCCTGTACAACTTTAAATGGTGTCAGTGGATTGGCTGACATTTATAATGGGATACACCCTCTGTTTCACTTCATATGATGTCAGTTTATTGGTTGACATATTTTATAGGACACGCCCTATCATGTGATTTACATGATAAATGTACCTTAATGTGTGAAAAACTGAATATTGAAACTTTTTTTTTTTTTTTTTTTTTTTTTTTTTTCCCTGACATATTATTTTGGAAATTGTGACCTGGAAAATTTCAATAAATTTAGGAAAATGTATAGTTAAAATTTTGGAGAAGTTAGTATTAAAATGTTCCAGTCACAGAAATTCTTTTTTTTTTATTTTCCAAAGGAATATAAGTGATATAAATACTATAACAATATAGAAAGAGCATGATAATGACACGTATATATCTCTATTTATTTTTCATAACTATAAACATCCCTGTGTTCAATCCAGAAGGAGCCATTGTGTCATTGGCTCATAAATAATACATTTTGTACCCTGAAAATACTCTCTATGGATCAGACCTGGCCCAGCTTTTTGGTCCTAGTTGAGTTTTTAATACAGCCAGTTTAACCACACTCATTTTTTCATTGATGTACAATGTAATACCGATCATTGCAAATTAAAAAAAACATATTATGTTGTAATGTTGACTAAATTTTAAAAAACATGGCCCCTGTCTTTGATTGTTAATATTATTATTATTATTATTATTATTATTATTATTATTATTATTATTACATGTAGTATTTTTTTAGACCTGGGCCAGGGTGACCCCTGTCATTTTACATTTCTGGATTGAACATAGACATTATACTGTTATCTTGAAGTTTAGTACACAATGATTTTGACAATATAATGTTCTAACGTGCACAAACAAGTCAGTTTCCTTGTGGTCTAAGTGCATGCTTAAAGATCACAGTTTCTTTCACCAACCTTTGATCATATCATATATGGGGCAGTTCCTAGTTTGAAGATTGATGGTTTCCTGTAGATACTTGTACTTTAGTTTCTTCCACTAACCTAGAACCAAGCACCTGGATATGAGTAAAAGATTCTTTACTGGGGTATAAGTTATGTTGACTGGGGCATAAAAAAACATTATGCCATTCTTCAGCACTTTTCACTCTTCTTTCTTATGATATCTCCATAAAGAGCATGTATGAAAACTTTTAGTAATTATAAATGCTAATTATTAAACAATTACAAGACTTCTTCCTTTAGATTTCATATTGAATGTTTTAATGACTACTATTCTCACTCTGTTGTCAGGGTCATTAGTTTTGTGGCAACAAATTTTGGAAACTTTTCATAGAAAATATACAACGAGTTTGAATGTGAAGTTTGTTTGTTTTAGTTTTTTTTTTTTTTTTTTTGTTCACATACTTAAGCTTCTTGACCTTTTAAGCTTTTTGAAGCTTTTTCATAACTAAAAATTGCTCTAGGCATCTCTGATTCTAAAAGAATATTTCTATACATTAAAAAATGGTGCTAGAGTGGGGGTTTTACATGTCGAAAAATCTGACAAACGAAACTCTTTTGCACATGCAAAGTTATACATCACCAAGTCAATTACCATACTACTAGGATAAACATGTCCATTTTCATCATGTAAAATCCCCAACAGTAGCAACATTGTCTTTTCGATAGCCATAATTTATGTTCTAATGCAAATATTTTGTAAACAGAATTTTGATTGGAACTTGACCACAGTAAATCTCTGTTTTATGGTCGGAGTTAAGATGTCGCATGCTATCTAGGTAACGATTATGTAATGTATCCGTATGCGCCGGTACATGTGCTTTTGTTTACAAAAGAAAAATGACAGACTCCGATTATTTTGACGATTCCATACTACAAAATTTTGTTACAGAAACGGATATTGGATTGCATCTATTATTTATTTCAAACAAAATTATTATATCAATGGTATCAAGTGTTTTCTTGATAGAACCGTAACAATATCGGTCTTCATTAATGATTTAGTGATGCGTCTGTAAACTAAAAATAAACTGTGATCGGAGCAGTGGGGATTTCCATCAATTAAACTGATTTTATAGTGTATTTTATTTATTTTGCATTAGAATGGAGATAACTTGGATTTTACTGTCACAAATACTGGTTACCTGGCTCAACAAGCATCGCCAGGTAGACCTCAATTTAATTTAAATTTAAACTTTATTTCTTTTACAACGATTTAGAAACAAGTTGTGCAACTTATATTAATCTAGCTCGTTGGCCCGAATTGTAGCGCGCGTGAGGTCTTATTGTGGGAGGAAAACCGGAGAACCCGGAGAAAAACCCACGTGCTCAAGCAGGTGACCTCATACCTTATCACATACGACGCTGGGAATCGAACCCCGGTCGCATTGGTGATAGGCGGGGAGCGCTAACCACTGCGCCACTTGAACACCCGATTTGACCTCAATTTGTGACAGTAAAATCCACGTTTTACGGCCAGAACTCTTCCAATGCAAAACAAATCTCCTAAGTGTATTATTGAACTCTTGTAGTAATTTCTAGTTAGAACTAAGATCATAACAGTTTTCTTTAAGTTTATTTGATTTTTTATGAAAATTTGCAAAAAACCACAAACACAGTGACTCAGAGAATAGACTATTTACTTGGTTTCTTATGTAACCTGGACTTGACACCATCAACATTTTTTTTTTAAAATCTAAATTTATTTTTCAAAATTCTCTCCAATTTGCTAAAATGTATGTATGACATTCTGGTTAAAATTGAAATTAAAAAATTTTTTTTAATTTTATTTTTTTATATATTTTTTATTTATTTTTTTTTGTTGATATTTGAATGTTTTGGTTTTAAACCATAATCATTGTAACTTAAATAGTTACCTGTTGTAACTAATAAGGAGTTATGGTTTATTAATTTGTTAAAAAAAAACTTTTGCCAGTAGGGAAACTAGTATTGCCATGTATTAACCAGTACTCTACCTAGTCATATTGAACTATATAAAAAAACTTTTCTTCTTTTTTAAATTGTTTTAGCAATAATGGCTTTGTGGATTCAAGCCGATGTCTTGCATTCACTGAATAACAACCAAAAAAAATGTATATTTTAATTTGAAGAAACACCCAGATTTACTCTAAAAAATTTTATTTTATGGTGCCAGGTTCCTTATTTTTTAAACTTGTTTATTTTCATGTTGAATTCTTTGTTTTTATATGTAACCATGACGATTTGGATATGTTATTTGACATTTATAGTTTATCAATGTTTCTATATTACACTGCATGTTTTACGATTGTTTACTTGATTTTTATTTTTTCCTGTTTTCGTTCAAGCCGAGACTTTCTGTTGTGGAAGAGAATGCTTCTGGTATCCAGGATAATAATGTAATTGTATTTCTGCTTTATATAATTAACACATTTTTTACTTACACAGTAGTCTTAGCAAGCTTCACTCACAATGTACACAAGACTTCTCAAATTCGGACTGAATTTCATCTCAACAGGGGGGAAAAAAACCTTTCCCACTTGTGTTTGAATAATTTTAACACAAGGGAAAGGCTTCCTTTTGTGCACTACACTAAAATTTTAATTTCAACTGAAATACCTAAAATTAATTGCCATTTTGAATGTTTCTATGAATAGTAATTTTTTAAAAAATTATATATATTATTTAATTTGGGGGGAGGGGGAGGGGGGGGGGGGGTTACAAAAGAAAGACTTAACAACACAAGTCTTTTTGGTGCATGAGTTTGCAATTTTTTCTGATTTGCAATTTACTAATGCACACTTACGGTGAGTTTTAAAGTGCTAGTACATTCATCCTTAATGATGTTCCAATCAGTCCATTAAGCCAACCAGTTAGGGACTATGACATGGAAAGACCCTTTCCACTGGAGGTCAACCTTGGCCAAACTCAGGGTGGTCAAATTTGGGAAAACAATCTCTCTTGAATTGAGATAAAATGAATTTTTTTTTTCAATTGAATTTCATTTGAGATGAAAACTAGTTTAATTGAGAAGTATTGTAAAAGTTAGCCAGATTTTTTGAAAGGACTTTCATTTGTAACCGCTACTAAAATTTGAAGTTTGACTAAAAACCTAAAACTGATGGAATTGAGCTGTTTTGAAAATTTCTTTGATCATTAATTTGAATTTAAAAACTACAGAAATTTATGAAAATTTTATAGAAAATAAAGAATGATTTAAAAATTCGGAATTTACTAAATTTTAATTGAAAATAATGGATAATTGAAAAATTACAGAAATTTACAAAATTTTACAGAAAAAATATGGATAATTGAAAAATTACAGAAATTTACAAAATTTTTTAGAAAAAAATGGATGGGGGTACAAAAGGAAGTCCTTTCTGTTTTTGTAGTAATTGTCAAGCACATCTTTAAAAATTTAACATATATGAGAAAATATTAATGGACATACACAATGGCAAGTTTATCCTAATTTTAGATTCAGTCCCAATATCAGTGCTGGGGGGGGGGGGGGGAGGGGGTGGATAGGGGTGGGGCTTTTCTCTGAAGAAACTGTTCTAGTTTACCCTAATAACCTTGCATAAAAATATTCAGAATATTGCATGTGACATAAAAATGATAAATGTTTATTTATATTTGGTATATATGTGTAGCTGTATCTTGCTTGGTGCTTGTCATTAGATTTTACATCAAGCATTTTAGCAATTATAAGCTTGCTGCGAGCTTATAGTGATTATTTTTGTATGATCCTAAATGAGGGGAAGTATTGTGGCATACTAATGTCTTACTCACTGTCCATTATTTTGTTTGTTCATCCATCAACCACATTTGCTGCACAGTATCCTAAGAATGCTTGTTTTGAATTACTTTAAAATTCCTCTATTTGTCAGTTACAAAAGCCTCAATATCCCCATACATTTTGGTTAAAGTTTTGATATTTTGTTCTGAAGTTTAGGAACTTTATTCACAAAATTTTAGCCAGTTTCTTATATATTTTGCTGTGTATTAAGACAGATGGTTGTTATTTGCCTAAGAACATGATGTAGATCATTTAATTATGTCCAGTAAATATATTGTCACATTTAGGAGTAATGATTTAATATTGGCCAACAAATGTATTTAAACAAATTTATTTAATGTACCATTTTCTAGGTCTGGATTTTAAGCATGAGCATATTAACATTAACATTTTGTTTGAAAATAATACTGTTTGTTTGTGAATACTATTGCGTTATCATCTTGAATATTTATTTAATGCCTCTCACCCTTATTCAAATCCTGCTTGAACAGATCCAAGTATTAGAGTTTGTCAGTTTACTTGTTGAAGATCAGTAATTTACTACAGACACTCTGGTTTTCCCCTCCATCCAAGAACTGACCATCTCAATATAAGTGAAAGAATCTTTACTGGGGAGTAAAACGTCTGATATAATCCATCACCATGTCTCTAATTAAAATTCTATATAAATATGATGACATTTGAGATATTGACCTAACTTCAAAGCCCTCCTTTAAAAAAGTAGGTTATAAGATGCAGTATATGCATACATAAACCTATTTGAGATTGCTTGAAGGAGTGCATTGTGCACTATGGCTGTTTATGCATTATGCAGATCATTGCATTTTGTAAATCATCATATTTTTATGGCATGTTTTTACGATTTCACTGATAAGATGTTTTCTTTTTTCACCCATTATAAAATTGACTAAGCAAAGGTTTTAAGTCATTAAGGTGCTATCCCACCAATATGCTAGTTGCTACTTTAATAAATCTCAATATGTTTTGTTGTTTTGATCTCATCTTGTGTGCTATATAAAATGGCCACCTGTTCATTTATATTAGTGTTACAGTACCCATTGCTTTTTATTTCATCAGAAAGAAGTTCTGAATAAAGGCCACCTGTCCATATTTATTAGGTCCAAAGGGTGGTCTTTATTTACAGGTTTTACTGTACTGTTATACCTGTATATTTTAACATCCATATTCTGTAGTGTTCGTTAAATCGGGTTTTACACCTGTTAATAAAGTCCATATACAGGTGGTCTTTATATACAGGTTTTACTGTACTGATACACCTGTATATTTTAACTCCCAAACTCTGTAGTGTTCATTAGATCAGGTTTTACACCTGTTTATAAAGTCTATATTTGTTAGGATTGGGTGGTCTTTATATACAGGTTTTACTGTACTGATATACCTGTATATTTTAACATTCATACTCTGTGGTGTTAATTAAATCAGGTTTTACACCTGTTTATAAAGTCTGTATTTGTTAGGATTGGGTGGTCTTTATATACAGGTTTTACTGTATTGATATACCTGTATATTTTAACATCCATACTCTGTAGTGTTCATTAAATCAGGTTTTAGACCTGTTTATAAAGTCTATATTTGTTAGGATTGGGTGGTCTTTATATACAGGTTTTATTCTACTGATACACCTGTATATTGTATCTGTAGTGTCCTTTATATACAGGTTTTGCTGTACTGATAAACCTGTAAATTGTAACATTCTAATTCTGTAGTGTTCTTCTAATCATGGTTGATTGTATATTTTATGTAAGGTTATATATAACATACAGGTAATATATAAAGTACATACAAATATTTATTTATATATATATGTATATATATATGTATTATTTTGTACATTAAAGCCTTAATGCATCTAGTGTCTATTATGAGAATATATATTTTCTATATTACTCCTACATGCTTGGTGCAAACACATCTATGACTCGTACTGACTATTCTACATCACAACAAGGCCAAAGTTATTTATTTGATTCCCTGTCGCCAAGCACTCAGCATTACAAAATAAAAGTCACAGTTCTTTTGGATGGTAACTTAAAATAATGAGGTCCCGTGTCATGGTAGGCGTGGCATGATAAAGAACCCTGCTGTACAATGCCATCAGCACGACACACAGACAAAATTTCTGCACTTTCGCCTATTGCTGGCGACGTCTTAATATAAGTGAAATATTCTTGACTGGGAAACACCATTACTCAACTCAACTCATTTATTTGATTAAATTAACATGTTAATACATTAATTACAAACAACAACAACAAAAAATGTGAGTTATCTCATGCATTGCGGAACTGATGAAAAACTTTGGACCAGCCCTATATAATGTAAGAATGTATAATCACGCCACCAAGTTATACATAGATAGAGAAATTAATTGTATACTAATTCCCTTTGTCATCATATAGTATTACATATACATTTGCTTGTACTGTAGTAATAGTTGTAGGATCAATGTTAGTGTTCTAATGATAGCCAGTAGTATTTATTTTAAAATAAGATTTTAAGATTTTTAAACTCGTAAAATATATGTACTTATAAAATTATCTGATTGGTTGGGAATATTAAATCAATGTGGTATCAGTTTCTGTCAATTACATTGTCATATTTTGAAAATTTTTGTACTCTGCTAGAAATTACACAGCCTATAGGAGTCTATAGGTGTGGTCGTGTGACCAGCCTGGATTCATAATTTTCTGGTACAAGAAAAAGGGGCATGATAAGATATCCCTTCAGATGACATCACTTCTAATGATTGATCTTTTAATGTACCCCAAAACAGCATACATTCTTGTTATAAAGTTTCAGGAAACAATTTCATTTCAGGATGCAAAATGAAAAAAATTCAAATGAGCACTAGAGACCCAATATATATATATATATATGAATCTTCAGAGATTGACTCATCTAATGTAAATCATTAATTGTTATTGTTTAAGTTTTAACACACTCAAAAACAAAACAAAGATAAATAATTTTTTCCCCCTTTTTTTCTTTTTTTAATAAAATGATGCACTAGTAAACTTATTGATAAACTTTATTGAATTTTTTTCAGTCTCCAAGAGTACAGCCTGATGAGGTAAGAAAATCCTGCAAAATTTGTTAAAAATAATGCTTTTTCAAGACCTTGAAAATTGAAATGTCCGTCAATCTGATATCTTTCTTTAAATGCTAGTAGTGTTGTTAAATTTGAAGGATAAATCCATTTAAAAAAACAATTAAAAATTATAATAATAATATAAACTTTCTGTGTAGTATTGTTGTTGCCATAGCAACATATGTTATGGGAGGCCTAAAGTGTTTTGCCTATCTATCTGTTTATCTTTCTTATAAATTTGCTTCTGAAGTTTAATATTTCTTATTAGAATGATGAAGGAAGTGATGTGACCCCACAGCCGTCTGAAACAAATGTACAGCCAGCACCACCATCCCAGCCAGCACCATCATCCCAGCCAGCACCTGTGGCTGATGCAGGTGATACGTCTCAGCCACAGGCACCACCAGTTGCAGTGCCATCTGGTGACCAACCACCAACAGATTCAGCATCAACAGCTACTATAAGTGTAAGTTTGTTATTACAGTCATTTAAAAAAACAACAGATTGGAACTTAAAAGAAATTTTCAAAACGCATACCCAAAAGTAACCTGTATGGAATATTCTAATAATTCTATATAGGGTATGGAATATTCTAATAATTAAATATAGGGATCTTTGTGTCTCTAAATTTTAATAACTTGTTCTTCTGGTGAAGATTTGGTTTTCAAATATGAATTACCACAGCTGAGTCAAAGGTTCAGATAAGCTATTGCAAAGGTGAACTCTCAGTCATGTGTTTTTTTTTTCTGTCATTTTGAAAATATTTTATAGACTTATTAGTAGATACACATGAACAATCAGTGTTTTTAAGGAGAGAAGGAAAATGGAAATAGAGGGGGGAAAGTTGCTATAAGATTTGCACATAGGGGAAAATTTGATAGTACATGTATTACAAATTTGTAGCACTTTTCAGTTGCTTAACTCTGACCATCCAATCTTTACTCTCTTTCCTTTTTTCTCTGTTTCAACTTTTTTTCTCTATTTACTTTTCACTTAAACCCCTTTCACACTATCTCTTTCTCTCCTTGCTCACTTTCTCCATTTTCCTTCTCTTTTTCTTTTTTTTTCTTTCCCTCTTCTGCTCCTTTCCCATTTCCCTCGCTTCTCACTATACCCATACTACTCTTCTCCCTTTTCTTTCTTAATCCTTATAATGAACTTCATTTTCTGATTCTTGTCTTTTTATACCTTCTCTCTTTCCCGTCTCATCCCTTCTGTTGACCCCTTTTTTTTTTATTCAGATATTGTACTTCGGTGATCCTTCATTCCTGATTTCCGCCTTTTCGTTCCTTTCTTTCCTTTCCTTTCCCACTTTTTCTTTTTTTCTCCTTCTTCCACACTTGCCTTTTCTATTTTCCTTTCTATTCCACTCTTCCAGTCACTGACCATCTCTCCTCCATTCCAACTAATTTTTTTTTGTTTTATATATTAAAGAAAAATTATCTTATGCCAACATTATTTATGGTACAATGAACAGCAACATAATTTCTTTACATAGACAAATATAGGCACATAAGAAAGGTGACATTTTTCTTATCCATTATAGAATGTTCGCGGTACGTTAAGGTGACTTAAAGTTGCATTAAAGTTTTTCAATTTTCTGAATTTTTTTTGATTTTCTAAAAATATATTTTTTTAAAAATAGATATCTTCTAACCATGATCTGTGACATTCATTTTCTAAAATTTCATTTCTTTTAGCTGTAAATAAACGACATCATCTGACCAGTTGGTCAGTGTTCTACGATGGTAATTATGAGCTTGGAGCTTGCGCACAGATATACGGAAAAACCTAGAATCGAAGGTGAAACATGACAGATTGCATTAATTGTCCTTCATTAATATCCAGATGTATTTGAAATGGTGTTATGTATCCCTTACTAAGTCACAAATGACAAATTCAACAAAGTTCTGTGTTTAATTTATCGTATTTCACCGTTTTGAAAGTTGTGTTTAAATGACCCGGGTTTTGATGACGTAACCATGTTCTAATATTAGATCCCAAATGCTGCATCTCGCTGGGTAAATACAGTAATTTCTGTATTTATTCTAGCTTTTATCGTTGAACCAAATGTAACATTGTTCATTACGAACATCATTAATTAGATTAGCACAATTTTAATTTTTTCTTTGGAAAACTTAATGTAGCTTTAATTTCATTTTCAGCTGTCATTACATCCACTACATGTAACATACAATATGTATTTCTTATATTTCATATCATATTTTATTTTCAGAATGAAACCTCTAGTTCAACATCACTTAACTTGGTTTTAAGATTAAGGTAAGAAATTTTAGAAGTTTTGTAAACCAGAAAAAAAAGTTTAAGATAACAGGATGATGTAGTGATAATACAAATGGAGTAATGGAGTTTATTCTGTGTCAAGAGAATTTCAGAGTTTCAGTTATACGTTTCATTCCGTTGTAAGATGGTTGGCATGGTTGAGACAACCATAGTATCTGAGAAAATGATGGCCATCAGGAAATGATAGACAGCAAAAGGCACTCTGGCCTGTAATTATTTGCTTAAGATCGCTCATTCAATAAGGTCTCAAAGAAAACAATAAGAGTTTGAGCCAGATGCATGCTTTATATACAGGCCCGTATTCAGAGGGGGTGCGAGGGGTGCTAACGCACCCCCTATGAAAACCATTAAAAACTGTAAAAGCCTCGTTAAAAATCATTTACCACTATCAAACCCTTAAAAATCGTTTTTGAAAGCATTAATTTTGATTAATTTCAAACATTTAGATTCACCATATTTGACTATTAATTGTTGATTAAAATACTCCAAAATGCACCATTTTGCGTTTCATTTTTAAAGTTTTATGGGGAAGCATATCCCCAAATTCCCCCCCTCCCCCCATCGAGGCACACCATTAGTGCATGGGACGTCACCCCCTTTCTAAAATACTTGCCTACGTGCCTGATATATGTTCAGAGAAATGGTAATATTAGCCATGTTTTCGATAAAATGATATTAAAACACACCATACAAAACTGTAATTCTTATTCATGTTACATTCTGTATAATGCAGTGTATATTCTCAAGTAGGCAACAGTATAAATAAATAATCTGTACTGGGGCATAAATATGTATTTATGTCTTATAAATGTATACAGGCTTTGTATCATGGTCAAGTCTGGTACATATGATGATGTCAAGAAAAGCACATTTGGAGATTTAAGGAAGGGGTTACAATTATGTAAAATTGAAAAATTCAAAAGAGAGAGAGAAAAGAAAAGGGTCACCATAGGCTTTATACCCCGAACCTCTAACAGGGCTCTTTCTTAGACCTGCTGAGGGACTTTAGTGGCCCCAAGACCCTTCGACATTAGGGGTCTGAGCCCCCAAATAATATTATGAGTCAGTTAAATTCAGTCAGCTAGAGTGTTCAAATATATTGATTAAAACTCAGGAAACATTTGTCAGTATATAAAAATATGTTTTATGAGAAAACAATGGCAACATGATAAAATTCTCATCCCATCTTTCATAAAATTCTGGATCCACCCCTGTAGCTGTTGTGCATAATGATATGTCATTGAAACAAGACAAGACTGATACAAATCTCATATATATATATATATATATATATATATATATATATATATATATATATATATATATATCTTAATCTATAGTTTATTCACTAAAAATTAGGAGTTTACATATTGTATTACTCAAAGGAAAGGTAGAAAAAAAATTGACATCACACTTCATAGCATATTACATACATGTATTGGTTCATGGTACATAAATGGAGGAAAATTAAAATAAACTAAACAATACTTTTAAGGAAAGACATCATTTCAACCAGCTAGAAAAAATTTATTGCTCTTGACTCCGCACTTTAATGTTGTGTAAGAGTGTAATAATTACCCAACATTTTTATTTCAGAAATGAAAAGAGAGAATTGAATGATATTAAATTTGAATTTACACCAGGTCATGGTAAGTTCAATTATATCATATTTGAATTTATATAAGATTATGGTATTTTGAAATACATTTTGGATAACATGTCTTTTTTTTCACATTTGCCAAACTTGATTCAATGCCGACATTATATACAATGCTCTGTGTGGATCTTGTAAAATGGTAGCCACAAGGCTACTACTTCAAAAAATTTAGTAGTTATTTCAACATTTTTGTCAACCAGTAAATTTTTTGATGGCCATTCCATACCAATTTTTTTGTACTTTGCAAAAAAGATGGAAGAAAACTTTTTGAAAAATCCAAATGTATGTCATAAATAAATCAAAGTACTGAAAGTACTGAAAAGCAGTTAGCCTGGTAGCTCTGAAAGTTGAGATAAATTTTGATTATCCCACTTTCAAAAAAGTACCTGGCGGTATTCAATTTCTCAAAAAAAAGTACAGCCTTTTGATGAGGTTTTGGTTGACCCTTAGCTTTTTGTAAATATGTACGTTACATTTGTAACAAAATGTATGATGTTGTATTCAGTTTTAGATCAGAACCCATTTGACTAGACTGTTAACTGTGATTGTGGTACATGTAGAACGTAAATCACCATTACCCCATTCCTCAGTTTTATTTCAAAATAAGGGATCAAATAGATGCATCTGAAAGAAAATGACCAGTGAAAGTGTTTTGACACAAAATAAAATCCACTTTAAGACATTTTGTAAGCTGCAATAAACAAAATGAATATTTATTGAAAGTAACAAAATATATCTCAACAAAAAATCTTATTCAGTAATTATGAAGTAATGTCTTATATCTAAACTAAGCACCTAAATACAGGAAGACCAACATCTTATTTCTTATCACTCATGATCTTTGATCTGGTTTAATTACAGAGAGCACTGCAAAAACATCAAAAAGTTATCTTCCATGTCAAAATCTTTCAACTTAGTCATGATATAGCATTTTAAAGCTCAGGTAATCAAAATGACACAACCTTGACATTTGGTTTTTGCTTCCATCAGACAAAAATGTCTCAATACATCAAAAATAATGCCTGCATTGCAATTTTCAAAAAAAAAAAAAAAAAAACAACAAAAACAAAAGGTCAATCATAAGAGTTGGGTGCTTGTATAAAGCAGACTGACTCTTTGAGCTAGCATGTGAAAATCACTGAGTATGGCAAACAATAAAACATGCTTGCATATCTCACATACACAAACTTGTTCTTTAATTTATCCTAAGAAATTAATTAACTTCCTCTTGTCATGACTGGCTGGAAAATTGTTAATGTAAGATTAAACAGCAATAAAACCAACAAACCTCTCATTAAATGCATTAGATTATTTGTATGAACTCAATTTCTTCAATGAAGGCATAAAACTTGCTGAATAGAGCCAAATTACATAACATGCCACTCAAGAAAGGAATAATTTAGAAAAATGTTTATATGAAATAAATCTGTAGATGAGTTCATACAATGTAACACCATAGTGAAATTGTTACAATTAGTTGTTCCTGCATTTGTAATGAAAATTATGACTTTCATTGGTTGTTATCAAACTAAAATAAAACACAATGTATTCTGAAAGTTAATCTAAACAAGTTGATATCAGTAATTTTAAAAACTAATGCTGCATGTTTGTCTCTATAATTATTCATCCTAGTTTGTGAAAAGGTGATAATGATGCAGTCTGTTGTATAAGTAGCCAATATTCATTAGTTTTCTGATATTATATGCCTACTCTGGTTCTATTCAGGGTATACTGGAGTAGAGTGGAGAGACAAATGGTGTTTTAAACCCCGTCAAGATACTGATTCTTTCACATAATTAGCAAGGTAGTCTGTCCTAAGCTGATGGAGTAAACTGGAGTGCCTAGAGATGGGCAAAGGCTTTCAACAAGCAATTGTAAAACTTTCTCATCCTAGGTTCTGTCACTGTGGGATTCAAACCTACTCAGTAAGATGTACTTTGATCTGTGAGCATGTGATTCAATTTCATCTAATGAGGTTTAACGTCCCAATCAAGAATATTTCACTTATATCGAGACCTCACCAACTGTAGATAAAGTGACAGAAATGTTTACCTTTGCAGTGTGGTTAGGGCAATGTGCAGGGAGGGTTCTGTAGGGTGCCATGCCTGTCATGACACTGGACTTCAGTTTTTAAGGTCTACTCTGAAGAACCTCATGACTTTCATTACTAAATGCAGAGTGCTTGGCAAAAAAAGGTCACTACCAGTTTTCAAGTATTGGTCAGACCCAGTCTGACTTTGAAACCCGAACCTCCCTAATACAAAGCGAGCACTCTACCAACTGAGCAAACATAATGATGTAGGCATGTGACTTAGACCACTTGTCCACCAAGGCCCCAATGTTAGGGTATTTAATAATATGAAAAGAAATTTCTGGAGAAAATTTTATTTACAGCAACATAAAAAACAAAAGCACCATGAAGGCCTTGGACACTCACCTGAAATGATGTACACTCAGCTTGATTTTAGTAAATTGGACCTTTTTTATAATTTGACCTAGTGACCTACTTATTGACCCAACATGACCCTTAAACATCCTTAAGCTAGCTTTTGTCAAGAGGATCATTCTGAGAAAGCTGATAAGATTGGGATAAAATTATGGGCTCAGGAGTGTTAAAAAGGTTTTTCTATAATTTCTCTAAGTGACCTACTTATTGACCCAACATGATCCTAAAACAAACTTAAGCTAGCTTTTGTCAAGAGCATCATCCTGAGCAAGGTTGATGAAGATTAGGCTGAAATTTGGGCCTCAGAAGTGTTAACAAGGTTTTTCTATAAATTGACCTAGTAACCTTTTTATTGAACCAGTATGGCCAATATATGATACTGAGCTAGCGCTAGTCAAGAAGATCATTCTGAGCAAGTTTGATAAAGATTGGACTAAATTTGTGGCCTCTGGAGTGTTAACAAGCAAAAGTTGATGCACGACACACAAAGGATAACACGACGGACATTGACCCATAACAATAGCTTACTTGAGCACTACCGGTATGTGCTCAGGTGATCTAAAAATGTTGCTAATAGAAACAAGTTCCAATTCATGTTAATGTTTTTGGTTTATCATCTTAATCTTTATATTGTTACATGTATATTTATTAAGGAAATACATGTATATTTATTAAGGGCATATGGTCATTGGATATAAAAGAATATTTAAAAGTAAAGTTTAACAGACCTCAATATGTCTGAAAAGATATCACTTGTGTATTAAGAAAAAGCACAATTTGTCTTTTAGCAGAATTTACTTTCAAAAAACCTTGCTTTGATAATCATGGGCATTCTCAGTTATCAATCCATTTCATTGTCAATTTGACTCTTGTCAATAGATGGTTATTGTGTTTTCAAGTGTTGTATCTTGTCTGGTTCAAAGGTGTCCATTTTTACAAATAAGGATGCATTCTGGTTTATGGTATCATGTTCAGATCTACTGTGATTTTTCAAATAAATCCTGAATGGCCTTAGTAGCATGATGTCTGTCTTTATTTGCTTGTTGCTCCTTCAGTCTGTTATTTCTGAAAATAGAAAAAAAAACAAACAAAAACTTTTTTAAATAATAACAACTTTTTTTAAAAATGAGTTAAAAAATAAATCATACTTAACATTCCTGAGAATATACTGAATATCACATTTGAAAAAGGATCTCGAGACCTTTTAGTATAACTCAATGAAAAAAAGAAACAAATTTAAAATAATGAAATACACATTTACTTGAAAAGGATCTTGAGACCTTTGAGTATAACTCAATGAAAAAAGAAACAAATTTAAACTATTGAAATACACATTTACTTGAAAAAGGATCTCGAGACCTTTGAGTATAACTCGATGAAGCAAAAACAAATTTTAAAAATTTAAATACACATTTACTTGAAAAAGGATCTCGAGACCTTTGGGTATAACTGGATGAAGCAAAAACAAATTTCCAGGTGGTCAATCTTAGTGTTACTGCTATTGTGTTGTGCAAGTGGCAATGTATTTTACTTAAATTGAGATTTCTCAAGCTAAAGTATAATCAGACATGTTTTACACACAGTTCATCTGTCTGTAAAAATAAAACTTCTGAAAAAGTTTTTAATTTTCTTGATAAAATGTATTTACAACCTCACAGTCCAATGTAAATTGTATACTTAAGCTTTCTATAATATAATTTGTGATCATCCAGCTTTACTGAGAAATTTTGCAATTTGCAATGATGTGAAATTGACTAAGTCTATTAACTCCACATTTTTTCCATGTAAAGCATTAGTGTATGTCATGACCTTTTTATTTCATAAAACCTGTTTACTATGCATAGAAAGGCAATTTAAAATATGACCTGTGACTGTCTTAGATTAAGGCCAGAACTAATAATGTTCTGTTTCATTGCTGTTCTACCATAAGCCATGGTATGTATACAAACTTTATTCCACATAAGAATGATGGAATGAGCACTCTACATCCCTGTAGTTGTTACAAATTATTAATACCTGTCAAAGTCTTTATTAGACTTTTTCATTTCTTCTGTGACTTTCTCGCTGTTAAGTTGTTTACTTTACTAGTATGAGCCCAGTCTAGATTTGATCAGTCATACAATTAAGATGGTTTACCTGAATGATAATAATAATACCAATAATAATAACAATAATAAAAATAATAATTATAATAAATTATTTTCCTGGTAAACCGACATTAGAGTTTACACAAAGAACAAATATCAATTACAGGTAAGGGGCCCCAGTGGCCAAGTGTTCTAAGCACACACTTACGGATCACGGTGCCTCAGACAGATCCTAGTGTTGAAAGTTTGTCAGTACACTTGACAAAGGTCGGTGGTTTTCTTTGTGCACTCCGGTTTCCTCCACCATCCCAGAACTGACTGACCATTTCGAAATAAGTTAAAGAATTTGACTGAGCGTAAAACACCATTACTATACTCTCTCTCTCTCTCTCTCTCTCTCTCTCTCTCTCTCTCTCTCTCTCTCTCTCTTTCAATTATAGGAAACACGTAGAACAGTGAAACTGCCAACAGTTTTCAGATAAATGGTAGAGTTGCTAACTCCAGTCGTATGGGGCGAATAAAAATGTGCATTTTAGAACTAGATTTACTTAGTAATTTCCACAGAAGTTTCCAAAATTGGTACTGTCATTATAGCCGTTTTCACTTAATTTTGGCAGTGCCGAATGCAGGAAAACAGAAAACAATATACAAATATATTCCAGTACAGTATATCAGTTAATTAATAACATACTACCGGTGATGAAATGATCTGCCATCGGATCGTGTTTTAGAATCCAGTGATGTGTCATTTCTGCGATTGATGTCGACAAGCCAACCACAAAATTCTTTTTTCTTCGTTTAACTATTTTGTATCTTCCCTGTCTGATTATATAACTTTTGAAATTTTAAACCTCAACGGTTAGATTACAACAACTTACTTATTTTTGTCAGAGTTCTCAATGAAAACAGTGGATGCTGCTGTATTATAATCCATATTGCACGTTGAGACACTAAGTAAACATAAAGTTACGTTAACACTTCATTCATATGCGTTTTGTGAATGAAACTACACGCCATATTGCCAGTTGAAGGCATAAGGCATGACGGGAGTAGGCGTGGCATAGTAGATATCTCCCCAAACAGCATGTAGGAATCTTCGGTCAAAGGTCTAAGGTTACCGCTTGGAGTCGCTTTGACCTATCACTTCCTGCAAGACCCGATGCCAATAAGCGGTTAGCGTTATACGCTAACCGCTTAAAAAATTACCTGGTAAATCAGTTAAGCTCTTTATTTGTTATGGAGATATCTTAGTATTAAACACTTTGCTGATATGTATTTTTGAAGACTATTTGTCTCAAATTTCGGACATAATTTCAGATTTCCTAATTTTTACAGTGTCCAAACTCAAAAATTTTGCCATGATGGTAATTGTCTAGTAATTTATAGTTGTAAAATGCAATTTTTGGTCATAAATTTTAAATATTATTTGGCTATTTGGAGCACTGATATAGACTGTTTAATGTTTATAAATAATTTTAATATGCTTAAAGTTTACCTTATTTGAAAAAGCACATTCATACATTCATTCATTCATTCTTTTATTTATTTATTTATTTATTCATTTATTTATCTATTATTTTGTTTATTTTTATTTTTTTTATTTATTTATTTATTTATTTATTTATTTATGTAGACACAGCAGACAGTGTATCTAGAGAAATGGTAGAAGCAGGATTAGTTGATGGTAAAGATTTAATAGTTGGTAAGCCATTAATTAATACACTTTAAAATTTATATTATCAGAAATATTGAAAATAGGAAAAAATCAAATAAATAGATTTCCTTCATGGAGTCTGTTATATTTTTATGTAATGGCTGTTTTTAGGTAAAAATACTTTCTTACATCCATTAAGTTGAGTAATGATGTTTTATGCCCCAGTCAAGATATTTTACTTATATCAAGATAGTCATTTTTTAAGGGGGCCTTGGTGGCCGAGTGGTCTAAAGCGCGCGCTTACGGATCACAGCGCCTCTCACCGTCTAGTTTTGAATCCCACTCGGGACAGATCCTAGTGTGAGAAAGTTTGTCAGTTCGCTTGCCGAAGATCGGTGGTTTTCCCTGGGTACTCCGGTTTCCTCCACCATCCCAGAACTGACCGCCTCGAAATAAGTGAAAGAATCTTGGCTGGGGGCGTAAAATTACATTACTCCACTCCACTCATTTTTTAGGATATAGTGGATAAATCTATAGTGCCTGGAGAAGACACGGACCTTCAGCAAGTAAACTAACAAATTTTCTTACACTAGGATCTGTCCAAGAGAGATTTGAACTTGGGCATTAAGAGGCATTGTGACCCATAAGCACATACTTTAGATCATTTCGGCCATGGAGACCCCTGTGATGATTTGATATATCCAGTATTATTTTAGTAAACAATAAAACTTCAAGTACTAAATGAATATTATTTGTTAGAGTGGGTAAATGGAGATTTTTTTCCCAGTCAAGTTTCTTTAATTGTATCAACAGGTCAGTTCTAGGATGGTTGAGGAAATTAGAATTCTCATAGAAAAACCACCAACCTTCGGCAAACACATTGACATACTAGAATCTATCCTGGTGATAAGAGTGCCGTGTTCTGTAAGCTATAAATTAATAAAGAAAATAAAAGATCGTAATGTAATATACATATATTATTTATTGTAGTTGCTGCCAATCTTCAGAAAATTCTAGAGAAGTCAAATTTAAAATCTGTTACATTTGCTTTAGTAAGTAATTATATATACATATACATTTATACATGTACTTTAATAAGTAGTTCCATGTACATGTATACCGGTACTTTTGAAAGGACTGGACTAACAAATGGGGTTTTACTTCTCAGTCAAGATTCTTTCAGTATCAAGGCTGTCAAGTATGAGATGGTAAGAGGTGAAAACCAGATTGTCTGGTGAAAAGCATCAACCTTTGACAAATAAAATGGAAAGCTTTCTCGTATGTGAATTTGCTCAAGTGGAATTTACACCTAACTGGTTCGGAATCTGATATCTTTCAGAACACACTTGAGACTAATAAGTTTGTGAAGATAATTGACCTTGCCCATTATTTAAAGTTAAACTTACTTTACATGGTAACACCCTTCCCTATACAGTTAATGTTTGGATAGCAAATTTAATGAAATAAAATTTAGTATTAAAAGGTTAATGCAATATAAACATAAAAACTCTTGGCATATTGTTACAATTCTTTTTACTTTTATTATCTAAAACTGCAGAATGATTTTAGTGGATATTTCATAGACTGACATGAAATTAAATTTTATCCAAAACATTTGAATTTTATTTCACTAAAAGTTGCTATCAATTATTATGTCATCCAGCCATTATTCACCGGGTGAGCGTTCCATTGTCAATGGGTCATTATGTTGTAGTACATGTATATATATAAGTAATTGTATTTGTTTATCTTTTTTCAGCATTCTGGCTGTAGAGCGAATGAAGCACCCTGTGACAAGGCATTAATAGGATTTGCACAATTATCTATTAGTGATGGCAGCAATCAGAATCAGTAACCGTAACTCTTCGTGGTGCACAAATAGCCATACAGACAGACATGAATACAACTGTGATAATATTGTTATTATTCTGTATGTATGTGTTCAGATGCATGATGGGATGTTACATGTATATATCAAAGTCCTCAAGGAAGTCAAATGCATTGTGGGATAATTTAATTATTTTATTATCAAAAACTTGCAATTGGTACATTTAATGAATTCAGGTGCATTGGATTTTCACAGCACCCAGAAAATTGATGAAACATAGATGCAATTTTTTTTTTTTTTTTTTTTTTTTTTTTTTTTGATGGGACTGGCTGCTTTTATATGCACTGTGCAGTGTGATGTGAATTGAAAAGTTTCACAGCATTCATTTCAGTCAATTATCAGATATTTAAAAGCATTGTTGAATTGTTAGGCATTGTTAATTCTCAAAGTTAAACATTATGTTGTGTAAATGTTTTAATTAGTCAGTTTTATTTATTTTCCTGTAGCTTAAATTTCCCCCCAAAAATGTCATATTATGGAAAAATGTCATATTATGGGAAAATGTCAGGTTTTTAGATTAATGCAATTCATATCCAGTGAAAATGAAAGTACCCAAATGCATTTCATATCCAGTGAAAGTAATAGTACCCAATGCAGTTCATATCCAGTGAATAGTACCCCCAAAAATTTCAGCTGTGATGATTTGCTACATAAAGTAATTTTTTTAACCAGAACAAGTATATACATATATATATATATTTATATAAATAAAAATTTAATGTATTAAACTCAAGAAAATTGTGCTGCTGATGTTAGGACTAGTTATTATTTAAATTGTTCAATATTAAACAAGACTGATGTGCCCAGGTATTTTTATCCTTCCTGTTACAGTTTGGTAGCCATTATGGCCCTTGGAAGTGATGGACTGAGAAACTCAAGAATAACAAGGGAGGAATGTAGTGGTCTTGGTAGCTCTGGTTGAGCACTCGCCAATAGTGCGGGATGTCCCGGGTTCGATCCCCGGTCTGACCCTGAATTTTTTGTCCTTCCTGTTACAGTTTGGTGGCCAGTATGACCCTCGGGGTGTGCTGGACTGGGCAATTGCCAGTCATGTAAAGTCCATCTGAGGAAATATAGGGTGAAATTTCCCATAGAGCCATGGGAAAATCAAGAATGACAGGGAGGAATGTTGTGGTCTTGGTAGCTCAGTTGGTAGAGCACTGGCCTATAGAGTTGGAGGTTCTGGGTCAAACCCTAGTTCGATCCTGCATTTTTCTCTTTCCTGTTATATTAATTCCACAATTTAGCTAATGATTGCATTCTGCTTTTTTAAATGTCCACTTAAATATTCAGAGAAGCAAATAGTTATTTTTAAATGGGTCATTTATGAATTCTTCCTTTATGAAATGTTCTATATATGAGTTAGCTTTTCCTTCCATTGTACAGGGGGCTGGCATATAAATATTTTTATTTAAGCATCCTAGTAAACTAGAATTAGGGGTACATTTTATATTGAAATAACCCTGTCTGTCCCTCTGTTCCAGGGTCAAGTTTTCTCCATATCTTTTGTAATTTATGGATGGATTTTTATCAAACTTGGTATGGATCAATATTAGACAATGCATTGCATTTAAATTTAAGGTGAATGGGTCACAGGGCAATGTTAAAAGGTCAGAACTCAAGTTTGCCCCATTTCACCCCTTCACTGTTAACCTTCACACTAGATAACAAGATCAATCATATTGAATTGCCCCAAATCATAAAATAGAACTGCTTTCAATTTTTCCCCAAGTCAAAATTCTGAAACTATAGATAACATAAGACATTTGATGTCTTCCGTAGATGATTTGTGATTAACAAATTTGTTACTTGATGTTTTCATTGGATTGTTATGAGTTATGTTCATGTATAAATTGGTTTTGAAATTGGTCGTTTACAATCTGATGGCATTTTTTACAATTCTATTTGAATGTGAAGGTAGTTTCAAAAATTAACATAGAAGGCCTGATGCGTGTTCAACAGTGTGTACATAGCATTCGCTTTGGCAGACATACAATGTACCATTCTACAGTGACTGTTCATGCAAGTGGAAGCAAGCATTGTCACTATCAAAAGGTTATTTGCCTAAAGATTCAAGATGGCATCCAAAAGATAAAGTTTAATAAAAGATGTTTTTTATCATTTTTGAACAAACATGCATTTCTATTTATATTTAATGCAAGCGTACAGTATGTTTTCTAAAAGGGGTTTAAATGTTGAAAAATTTATATTTTGGCATTGTCTGTTTCCAGATCTAAGAGAGATCACTGATAAATCACCTGGATCATTACAATGACCTAGATACAATATTATTGCTGGCATCTGTTCAGGAACACAGATTCTTCATGTGAGCACATTGAAAAGCATTCATGTGAGCACATTGAAAAGCATTCTTGTGAGCACATCGGAAAGCAAACATGTTGTTGAACATGCTTCTAGTTGTATACATATGTCACATGCCGCAATAACCTTTCCATGAAGTCAAAACTTGCCTTCATTCATAAACACTCTGCCATCAGATTATAAATGACCATAATGTTATATAATGTGAAATCTGTTTAAGGTGACAGAATTTCATATGTGTGTATATTTTTGAGATACCTATACAAATACTATGTAGGCTTTAGTAAATTATGTCAAGTTTGTGTAGGTTCTCATGCATATGGTAATTTGGTATTCTTGTGCATAAATAAAAAAGTAGCAAGGAGTCTGTGATGAGTCAGAATAAATTAAATTCTGTTTGTCTATCAGCAAATCTGGAGTTTTTGTTTTCCTTCAAATTTTGTGTTGTGAAGTATTGTGGAACAAAATGTGACTACTAGCATGTAAATTTAGATATGCATTGTGTTGCCATGACAATACGCAGATATTTTCAAGATAATTAACATGATTTATAAAGTTTATCCAATAGCACAAATATGTGTAATATAAGTGATGTTGAATAATGTTCAGCCAATCCTAAAACATGGTTATTTAGGTGTGAATTCATGAACTTTGATCTTCTCTGCATAAAAACTGTCTGAAATGGCCATTTAAAACCCCGAGATGTCCACCATTACTGTTAAAGAAAAACATATCTACAACCATTACAGATTTATAATAAACTTTATAATAGAATCTTCAAAGAAAATTTTTTTATTTTTGGGGGGGTTGGGATGGGGTGGGGGTGGCACTTGGTATGAAAATATTTTCATTGACATTCAGTGTCACAGAAGTTGTAAAAAATGATGTATAGCCATTGAATATGTTTCTGAAAAAATTCTTTGATCAAATTTTCAGGTATGCTAACGATGTGTTATTTTAGGCAGACTCTCTGAAAATCTTCTTAGAAACTTTTGGGCTTAATAGAACCAAATTTGGAGTTGAAGATCCTTGGTTGGGGCAGATTCAAAACCAACAACAAATTTTAAATGAAAATAATAAATAGCATTTGAGCTATACAGGTCCTTTGTGGCTTTTAGTTCTCACATATGCCAAATTTATTTCATTCTATCTTTAGAAGTTGCCCCTGACCCTAATAGACTTTGTTTGGTAGCTATATGTAGGGTCAGAACAATTTTTATATCTTCATATCTTCCGATACCAACTGGTGTTTGAAGGGGCACCACCTCATAAAGTCTTGGACTGAAATTACTAGTGATATTACTAACCTTAAACCATTGGTGGTGAATGATTTGTCTTCCAAATTATTTGAATTTAAGAAGTTTGTGAGGAAAAAAGGGTGGCAAATGTCGACAGCAAAAAAATTGATCCAAATTTAAAACCAACAGTGATGATGACTGGAAATATGTAAATATGTGCTGCCAGAAATAAAGTGTGTTGGGGTCAGAGAACATTTCAACTAATCTTTTCTGAACTTAAAAAACCTCAGATAATGGTAACTTTGGGGGGGGGGGGGGGGGGCAAATATTTTGTGGTCAGTATTTAAGACATTTTGAAACTGTTTTATTAAGTTTATTTGATCCTATATTGAAAATGTTTTATATAAATTTCTTCTTTTTTTGTGATCTCTATATTCATAATAGTTTACCATCACTATGGTGAACCAGTCATCAATTTTTAGCTCACCTGAGCCGAAGGCTCAAGTGAGCTTTTCTGATCAAAATTTGTCTGTCGTCGTCGTCGGCGGCGGCGTTGTCGTCGTCGTCGTCCGCGGCGTAAACTTTTACATTTTCAACTTCTTTTCTAAAACTATGAGGTAGATTTCAATGAAACTTGGTCAGATGCATATATGGGCCAGTGCAATTCAGATTTGTTCGTGACGTTGTCATGGCTCCCAAAACTAGGTCAAGGTGACCCATGGTTCCAAAAAACTTAAAAAATCTTCTTCTCCGAAAGCGATGATGGGAGAAAAAATCTGATGTGATATTTGGCTTCTCTAGGGTCTTAAGCTTATAAATTGTTCATTTCGTGAAATTTGGTAAAAAATTAGGTTACGCGTTTTTGCGTTTAATTTTGAAAATTTTGTAAAATGGCTTCAAATTATTATAACTTGACTATATGAATAGATATTGACATGGGGTTTTCAGTTTTGACTTTTTCTTGAAATAACCTTCAAAATGGGGTCAAGGTCAAAGTTCAAGGTCATGACCTAGTTTGTAATTTGTGCAGTTTTAGGCTTTTTTCTTCCAAATTATAAGAGATATATAATATTAAAACATTGTTAAAATGTTTAGCAGGACAAAATGTAAAAAGGTACAAAGTTTCGTAACTGTATGATAATGCATGTAGGAGTTGTTGCCCCTGAAATGTTATTTTTTTGCTAAAAAAGACTAAAATTGTGCATTAGCTTGAAAACTATAAACTTTTTGTGTAGGCATGTATTATAAAATATTGTAGGTATTGACATGACAAACATTTTGATATATGGCTCAAGGTCATACATTTAAAGGTCAAGGTCATAGGTGCATAAAAAGACTGAAATTGTTAATTATCTTGGAAACTATTAACTTTTTGTATTGGCATGTATATTAGATTATTGTAGGAATTGATATGGTGATCATTCTGATATAAGATTCAAGGTTTTACATTTGAATGTCAAGGTCATAGATGCATAAAAAGACCCAAATTGTTAATTATCTTGAAAACTATTAACTTTTTGCAAAGGTATATATACTAGAATTTTGTAGGTATTGATATGACAATCATTTTGATATGTGGCTCAAGGTCATACATTCAAAGGTCAAGGTCATAGGTGCATAAAAAGACTGAAATTGTTTATTATCTTGGAAACTATTAACTTTTTGTATGGCATGTGTATTAGAATATTGTAGGAATTGATATGGTGATTATTTTGATATAAGATTCAAGGTCTTACGTTTAAAGGTCAAGGTCATAGATGCATAAAAAGACTCAAATTGTTAATTATCTTGAAAACTATTAACTTTTTTGTAGGAATGTATATTAGAATATTTTATGTATTTTTGCAAATGATTTTGGATATATCCTCAGGTTGGCCATGTCCTCAGGTGAGCGTTAAGGCCCATGGGCCTCTTGTTGTTTATATGGATTTCAAATAAAACATTTTGTTTTCTATCCATGTTATTCAGTTATTATTTTAAAAATTTTTATTGTATTTTATTTTTGATGAGAAACTTGTATATTTTTATGCTCCGACATTTCTGACAAAAATAATTATAATTTACCAATAACAAAAGCTATTGTCGTTCATGCTCTTTTCCATCAGCATCTATTGATAACATTTTTTATAAACAAATTAAAGTATTTTCCATGGACACAAACTAATTTTTTTTATAAATGAACTGTATAACTTCAGCTGAACTTTGTAACTTATTGCAGACATTGTAAAAGCAAGCCTAAATGCCTTTTTTTTATGTGAGCAGAAGATGGTGAGGGTTCCACCCCTGACTGGGTCTTACATAAGACTTTAAAATTTGAGTCTGCTTTCTCAATCTGCATTAGGAAGAAGAAAGTATTAACTGATCCATCTTGTGGTAAGATAATGTGATTGGGAGATGTATGCTTGTCTGTGGCATACACATTCAGTGAGCTAGCACCTTAACAAAGTCGCCCTCGGTGAGCACTAGTACCAGACAGACTATAAGACATACTCACACATCTACACATAGACTTGTTCTGACATACTCACACATCTACACATAGACTTGTTCTGACATACTCACACATCTACACATAGACTTGTTCTGACATACTCACACATCTACACATAGACTTGTTCTGACATACTCACACATCTACACATAGACTTGTTCTGACATACTCACATCTACACATAGACTTGTTCTTACTACATTATGATTAATCTTTAAAGATTGGTAAACTTGCTCTTGTTGCAAAGTACTAGAAGAAACTGCTGATGTCACATTAAACAACAATACAACCAACCTTCGCTTTGACATTATCAGTATTTTAACAATGTTCATTATTTTCATAAACAAACAACAAACACAATTTTATAGTTTCATAGTATTGTCTTTTAACGGCATTTACTTTGTTCTATTTTACACATGTAAATATGCAAAAAAAACTAGCAATTTTATATATCAAAAAACTTTTTATGAAAAAAAAAAAACAAACAATTTTTAACATCCGTAACCTATTTAGAATTAGAACTTACACAACAATATATACAAATCATTACTAGTATTATCTAGGTCCCTTGTAAGATTATAATGTCAAATACACGTAATTGAGAATAGTCCAACATTTCCGTATTTATCTTCATATAAGATAAAGCCACCAAACCCGCCTGCCACACCCCATGATTTCAGCACTAAAAGACACCATTAAAATTTTTTAAAAATAAAGAAATAAAATAAATTTGTTATAATATTTATTATATATGGTCTATTTTAAAAAAAAATTGTCAAGATTGTTGCCTCGTACTAAGATACTAACACTCTTAACAGGCAGACTGATGTTTAAATAAATGCTGATTTTGTTGGTATAATTTTAAGTTGTTACTTAAATCTCAGTTTGTGAAAAACAATGGAAAAATTGTAAAAAAAAAAAAAAAAAAAAAAAATTGAGGATTTCTTTTCTGAATATCAGAAATGTTTGATAAGAAGGACTATTCTCAACTTGATTAACTTTGTAACTTGTTATCAAACTAAAGTACAAATACAAAAACTAGAATATCTTAAATTCTTAATACTAATAATTATAATTATAATAATGATAAAAATAAGTATAGAGTTTAATGTCAAAAATATGTACTCATCATCAGCCTTATACTATAATTTTATACAAATAAACAATTTCATTGATATAATATTTTTACTGTAAATCAGCAATCTTCATGATTGTCAAAATTTATTAAACCCATCAAAATGCCCCTTAATAACTGCAATATCATTTATCTTTCAATTTTTTTTTTTAAATTCTCTAAAATCTTCATAATGCCCCTTAATAAGTCTGCCATTTCATTTATTACAACAGTATATGTGTGTAAATCTATTTACATGTTTTTCTTTGTAAATCTCCCTAAAATTTATTGCCAAACCCTTTTAAAATGCCAAAATGTGACTAAACAAATACTGTAGTGCCAATTAATAAATATGAGCAAATTTTTAATGTTCTGCATATATGTTCCCAATCTACATCATACAAAGTAAGATCTTGCGTACATTGTTTTGAATTTTTTATTTTTTGCTGAAATCTTTATTTTTGTTTTAAATCTGTGACAAAATTAAACAGATTGAACCATCATGAAAATTGCTGTTTTACTTAGTTTTAGAAAGCATCACACATCACACTATCTCACTACAGTCAACAATGAATAATTGGTGTGTGTGTGTGTGTGTGTGTGTGTGTGTGTGTGTGTGTGTGTGTGTGTGAAATGATTTTGATTTTAATGAAGTGACCAAATTAAGTCATTTATTGAAAAAACACAACAATCAACAAGTACATATATATTCAAATTAACTATTAATAAAAGATCAGTACAGTGAAACAGGTTTTTAAGGGCAGCACTCTTGCTCTTGACAATGTAAGGAAAGTCGTAAGTTTTTTGTCATAAACTATTTGCCACCCAAAATGTTTACAATCGCCATCAAGCTGTTAATATGTGGTGATAAGAGACAGCTTACTCCTTGCTGGGTGATGAGGTTGCTCATTCCTCGCTAACAAAAAATAAAACTTTTTCCCTGATGGTGGGTGGAACTAATTTGTACATGTAGGTTCCAATCCTACTTTACAAATCTCCCACCTAACAACAAACTCCTTCCACCTAACTTTTACCTTCTCCTATCTAAAAAACAAGCCCTTCCCATCTACTTCATCATATCTCCTCCTGTCTAGCAACAATTTCTCCCCACCTACCAACAAACCTACACTATCTAACGATAATCCCAACCCACCTAACAACAAGCCCCTCCTACATAACAACAAACCTAACTTCCTTAACAACAAATAACTTTACTCTCCAATTAACAAAATCAGAACTGATTAGTTAACTTACAACAATACTACACAGTATATAAAATGGCATGAACCTGGCACTGATGAATGAAGGAAATACCTCATATCCTTGGTCTTGTTAAATATACCCAGATAGGAGAAAATATCAGAACAAAACAAAATTAAAAAAATAAAAATAAAAAAATTTAAAAAAAATTTAAAAAAAAGGTTTGAAGGTTTGACAAGTACATGTGCCTGATGTTTGAAATTTATCTATTATTCGTAAGTTTTATAGAAAAAACTAGAAATTCATATATACATGTATAAAAAATGTAAATAATTTTTCACTTATTTTCTCAAGTATTTTTGCTTTGGTCCATAAGTGTCAAAATGTGTGAAATGGTAGATTTTTACAAGTATGTTGTTTGAGCAATGCAATGGCAAGTGTTGTCATTTATTTATATTAATGCAGCCAAGCAGCCCAGATGCAATTCGTTGTAAATTTACACACTCAAGATTCCTCTAAGGTGGAATCTCTGCAAACTAGATAACGTACTGTAAACCAATTCTAAAGCTTTGTATCAAGATTTCTTCAAAATACTTGTAATGAAAGTTTACAATGATATAAAGGTACTTTTGTAAAGGTGGGGTGTCGAAAATAAACCCTGGTCCTACTTTTATTAGGGATGAGGTTGATTAGCACTGGCTACGTTAACAAAGAATATACATTTATATATAGATATATAGTTCACCCAAACTTAACAAATGATAACAAGTACTAAAAACACAAAAAAACAAAGTCAGATCTTATCATGAGATTTCAAACCTGGCTATCAAGGCCAAACTACAGTAGTAAAAAGTCGAATTATATTCTGTAATTGAGCTTTTAAATTTGCTTTTAAATTTTGAGAATAAATGATTTCACTTCATAAGCTAAAATTTTGAGAACAAGTGATTTCACATAATAAATTAAAAATTTAAGAATAAATGATTTCACATAATAAATTAAACTGAAAATTGTGGACTGCGACTGTACATGTTTTTCAATGTCCTGGACTAGGCAACTCCCTTGTCCACACTCATATTAGTTATGGCCTTGCAGGTATTACGCAGAGAAACAGAATAAAAATGACAGAGGAGGCAGAGAAAAGGCCAAAACTTATGCTGAATGATAAAATTTTGCGATGACATGAAATGAGAAACGTCTATTAATTTTTCCTAGGGGTATGCAATCTTCATGCCTACCACAAATTATTTAACAAACAAACGAACAAAAAATAAACATTAAAGAATGTAACACATTACATATTTGTGTTAGATCTAAACAAATGCCTATCTCGCAAACAGAAGGGTTACGTTTATATAAAATTTAGTTCAAGCCAACACAATCCACAAAAAAATAAGTTTACGATATATAAGCCTACAGTAAATCAAATAGAATTACAAAACTAGAAAATGAATGAATGATGAAAGAAAGTAGTTAAAAAAAAAATCAAAAACAAACATAATAAGTTTATATAATAATTACATGTTAGGGGTACCGGTAGTTACCATTGGTTACAGATTACATTCTTGTTAGACTCTTCCTAAATAACCTTATTTTTATTGGAAAACATCAAATTATATTATCTCAAAACTAACTCCACGTAAATGTCAAAGGACTGTATAAGGTACAAGAGTGAAATATGTTAACAGCATTTTTATTTTAAAATTTGAATTCCCCAAGACCCAAAAAGAATACACATTTGAACTTTTGTAGCACTAATTTCTACAGGATTTCAAAACAATGACCCTGATAACATTACATTGCATTGCATTGTATTGTATTCTTGTCAATTAATTTCACCGGGATTCAAGGGAGACAATGTCCTTTATATAACTGTTCAAGGAGATTCCAGTGGTAGTTAACACTACTGGCCAATTTGATGCATATGCCAATGGGGGAAAACAAAAAAAAGACTTATTCTAGAATTGTAAATCATGAAACCATGGCATCAAACTTCCAAATTAACATAATAAACATATTTAATAAATTGGGGAAGAAAAAGCGTAAATTTGATAAACTTGTAACTTTTTCCGTAATTATTTATTTCCATTAAAAGCAGTGATAAGATCCAAAAGTTTCAGAAATCATTCTTTTATTAAACAAAAGATATCAGAGAATAGGACAGAAAATCCCACATAACAGGTATTATTTCAATCAAGATCCAAAACAATGGCTATTGCCATGACGTTCACACTGGCACAGACACAAGAGAAATGATACACATGTAAATCAATTTGCACTTTGTGCAAGTGAGCCACAAATGAAAGATTTAACATAAAAACACTAAATACAAACTAAAGCATGCCCATTGAGCAGGTACAACAAGTATACCCACTAGACAGGGTTACACTGTAGTGCACAACATCACGGTTAAAGATGTAAACCCATGGGAAAAGTAATGATAACACCCAACAGGCAGGTAGGTGTAAATGATGATTACCCAGTGGACAGTTAAATGATGCATACCCACCAAGCAGGTAAATGTATACCCTCTGAGCAGGTAAATGAATACCCATCTTGCAGATAAATGATGAATACCCACCCTGCAGGTAAAAGATAAATACCCCATTGAAAGGTTAATATATACCCACCAGGCAGGTACATGTAAATGACAGGTGTACACTCTGATCAGGCAGGTAAAACTGTGGTGGATTTACTGTTGGGCTTGTAAACATGTTGTACATAATAACTATGATACATTATAGGTACTGTATATTATATGTTATTAAAACTCTCTTTACAACCAATCACTCTGTCATTTAATCTACAAAAATAATAATCTATATTTATATATATCTATATCCATTAATTCAATCATCATTCTTCTTACATACATACATACATGATATAATAAATATTTAGTGTAGTAGGAACAAAAAGAAACATCAACAACAACAGCTGCAACTGACAGGGTATACAACTAAGGTACCTTGGGATCCATAAGATTGTTTGAAGCGGGGGATCCATAACAGATTTTTTTAACCAGGGGATCCATAACAGATTGTTTTAACCTGGGGATCTATAACAGATTGTTTGAACCAGGGGATCTATAACAGATTGTTTGATCCTGGGAATCAAAAACAGATTTGTTTTACATAAAAAGTAATTTTTTTATGCTTTAAGTTTTTACTTGGGAAAATTTTTAATCTTTCATGGCAGAAAATTTACTCACTTTTGTCGCCCACCTGTGCAAGTATCAGGTATTTATAACAGTTTTCTGTAAAGATAGTTTCAAGTTACCCGGCCCTGGTAAAACATCCTAATAAATACAAGAGTGGTTTTATACAGTGAAGACATTAAAATGATGAGAAAAAAGGTACATATGTATATACATATATATTATTCATATTTCTTTTTGTTCCTGTATTTAATGTTCTATCTTCACAAGTTTAAAACCTGCTACAACAGAACTGGGGCCAGGTATTCAAATCTCGATCAGTTTAATCAATTGATAAGGCAAAGTTTAAATTTTGAATAACTTCATATATGTTAAGACATTTATTTAGAAAATATCAAAACTGAATAAACTTCTAATAAACTAAAGAAAGTTCACATTTTTAAAAAACTATCCAATTGTTAATGATATGTTGAATTTTTATTGAAGTTTTGAATTTGTATAAATCAATGATTAAACTAATCAAGATTCGAAAAACTGGGTCCTGGAATATTAAAGAATGGTACCCGTTATATATTTCTATATACCTTATACATATATATATCATATACTGTAAATTGGGAAATTTTCATGTCAGTTAATATTTGCAAAAAAAAAGGACATCTATTCATGTACATTTAATTTCGCGTAATCTGGTGGACTGCCAGTAAAAATAATATTGACTTTCTATATTAGTGATAGTTTTAATTTCGCGTCTCGCTTAACTTGTGAATTAACGGGAAGATAAAAGATCACGAAAATTTTCTGATTTACAGTATATTAATTGGTTTTTTAGTCATCTCAAGATTAAAAAGTTTAATAGAATTCCGAGTCTGAGCTTTGGTAGGATCCTGAATGTTCTTTAACATCTTGAACGCTACCCGCTGGACTTCCAATGCTGTTATGATCTGGTGTTTCTAATGTCCTGGTGCCACCTATTAAAAAAAACCAAAGGTATATCATGTTACATGGTAAATATATCAATATTACTAGTACATGTAGGTGTATATATATCTTAAATGGGTGGGAGTTGTATTTTCACCTCATTGGTCGTGACTTGGCTGTTATACAAAATGAAGTGTAACTTGTATAAAAAAAAATGGGTTGGTTGGTTGTGATGTTGTTACACCTCACATCAGTAATTTTTCAGCTATTTGTGATATGCGAAAGGTTATTAATCTCTAAGGATTAATCTAGAAACAAATTTTTTAGGTATATGATGTGAGAATGTATATTATTTATTATGGTCAGCCTGGTACAAGTGAGCACTCAGGGTGACTTTTTGTTAAGGTGCTAGCTCACTAATTCTTATTGCTGCAGACAAGCATACCACTCCCTCAATCAAACTATCCTGGCACTGGTGTTACCAGTTAATACTGCTGCAGACAAGCATACCACTCTCTCAATCACACTATCCTGGCACTGGTTTTACCAGTTAATTCTCTGGCTTAATGCTGAGTGCCAGGGGATGCAACTACATGTTTATCTCAATTTTTTTAAGTTTGATGTATGACCTGGCCATGGTTTGAACCACCTTATCTCCCACTCTCTGCCAGATAGTTAACCAATGAGCCACCAACGTGGTATAAATTTGGATGTAACATGTTTTTTTTACATAAAATTCATACATCTCTGTGGGTGTTGCAATGCTGTTGTACAGCAAAAGGGATATATAGACTGAGTTTGCGAAGTTTTTATGTTTGCACCAGGTCTTATAATAGACAGTATATGAGCATATATTTTGACTCTTCCTTGGTCAGATATTCCTAAATATAACAATTTATATTAAAATCTAAATGTTATTTTTTTTAATTATTATTTTTGTGCAAATTTATGTATATATTTTGAAAATCTTAACATGAAAAAAATTCTTTAATATTTCCATTACATTCAGTAATCTTCATGCTGTGAACAAAGTTTGGTAAATGCATAATGAAATTAATAAACACTGTGAAAATCAAGTAAATTTTATTTAATAAACCTCAGACATTTCCAAAACGATCGAGAAAATAATTGCATGCTAAAGAGCAAAGCTAATATTGAAAAAGTTCAATAAAAATATAAATAGGAAAATGAAAAATTAAATTATCGAAAATGTAGATGGCAACCAAGCATACCATGAAATTCTTTAAAAAGTTTCTAAATTCCCACTTATATATGTTTTTTACACCTGTAAAATGTTTTAACTTTTAAATTTAAGTCTGTAAATGGCTGTGTTGCAAGCCAAGCTGTGCTGCAAAGCATGATATTTAGAGGTTCCTTAATTTTGCATTGGTCTGATTACCTTTGTAAGTATAACACGGTAGAAATAAATTACTACTATTGGACTCCACCCCCCCCCTCTCTCTCTTCTCTCTATCTCATACTGAAAAGTCTGTTATTCCTATATTACTTATCTAAGAGTGGTCTTGGTGGCTGATTGGTCCACAGCACATGCTTATGGATAACAAAACCTCCTACTGCATATGTTCTAATCCCAGAAACTGTGAGAAAGATAGTCAGTTCATTTGCTGAAGGTTGGTAGCTTTCTCTAAATACTTTTTTTTCCAACACTTCAGAACTGACTGCCTTGATACAAGAGAAAGAATCTCGACTTTGGAGTACAAATCAATTACACCACTTATACACTACTACTGTTATCTAAGAAAACTCACCAAACCCTGTTGGTGTACTTTCAAATCTATTTGTTCTTGGCATAGTATTATTTGGTGTGTTAGGCCACATATGGGCTATGATAATTGCAAGACATTCAGCGACTCGATGGTTAGGAGCACATGCAAGGGCCGGAGTATGACCTGAAAAACAAAAAGAAAGAAAGAAGAATTAGGATAGAAAACTGTTGAAGTATTTATTATATAAAACCTTTACCTGTGACTTCAGATATTCATTAATTAAAAGCAGTTACCTTTAGTTACCTTGATCACATCCTAAGCTTCCATTTAACCCTTAAGGCTAAATTTTTCACTCTTAGAAATTGAATTGATCCTTAACTCAAAAGACAAACTTAAATTTGATAAATATGTTTGACTTTGAACTTTGGGGGCCAAAGTTGCTACATTGCCTAAAGCATCAGTTTATGATGCCAAGTGGCTACATTGTCTAAAGAATCAGTTTATGATGCCAAAGTTGCTATATGCCTAAAGCATCAGTTTATGAATGACAAAGTGGCTACATTGTCTAAAGAATCAGTTTATGATGCCAAAGTGGCTACATTGTCTAAATCATCAGTTTATGATGCCAAAGTGGCTATGTTGTCTAAATCATCAGTTTATGATGCCAAAGTGGCTATGTTGTCTATAATGCATCAGTTAATGATGCCAAGTGGCTTTATTGTCTAAAGCATCAGTTTATGGATGACAAAGTGGCTACATTGTCTAAATCATCAGTTTATGATGCAAAAGTAGCTACGTTGTCTAAAGCATCAGTATATGATGCCAAAGTGGCTACGTTGTCTAAAGCATCAGTTTATGGACGACAAAGTGGCTACATTGTCTAAAGCATAGGTTTATGATATTAAAGTGGCTACATTGCCTAAAGCATCAGTTTATGATGTCAAAGTGGCTACATTGTCTATAAAGCATCAGTTTATGATGCCAAATAGCTACATTGTCTAATGTGTCAATTAATGCTGCCAAAGTGGCTATATTGTCTAAAGCATCAGTTTATGGATGACAAAGTGGCTATGTTGTCTAATTTCATTAGTTTATGATGCCAAGTGGCTACATTGTGTCTAAAGAATCAGTTTATGATGCAAAAGTGGCTACATTGTCTAAAGCATCAGATTATGGATGACAAAGTGGCTACATTGTCTAAAGCATCAGATTATGGATGACAAAGTGGCTACGTTGTCTAAAGAATCAGTTTATGATGCAAAAGTGGCTATGTTGTCTAAAGAACTAGTTTATGATGCAAAGTGGCTATGTTGTCTAAAGCATCAGTTTATGATGCAAAAGTGGCTACTTTGTCTTAAGCATCAGTTTATGGATGACAGTGCCTTTCACCACCTAAGTTCAAATTCCATTCAGAACAACTCCTAGAATGAAAGTTTGTAAGTTTGCTTGCTGAAGGTCAATGTGGAAACTCCAGTTTCCTCCACCATCCCAGAACTGACTGTCTTAATATAAGTGAAAGAATCTTGACTGGGACATAAAATAACATTACTCTACTCTCCACACCACCCTTTCAGATTTGAAACAGGTAAATTTGTTTGGTCAAATGGAAACCCATATATCTATACAAATTGACTATAACTTCCGACACTTGTAGAAGATTGAACAGAAAATTGAAACCTCCTCATACTGATAGTGTGATCTTAATTCAAATTTGTGACTACAAATAGCTACCAAAATTGTCATGTTATAAAAACAGTAAGAGTTACAATGGAATATGTATCATTCCATAGGATATATTTGCATGCTTGTAATACAAATTCCCTATTCCCTTAAGCACAGCTACCAGTGCCCATGACAGCACCTAGGAATTTGTTGATTATCATTATTCCAAGTCAACCCAAAACATAAAGTTAATATTAATTTTCAATGATGTAATCACAATTCTTTGCGAATTAATGATTTGTTTCTGCTGGGGACTTAATAAATTTCCTAAATTACAGCATTACTTTTGGCACAACTTAAAATCAGTGACTTGTCATTTTAAAAGTTACTTTCAGCACAACTTAAAATCAGTGACTTGTCATTTTAAAAGTTACTTTTGGCACAACTTAAAATCAGTGACTTGTCATTTTAAAAGTTACTTTTGGCACAACTTGAAATCAGTGACTTGTCATTTTAAAAGTTACTTTTGGCACAACTTAAAATCAGCGACTTGTCATTTTAAAAGTTACTTTTGGCACAACTTAAAATCAGTGACTTGTCATTTTAAAAGTTACTTTTGGCACAACTTAAAATCAGTGAATTGTCATTTTAAAAGTTAATGGTTTACCAGCTGAGACAGATTATATACATATAGTTCAAGAGAGAAATAAAATTTAACAAGATAAAGAGTTGAAGTTAGCCAGGCATATTTAACAACATTCATAAAGTAAAAATATTTCAACCAATATCAATATCAGCATAATTAAGCATAAAAGCAAAAAAAAAAAAAAGAAATTAAAAAGTAAAAGGAAAAAAATGAAAGGAATATTTAAACCTGTTATTATTGAGGAGTCAGTTGTTTTACCCACCTGACCACATGGATCAACCTCAGTGATTGCTGAAAATTTGCCGTTGAATTTCTTTGGCATTTGATTAATCTTTTGCGATGAACTTTGTCACTGTCCTGAACTCAATATTTTGATTGTTTATAAATTGCTTAAAGATTAATAATTTGGAATGCTTTTAAGAATCACAATGAAATATTGACAATTGAATTTTGAAGTGTTTAAAGTAGTGAATGCTGTGCTTTCTAAATAAAAAAAGTGTTGCACTTGGCTAAATATGCTGTGATAAAAACTATTTACCTCTCCCTCATACAATGAATTTGAAATTTTTAACAGCATGACCTGACAAAATGTTCTGCATAACATTTTCAAGAGGAATTAAAAAAAAAAATAAGCAAACACATGCACAATAAACTCTGATAATATTCTTATATATTATGCAGACATTAGATAAAATAATACATGTATATAAGTAACAAAACTTTTACTTACCATTGGAATCTAAGACATATAAATTGGCACCTTTTGAAATCAGATCCTGTACTACTGGTGTTAAACCGTATTTGGATGCAATGTGTAATGGCCTAAAAAATTTAACAAGAGACATCTTCATTATTGTTGCTCACCTGAAGAATAACTTCACTTTTTCTAGAAGTATTAAAAAGATAGCTTTCATAAATTATAAAGTTGTTTTTTTTTTTTCCAGAATACCTTCAGTATTTAATAAACAGCTTTTACAAATTATAAAAGTTTCCATCAAATATTTTCCTATTTCCCTAATGGGGCCCCACAACAAAGAAAATTGATTCAACTTAAAATAGTATTACCAGTCCTGAAGATGTCTAAGATCTTGATATAGTATGCTCAATTAAGATTTTAAAATGGAGCTTTTCTACAGTATTCCCAATTGTTCAATAGTGTTCTTTACTAGAAAGATAAATATTTTAAACAAGAGTTACAACTTACGTTCTAGAATCACTATTAGCTATATTAATAACAGTAGAATCTTCTATTTTGTCTAATAAAAGCAATGCTACATTTTCATATTCCTGAAACAAAATAAAAACATGGCCATTAATGCAATTATCACAGATATATTGATATAAATATTACCCCAAAAAATTAATCATCATCCACATTACATAAATGCAAGTCATGTACCGGTAAATTTTGATACCCAGGGAGGATTGATTGGGGGGGGGGGGGGGGGGAGGTTTTCCTTCGATGATATGATGATTATATGTTTAATGTGTTCATACAAGAAGATGCTCAAATGAAAATGTTCAATGAGTATCTTTTTTATGCTAATATCTTGTTATCAAGATATTTTCATAGTTAGTGATGTCACAGACAACTTCAAATTAACTGATAATGGAAATATAAGTTTAATTAAGTATCCTTAAAATGTGATTTGACGTCATGTACAAATGTATTGCAATGGGGTGCCATGTGTTTAAATACCAATGATGTGATATACTGTTTCATGATGTGATGAGATGGAATGTAATGTGATGTGATTTCATGTAATGTGATGGGATTTGATGTAATGTGATATCATTTGATATCAACTGGTGAAATATGATGTGATGTATTGTAAAATGATGAGATTTAACATGATGTGATGTGACATAATGTGATGTGATATATCAGACTTAATTACTTACATTAGAACAAGCATAGTGTAAAGCAGTGTTGCCAGAGTTATCTGTTAACCTGAGATCAGCTCCATTTTCCAGGAGAAATTCTGAAAGAAAGAAAAATCTAATCAAAAAGAAAATTATTTCAAAAAATAAAAAAAATACTTGTACAATTTATTGCCAAAGAGAATGTATTGCTTAATCTTATACATATAACATTATGTGTCAGTCCTACAATCAATAACTGTAGTTTTTATTCAAAATAAACCTTAATTAAAGTTTCTAGTTCATCCACCGATTGATTACTTGTCAAATTTGTAAACTTCAGTGACTGAGTTGTCTAAAACGCATGCTCAGTGTGAGAAAGTAAATGTCAGTTAACATGATAAAGGTCATAATTTTTTTTCCTGACAACTTCAGTGCCTTCCACCATCCCCTAAACAGACAGCTTCACTATACAGTAACTTCACTGGGGAGTAAAAACTCTACTTGTAATTTGTGGTTTTAATAAGGTAATTTTGGATGAAAAATTCTAGTTGATTACCTGTTTTGTTTATTTTCTATGTTTTTCATTTGATTTACCCCTTTTTTGTTCATAAATTTCCTTTGACTTCGACTTTTGATCTTTGTACCATGTTATTGTTATGAACCTAATTTTTGGGGAAAAAAAAGACACCTTTTTCAAGGCCTGGACCAGAATGACCCTGCCTACTGCATTACTAGATTAAACACTGGTAGAATTCAAAGTTACATGTACATACCTACTGCAGCTGCATGACCATTCATTGCAGCATACATAACGGGAGATTTTCCCGAACTATCACAGTCATCAACAACGGCTCCATTAGAAAGTAATAACTGCATAGATTCACATTGGTCGCTAAATGCTGCCGCATGTAAAGGGGTCCTGATATACAAAACAAAAAAAATCTGTAAACATTTTTAAACCATATGAATGTCTAATAAGACTAATGATAAACAATATCATCAAGGACACTTAACTTCATGGTAGTATCAAGTTTGTGGCAGTTTGTTTACACCAGATATCATTTATAGGAACTACATCATTACACCCACTCAAAGCCAAATAGTTGTCCCAAGGTTAAACTTTCTATACTTATTAGAATATTTAAATATGTTTTAAACTGATAAGAAAATGTAAAAATATCACAAAAAAAAAGAAAAGATTTTTCTATTCGAATATTATTCTCAAAGATATATTTTTTATTTCTTTAATCACATGTTAAATAAATAATGATGTAAGCCATGTTGTCTGCAAAAAAGAAAGTCTGACCTATTTATCTGATCATCGTCTGAAACTTTTTGTGCCAAGTAAAAATAGTTTTTAGTGTCATCAAAATCCTGTTTCTCTTACATTACATTTAGTAAAATTCATGCATTTTTCACTACATAATATGATGTAAAATTCAGAGAATTCTGTAATCAGAAATCCTCAACAACATATCTCATTAAGAAAATTCACAAATTATAAACGAAAAGTTTGAGTCATGTTATATAAAACAAATGGTCCATGATGGAGAGTTACTGTAGAATCATTAATATTCGTTGGGTTAAAATTTCATCGTTTTGCATTTATAAAAAATTCTATTGGTAGAAATTTTTGTGGAATTCAGTTTTGTGAAAATAAATCCCATTGAGGGTAATGGAAATTAAAAATTTTCAATGACATTTAATTTCGTGGTTTTCAGTAACCCACGAAAATAACGAAATTTAATCCATCACGAATATTTGTGATTTTACAGTATATCAGACAAATTGTAGTGCTACGAAATACAGACAAGTAAGACATGAGAGTCTAAGTAGATGATTGGTCTAAAGCTCCAGTTAAGGGATCACAACATCCCATTACTTAATGTGGATCTTGGTCTGACAAAATATATATATTCATACAAGCTGTGTATATCCAGACTTACCTGCCCTTTGAATCGGGTAAATTTACATAACTAGATCCTAATGAATCAATTAAAATTTCTGTACAGGTATCATTACCATTTATCCTAAAAATTAATTACACAAGTAATTAAAGATGCAATTACCACAGTTACAGGTAATTACTGCTACAAGTAACTCTGCAAATTACAAGAAACCATAGTTACAAGTAATCACAAATATATGTAATTACAGTTACAAGTATTCACAGTTACAAGAAATCATAGCTACAAGTAATCACAAATACAAGTATTCACAGTTACAAGAAATCATGGCTACAAGTAATCACAAATACAAGTATTCACAGTTACAAGAAATCATAGCTACAAGTAATCACAAATACAAGTATTCACAGTTACAAGTTATTAAAATAAAAGTAATCAGTTTTTCCTTATTTCAAAAATTGAGTACATATTTATAATATTTTGTATTAAATAATATAGATATTCTACTAATAACAATGACAATCATACACTAAAACCACAAAGTACATTGTTGTAAATTTTATGATGAAAAATCTTCAGTTTTAAGAATTACTGTTTTTTCATAATTAACTTAACAATTAAACCTGGATGGTAAGGTACGGTAGATTAAAACTTGTTGAACACCAGGGTAAATGAAAACCATGAAAAGTAACATCCATGTCTGGTCCCCAATAGATAAAAGGTTAGGAATGATAAAGAAATTACCATAACATAGACTAGACATATTTACAGCCATCTTTCAAATATATCAAAAAAGTTTTTATATAATTATTGATTCCTAATTTTCTGTTCTGCTTCATAATACAATAATTGCTAATTTTTTTTAAAAAAATCTGCTTTGTATTAAAACATATTGGTCTGTTTTAGTTTGCCTCACTGCAAACTTATGTCAAAATTAAACAATAAAATAAACTAACTTCACAGAAATAGTGGAAGGTAAACAAATTAATACTTACACAGCACAATGTAAGGGAGTAAACAGGTTTCCTACAGTAGTTCTATGCTGGTCATAATCAAGTAAAACTTCAACAAAACTATCATGACCTGTAAGACACAATGTAAAGAGTTAAATAAAGGGCAGCTGCTTGAAATAAAAAGACAACGAGCCATAAACTTCTCAATCCCCCATATCACAATCATGGTTAAAACCTTTCTGAAATTAAGATAAATGCACATGTAAGCCGGAACTATTTTTACTCTCTGTTGGAGTTGGAGATCAGGAGATTCAACCACACCATAAAACCCAATCTCCAAAAAATTCTATTGCCAGTTTGCTCATTATTTGTGATCACAATTGCTTGATTTTAATGATCTGGAGAGATTTGATTTGATTTAATGGTTAATTATGTTCCACTCAAGAATATTTCACTTATAACGAGATGTCACCAGCTATATGGAGGGTGGCAGAAATGTTTACTTTTGCAGTGCACTTAGGGCAGTGTGCAAGAAAGGTTCTTTAACATAACATGCCTGCCGTGATAAAGGCATCAATTTATAACACAGCATGGTTCAATATAAAATTGAAAATCCTAAATCATTTTCAATTTTTTTTTAGTAAATCTACTGGTCATTAACATGTAATTCTCTTTATTATTCAATCTTAATTATTCTAAATTAAAATTATTTATTTATTAAATATCACTTCAGAGTTTCTTCTCTACCCAGGACGACATGTGATTACATGTAGTTTACATTATAGAAATGCTTCCGTCAGTCAATTTCCAATTACACTGCTCGTGTATGGAAAACTTACCATTGTACGCTGCAAAATGTAAAGGAGTATATCCCTTCTTGTCTTCTAAATTTTCTATTGGTCCCATCTACAATTAAAGAAGAAAATGTCAGCAACAAATGTCTCGCCTGGTTAGTTTTTGATTGAGTAGAAAATACATTACTTTAAAATAAACTTTCATATTCCAGAAAAGTAACACCTAGGTCTTGACTTATGGCGATGCCAGGCTCGACAAAAACAAATAATTGCTAAGCATGAAAATACTCCAAAATGGTCTTTGTCAAATTAGTTATCAAAATTTTTCCACAACGAATTGATTAAAAACACTCTTAATTTGAAACTAATCTGTATTTATCTGTATATACATTCATAAGAATTCCAAGCATCATTAACACAGGTTGAAGATAAGTTTTTACTTAATGTGAATTAATATATTTTGTGATATTCAATTTTCATGTCTCTTAAGAACAAAACTTTGTGAGGCGATAAATTTGTGATTAGTGCTTTATGTCTGATTCAAGTTTGTCATGTATACCATTTTGGTGACATGTACACCTGGGATTAGGGTGTTGATGAAAACAACCAAAATTTAACTTCCCAGTAGTAACCAGTGTATGAAAACAGAAAGAGGCAGACATGAATATTTACATGAGATGAAGGATGTATTGATTTTTCTTCATAAAACAGACATTCAACTACATGTAAGTTAACCAAAAAATCTTCTCAGCTACTGTTTGAATGAAAATGGCAAAATATTAGCAGGGTGTTTATTTTCTTGTAACAATAAGTTTACTTACAAACAGAGTAAATCCCAGTAATCCCACTTGGCCACAGGCTGCAGCTAAATGCAAGGAGGTCCTTCCTTTATTATCTTGTAATGATAAATCAGCTCCGTTATGAATTAAGGCATCTACACATTCTTCATGTCCATTAGCAGCCTGTGATAAATGAAATGAACAAAATGTAACTAGGCAAAATATTCACTAATGTAGAATGGCAGTCTCCATGTTTATCATCTTATTGTCATTGTCACAGCCAAACTTTGCACTTAGTAAATTATTTTTGAGGATCTTTTGCAAATTGTAGTCATTGACCTAAATATCTAAACTCTGAACTTAGTTAAATGATAATCACTTTTCTGATCAGTTTGCATACATATCTGTTATTTAAATCCCAAAGTCTCATGTCTAAAATACCCCATACATGTATGATTATTTACAATGGCCCAATTTGCTATTATAGTATAAGAGAGGTGAATAAATCAGGATGCCTCAGTTGTTACTTACCCCTCTATGTAAAGCTGTTCTACCATGGACATCTTGATTATTTACAATGGCCCCATTAGCTATTAGATATAGCACAGCATCAACATGACCATTAGCTACAGCTAGCATTAATGGTGTTCTGTAAAAGAAAACAACATACCATACAACAAACAAACAAAAAGTAATAACCATAAACCAGAGGTTGTATATTTACAATATAAAGCTACATAGTATTTCAGGGACAATCTTGTCAGTGTAAACTATATGATGACTGAAAAATGACAATTTTATAATGCTGTTAATGTTTCTAAAAGAAGAAAATATGATCATGTGCCAGGCAATAAATAAAAAAGAATTACTGGGACAATTGAGCCAGTCCGCATAAAAAATATAATTTATGGGGAAAACTAGTGTTGTAGCAATTCTGTACAAAAAGACTTACATAACATATTAATATTTAACAATTAAGGAACAAACATGTAGTCCTTAAAATACACGTGATTGTGGTTTATAGAATTTTTATAATTAATCATTCCCCATAGTAAACTAACTGTCAAGGTCACATGTACTTTTTACCAAATTACCAATTGTTCAATTCCACAACATTTGAATGCTGAAATCAGTTGTTCTAATTCATATCTTTTTAGTAACAAATCTGTCATCTGTGTCATTCATATTTAAAAAAAAAAAAAGCAAAAAAAAAAGTTATATGACCAGAGGTTTTTCAGTTGAGCTTAAAAAGAAATCCTTAATATTGACATAGTTAAAATAATCATAGTTCACATAAAACAAATTCTGCTTAGAGTGTTAAATTGAAATATTGATTCAGATGTATTTACCTTTCCTGTGCATCTGTACAATCCACTATATTACCATCTTCTGTTGTCTCCATTAGCAATCGTAAACATTCTGTATGACCATTACAGGCTGAAACAAAAGATAGGATATTTAGGTATAGTTAAATCTAAAAGATTTATACATTTGTAAATTGAATGTAAATTAGTGAAATCATCGACAACCTCCTGAAAGTAACATCCATATTTGCTTTTTGCTCTTTGGTATGTGAAACAAAAATAATTCATCTGGGTTCAGCTGTTCTGTTAGCTTAACCAAAAAATAGTTAATCAACCGGGAAATTTGTATAATTTGAATGTTAAAAACATTTGTTATAAACATAAAATTTGGACTTCTTTTTCTTCTTTCAGTAAAAGCAATTGTATTAATGTAATTTTAAACATTAATTTGAAAAAATATTGCCTAGGAAACAAATTTTGTAAACCAACTGGTTAAGCTATGATAGCTTTGAATAACTGGACCTTTATCTCTTTGAGGAGTGACAACATAATATTTGACTTCTCAGTTAACATATCCCAACTGATTCTATTCTATTCTGAGAACCATTTCTCTAAATTAATAAATTACTAAAAGTATAAATATTTTACCTGCTGCATGTAAAGGTGTTCTTCTGTTTACTCCATCTTGGACAAGAATGGTAGCTCCCTGTAGCAGAAGAGTCTCTACACATTCGGCATGACCTTTAAAACAAGCTAAATCTAACATAGTTCTTCCTGAAATAGATAAATAAAATGTCTCAATGTTTTAGTCAAAAGAAGGTCAAAGTTACCTCTGTGTGTGTGTGTGTGTGTGTGTGTGTGTGTGTATTCCTTCAAATGTATTTAATTTTGAGATTCCTTTTTCAAAATGTATTGACTTTTATAATTTCCTATTGAAGGGTACTGACTTTGGAGTATTTATTTCATTCAAAGATATCGACTTTAATGAATTTTTCATTTAAAGCTGCATAAAGTTTTTCAATTTTCAGAATTTTTTTTGATTTTCTAAAAATATATTTTTTTAAAAATAGATATCTTCTAACCACGATCCGTGACATTCTATTTCTAAAATTTCATTTCTTTTAGCTGTAAATAAACGGAAACCTCTGACCAGTTGGTCAGTGTTATACGATGGTAATTATGAGCTTGGAGCATGCAAACGGATGTACGGAAAACCCTAGAACCGAAGGTGAAACATGACAGATTGCATTAATTGTCCTTCATTAATATCCAGATGTGTTTGAAATGGTGTTATGTATCCCTTACTAAGTCACAAATGACAAATTCAACGAAGTTCTGTGTTTAATTTATCGTATTTCACCGTTTTGAAAGTTGTGTTTAAATGACCCGGGTATTGATGACGTAACCATGTTCTAATATTAGATCCCAAATGCTGCATCTCGCTGGGTATATACTGTAATTTCTGTATTTGTTCGAGCTTTTATCGTTGAACCAAATGTAACAATGTTCATTAGGAACATCATTAATTAGATTAGCACCGTTTTAATTTTTTCTTTCGAAAACTTAATGCAGCTTTAAATGTATTAATTTTGGAGATTTCTCTTTTAAAAACATGAATAACCTATGGCAAAGAGTAAGGAGAAATTATAATATAAAGAAGAGAGATATTTACCATTAGCATCTATGATGTCTAAATTCATTATACACCCAAGAAGCGTATGTAATGCATCATTGTGACCATTATAACACTGAAAGTATATAAAATAATAATTACACATAAATAACAGTCTTAGAATTAAATTTCAAAAATTTAGACTAAAAATATACCTTATTGCATATTGTGTAATAATTGCACAAACAGAAAATTGTACAAAAAAATATGTGTTGTTGAGCATCACTCTCAATTCACATTCTAGATAGATTCTTATAAGAAATATTTTGCCAGTTCACTTATGGGAGATAAATGTTTTCTTCTGATACTAAAGATTCAACAAACATATTAATACTCACAGCTAAATGAGCAGGAGAGTAAGGAGCGCCACTCCTTAACAAATCTGTAGCCGCAGCATCCAGTAACTACAAATATAAAAGAATATCAATAAAGATCTGTACAACTGATTAATCAGATAACATAAACACATCTTCTGTGATGATGATATTGTAATAATGATTACAATATTGATTAATGATTGATTTAATGGGATTTTACATTCCACTCAGAAATATTTCACTTACATCATGATGTCACCAGCTATAGGTGAAGTGGCAGAAATTATTACCTTTGCAGTGCAGTACAGGGGGGATTCTTTAACATGCTATGCCTGTCCTGACATGGGGTATTGGTTTATAAGGTTTTGATCTGAATGACCCAGTTACTACCTATTTTTAAGTCTTGGTCAGACTTGGCTGAGTCCAAACCCTCAAGCTCCCACTTACAAAATATACCATAGTGGTACACAATAAATACAGAAGAAAGTGGTTAAAATAGAAACTAATATCACAAATAAATCTAAACCATTTATAGTTTGGTTAAAACTGTACTATTCAAAAGTATAATCTCTTCTTCTGCCATTTAAAAAAATAAATAAATAATGGTACAAACAGTGGAAGATGTTTTTTTTTGACATTTTAAATAATGCATTTTGTAAGAAATTGAACAGGAAATGAGTTAGTGCTAGAAAAAATTATGATATTGACCTAAATATCTAAATATTTATACCAAAAAAAGATGGAATCTACCTAGTGTAAAATCTACATGTATTATGAACTACTTCACTCCATTATATATCAATTACATTATTGAAAAAAAAAGTTCACAGAATTTCTGCATATGATACCAGAAACTGATTTTGAAACAGAAGTCTGTTTTCAGACTTTAAATTAAACATGAGAGTAAAAATAGTAAGAACAAAAAAAAATGTCTGAACAAATAAATACAATAAAAACAAACTAACAAACAAATATTCTCAAGTAACTCTAAATAATATGCAAATTAAAGTCATTCAAATCCACATGTCATTTAAACATATTTTGAATTACACGTTTTTATTTCGGTTTAATTATTATCATTTTATTTTTTTTTTTTAACTTATTCTATATATTATATACAGATGAAAGACATGTTAAAAAAACACAAAACTAAACAAAAAATGAATAAAAATAATCTGCACATTTTCTAAAATCCTAGATTTTTCCCCAAAATCAACAAGGGGCCCAAAGGCTTTGTCACTAACCTGAAAGATATGTCCAATATCTCTTGCAGAATTTGCTTGATATATTTTTCATATTTAAAATAAATTTTTCCTTCTAAGTTTCCCTTAAGGGATCCCCACAGCAATGGACCCCTCTACAGTTTTCCCATTTTAGGCCCCACATTAAAGGACAGTTCTTGTAATTATGTTGCTACAACTAAATTATTTGAAATCAACATATTGCACATTATTTTTTATGATTTTTTATATGATTGAGAAAAGGCCCCTTTACAGTTTCCCTGTAAGGGGCTTTACAACCAAGTTTAGTGCAAATTAAAAACTACACAGAGAATACCTCATTTAAATATTTAAGCTGTGTCTCATTGACAGAATGGACTTACTCTTTCAGAGCACCCAGCCTCACTTCCCTAGTTGAAGTTCAAATTTTCAACTTTATTTGCCAGTTTTCAAAGTTTTTACTTTGCTTTAGGAATTGTGATTTGAACATGGACTGGTTTGATTATGCTTTATGATTATACTATAAAATCAAAAGGTTTTTTAACATCTCCATTACCGGTACATGTATTTTCAACTTTAATAAGCCTCAAAGGAACTTAAGACCTTTTGTATATTCAAATCTGAAAGCCCTTTACTTTGACATGATTATTAAATTTGATGCAACGGATACTTAAGTAAAGATTTAATAACAAAAAGCTTACACAAAGCAAATGGTGAATAACACACGACAGACAGAGAATTATCACAAAAATTAAGCATTCAAAATGCATCTTTAAAAAATTCAATTTGTAATTTTCGAATGAACAATTCTCCCTACCTTTCTCCTTTTTGGTAGAACCTTGATATGAAATGTATTTAAAAGAAACTTTACATATTTAAACTAAGTTAATCATTGGGAATAAACTCATTATGCCAAATAAAAAAATTCTGAAGGCAAATCACCATGTGATACACTTTCTGTTTGGGCTTAACTTTTATTTTGGTGGCATAAAGAATCACCTAAGTTGAAAATTCTTTTAATAACAGCATTTTTCTGAAAATTTATGACAATATTATTTTCATCAACATGCTGAACAAATACATATATAGTGGGGTTAGAATGCTGGTGGACCTGCTTAAGAAACAGTGAGTAATATAGTTGTCTAACCATTCAAAGGGGGACAACTCTGTCAAAAAACTTAAGTCAACATTACAGGAAATATTGATCAGCTGATCAGCTACCAAAAGAAGATAGGCATACCAATAGAGAATTGGGAGTACTACATTGTATAAAGAGGTAACATACCAACTCTAATGCTAACTTGTTTCCCTTCAATGCTGCATAGTGAACAGTGTTATAACCATCATTATCTCGTATAACAGGTCTGGCATTATTCTTTAATAACAATTCAACAACTCTGAAAAAAAAAAAATGGCAAAATTAATTTGGTGCTTTCTTTCAATTTCAGTGTGGCAACACAAGCCCATCAAGGCGAGCCAAGCAATCATGAGGAAACTAAACAGATGATAAAAGGAGAATCAGTTAGAAAGGTTGTCGCTAATAAAAACCAAAATATCACACTTTGGAATTTTTGCTTTTGAACTCTCAGAAACTTTTAATACAGTATTTTCTTAAGATCCTTTTGTTAACGCAGAGTTATCTGTTAACAATATTCACATATTTAGTACTGAAAAAAAATTTTGGCTGCTTGAAAGAGAAGGAAATGTGGACTTCATGATTGGTTTTCATAGAAATCATTCTAAGAAACATATGTAAGCTGTTTGGTATACTGGTAGTTGTTATCAATAATAATCATGTATGTTTCAAACATAGCTGGTGAAAAAAAACAAAGTTTTTTTCAGGTTTAAAAAATTGGCTATTTATTTTAAATATATTGCTATGGTTACTTACTTGCCATCAGAATCAGAAGCTGCTGCGTAATGTAAAGGTGTACAACCTTTACCATCAGTGATATTAACATTACTTCCTGCATTTAACAATGCTATTACACTCTGTAGATGTACATGGGATGCTGCATAGTGGAGGGGGGTTCTGTTGGATAGAAACGTCAATTATTGACAGGTGAAATAAGATGGTAGATTCATGTACTCAAATACATATACTATGTGTTGGAACCCGCAATTAATTCTCATGTGGAAACAAGTCATTCGGGAGAAGAATGATTCAGTTATTTTATAAATGGATTCTTTTACAGCTGTATCAGAACCTGATCTATACAATCAATACCTTGTGATACCTACTGTCAGGTAAAATACTACCGACATAAGGTCAATCTTTAAATAAACATATTTTTGAGAGAGAGAGAGAGAGAGAGAGAGAGAGAGAGAGAGAGAGAGAGAGAGAAAGAAGAGAGAGAGAGAGAGAGAGAGAGAGAGAGAGAGAGAGAGAGAGAAAGAGCTATTGATAATCTTTTACATGTGAGAGAGAGAGAGAGAGAGAGAGCGAGAGAGAGCTATTGATAACCTTTTACATGTAAGAGAGAGAACAAGAACTAATGATAGCCTATTACATGTTCGACTGAGACAGAGTGAGAGAGATAACCTATTTATATTATATGTGAGAGAGAGAGAGAGAGAGACAGAGAGAGAGAGAGAGACAGAGAAAGAGAGCACTAATAATAACCAATTTTCTATTACATGTAAATAGTGTTTAAGCATGTGAAAATTAATTGTTTATTTCATAACAGAAATATTTACCTCCCATGGGAATCTAACAGAGTAAAATTAGAATCTGTCCTTAATAAAAGATCTACACACTCAACTCGCCTGAAAAATAAATAAAACAATCAATAAACATGCAGATTATATGCCATGATAGTGTAAGCAGAGTGAAGGCAAGTTCTCCAAAATGCATCAGTACCTAGAGCAGTAACAATGATACCTACTTTCTACAAGATGCTCCAGGTAGGTTGGTTAGCTGCTGTTGTTTCACCTCACATTAGCAATATTTCAAGTGGTGCTTTAGTGTGCAAGGTCTGATCTGCATTGTACTAGAGCACACATAAGGTGTTTTTTAGTTTGCTAGTACATCTACTGGTACATGCAATATCGCAGATAAACATCACAGACCACTTAGTCTTTTATACTGGGACTAAAAAGGGGTCAACTAAGTTCAAACACTTCAGTTAGACACCTTCGATTTGAAGGCTAAAAACGTCATAACTTCTTAGCCAATATCGTACATGAAGGCAAGTTCTCCCAAAATCCAGGATCAGTGCATGAATTGATAAAGGGTACCTACCCACTGCAAACTGCTCCATGAAGGCAAGTTCTCCCAAAATCCAGGATCAGTGCCTGAATTGATAAAGGGTACCTATCCACTGCAAGCTGCTCCATGAAGGCAAGTTCTCCCAAAATCCAGGATCAGTGCCTGAATTGATAAAGGGTACCTACCCACTGCAAGCTGCTCCATGAAGGCAAGTTCTCCCAAAATCCAGGATCAGTGCCTGAATTGATAAAGGGTACCTACCCACTGCAAGCTGCTCCATGAAGGCAAGTTCTCCCAAATCCAGGATCAGTGCCTGAATTGATAAAAGTTACCTACCCACTGCAAGCTGCTCCATGAAGGCAAGTTCTCCCAAAATCATCTGTAACATCAATATCTAGATTAGGCATAGATGATAGTAGTTTCTTCACACAATCAACATAACCATTAACAGCTGCTACATGAACTGGTAACATTCCAGCCGTCCCTCTCCTTGTGATAAAATAAATCAATTTCATTAAAAATATTAAAGTTTTTAAAATCAAAAGCTTGTAATAGAAATACATGTATACAAATGGCTAAAAAAAATTAATTTTAGTCGGCTAAAAACTTTATATTCAGATGTAAATGAACTTATAGTTTATTAATATAGATGAGTATGAAGATGTAGATATCATTCAAGTTTCAAGTTGTAGATTACTTCCAAGTTTGAAGATGTTAATCTTAAGTTTAATTTCCAGTTTATTTATTTATTTACTCAAATTTTACTATTTTAGATTGTAAAGTGATAATCACATTTCAAAGAAATTGATATTAATTAAAGATTGTTAATATAAATAAAATTGTAAATTTCAATAAGTAAGTTTTAACTAACCTGAATGGATCAGCTCCGTTTTCTATTAAAGTGTTTATAAGAAGTTCATGACCATATCTAGCTGCTATATGTAGAGGTGTGTTACCAACTTTATCACAGGCATCAATCTCAGCTCCTACAAAAAAAAACAGTATATAAATAACCCAGTTAGACATACACAGACTTAACATTCATATATGGTATGCCTTAAAATGTATGTTGGTACTAATGTAAATATTAAATTTTACTTAAAACAAAGAAAACTTTGTCCATTTTGGTAAAATGTCTTTTCACAAATTTAAAATGATTTTCAAGAACGTAAAATTTTGGAATTTTCGAAATTTGAAAATTTTGGATATACATAAATACAACCTTTTTACTAAGATCATGTACCATTAATGCACTTTAACAATTTTGAGTAAATTTAAAAGTATTTACAAGAATATCAAAAATAGAGCGTATGGTATTCATAAATAATTTTACAAGTACATGTAGTAGCACTTGTGATTAACATCAAAACTTTACTGTTAATAATATAAGCTATAAAAATGGATATGACATCATTTTGTTCTAGTTAATTAAAAAGCATTTAATGATTTTTTTTTAAAAAATATTGGCAATAAAAAGCAAACTAGCCACACTTTATATCTGGATATATTGCATGAATTGTATATATACACAGTATAAAAAAAGAAGTGAATTTATCATTGAGTTAGGGAAACTGCTGTTTAGTTCACACACATGTACTACATGTAATGAAACCCTCTCACACATGTAATACCATTTGATGATACCCTCTTAAACATGTAATACTATATGATGATACCAACTCTTACACATTCTTACACACGTGAACTATCATGTGTTTCTTATTACACACGTGAACTATCATGTGTTTCTTATTACACACGTGAACTATCACGTTTCTTCTTACACGCGTGAATTAACACGTGTTTCTTTTTACACACATGAACTATCATGTGTTTCTTATTACACACATGAACTATCACATGTTTCTTATTACACACATGAACTATCACGTGATTCTTATTACACACATGAACTATCACATGTTTCTTATTACACACATGAACTATCACATGTTTCTTATTACACACATGAACTATCACATGTTTCTTATTACACACATGAACTATCACATGTTTCTTATTACACACATGAACTATCACATGTTTCTTATTACACACATGAACTATCACGTGATTCTTATTACACACATGAACTATCACGTGATTTTTATTACACACATGAACTATCATGTGTTTCTTATTTCACACATGAACTATCACGTGATTCTTATTACACACATGAACTATCATGTGTTTCTTATTACACACATGAACTATCATGTGTTTCTTATTACACACATGAACTATCATGTGTTTCTTATTACACACATGAACTATCATGTGTTTCTTATTACACATGAACTATCATGTGTTTATAACCACCTACACAGATGTACCACTATTAGATGATACCCTCTTACACACATCCTCTAACACACATACTATCATAAGATCATACCCTCTTTACTTCATGCAGAATAACTTCTCTAGGTAAGGAAAAGACATTAGGGCAGTCACAAACTTGATAATGTCATTTTCCCATTTTCCAGAAAAATATTAAGTTTCTATATCCAAATAAAAACGAAGTTCTTTAAATTGTTAAAAAGGGTTGGATTTGGTTCCTTACCCCTGTTGTAGATTTTGGAAGCAATCAGGAAAATGAGACAAGGCAAGGAGACATGGGGAAGGAAACGGATCAGTTTTAGTCACTTTTACATAAAGTTAAAACAAAAAGTAGACAAAACAGACATGCAGAAATATCAACCCATGGGTAAAAAGGAATGAAATTGAACAGACACCACTTGATAATTTAGAGATGTAAAACTAAAAATATTTATAAAAAAAAAAAAGAGAGAGAGAGAGACAGGGAGAAAATGAAACTCTCATCCAAACACCAAATATTGTATATTAATGTTCTGTTATGTCCTTCATTTAAAAAGACCTGTTGCAAGGAATAATTATTTTTGTAAAATTTTTAAGAAAAATGGGTTACACTGGGAGGTTTCACAAGGTTCAAATAGCATGTAAACAACAAAAATGGACCTTATAAGCAAAGTTAAAAAATCTTCAGCAAATTCTCCAACTCATTTTGTTGAGGTATATTTTAAAATAAAAATGTTACTTATGTGCTGAACACCCAGGGGACACACACAGGGGTATGGACTAGATAAAGAGAGATGAATTATTATAATTTCTCACCATGCTCAATTAGTGTCTGTGCTCGTGTGAATCTACCATGCAAAGCTGTCATATGTAGGGGGGTACGCCCATCCATACACTGCAACAGAGATGGTAGACATTGGCAGCAGTAGTTCAGTAGTAGATAGTATATATTTAATTATTTATGTGCAGAAAACCATAACTAATACTGTTTCTGATGTATCGAAAGTTTGTAAATCAGCCAGATGCTTCATCTAATAAAGTTTTTACAGATCAAAAAATCTTGATAATATAAAATCATTAATATTCATGGTTTTAAAATTTTGTTATTTCATAATTTTTTTTTTAAAGAAATTCTGCAAGAAAATTGTGGAATTGAATTTTGTGAAAACAAATTAGATTTTGGATCTTTTGGTAATTAAAAATTTTCAAAGATTTATTTTCATGGTTTTCACTTGCCCACAAAAAATAGCAAAATATAATCCCCCAACAAACATTATCTGATGGTCGACAATGAACTCCATTTAGAAAACTTGGTTCACTGATCAACAACATCAGCTGCTCATTGTATGCGTCACAATTCAAAATTCTGTATACTCCAGTAAAATTGGCAAACAAAACATTTTCCATGACATCAAAATTTAAAATGATATAGGACTAAAAATCATTGTTTCTATGTTTGTTTTTTTTTTATGTTTTGTTTTTGTTTTTTTTTTTTTTTTTTTTTTTGGTTTGGTAATTATATAATGATTGGTAATTCTTGTTTTTATTATTATTTAGAAAAGAAGTTCTGAATAATGATTAGTGATGAATGTTTAATAGTAATTTCCATCATGCACTTTTTCTTTGATGGTTCCAAAATTGTGAAGTCTGTAGAGTCTGTGGACCAGCTGTTTCAGGTACATGTATTGGTTTACATGGTGATAAACAAAATATTTTTAATTTTAGAATTGACATTCAACATTTTCAAGGTTATCAACTAATGAACTCATATCTATTTCTTCATGTGATAACCCTGAAAATAATGAATGTCAATTTTTTAATCTACATTGCCTATTAATTTTTGGTCTAAAGAAACCTTGTCAGTGATTCAAATAAATAAACCCCTGTTATATCTCTGAAAAATATGATGTGATTACAATTTGCTGTTCACATCTTATTTAACATGGACATGGTTGCTAAGTGACTTTTGCAGAACAAGGGAGATAACTCAATAATCAAGTATGTGGGGTTTCAACAATCTATTCATCGCTATCATCAGACTAAACTTTTTTTCACTCTAATACTTTTTTTTAATATTTTTATCTTGTGAAAATATGCTTAGATTCTAAGTATCTGGACTTGTGTCACCTAAAATTAAACTCCAACAAACTATGATAAACATCAGAAACAATACAGCTATGTAATGAGACTGTACACACACAAAGTGAAAGTAAGTATCACTCTCTCCCAGGAGCCTGACTAACTGACTGAAGAAGCATCCAGGTCAGCTCTGTAAGATAAGGCACTAGGTCACAGAGGTCAAAGGTCAAGCTATATCTGTGTATATAATAGAAAACGGTAAAAAAGTTAGCAATTAAGTAATATATATACATAAAAAGTGATATTTGTGTTAATACATAAAATCATGGCATCTATTGTACTGTTACAGGTTTTCTAGCATAAATGTAAATGAAGGATTCAAAATGTGAGAGAGTTAAAAGTGAGGAGAAACTTATTGTTTTGTACTGTTTCTTATTATTATCTTTCTTCCCTCTTTTAAAGCCTAATTTTGTCCGACACTTTTCTCAGGAATGGAAGGTCACATAAACTTGAAACTTTCTGCAGATAACTAACATCCTCTAAAGATGTGTTAACAGTACTTTTTTTAGCAATTTGCAAACAAGAGCTATACTTATCAATGCCCCCTCCAAAAATACTGAAAATTCTATGTTTTTCATTTGATAAGTTAGAATGAACTGATACTTATATAATATGTTGAAATTCAGACATATATACAGATTTTACAAGACATGTAAAGACAAAAATCACGCCATGATACTAAGTATTAATACAAATAATACAAGACTAAATTTCATGCTGACAAAAGACGGTTAATAGCTTATATTAAAGTTTATTCTGATACTAAAATATTTTAAAATTAATAGAAGTAAAGATAAATGCATGGGGGGTAATTTGATGGTGAACTATCAACATAGTTTCTGTCGAGCCTGGCATTGCCATAAGGTGAGACTAAGGTGTTACTTTTCTGTTGTCGTCATCATAGGCGGCGACGGTGTATCAAAATGTGAAAGTTTATGTTAAAGTAATGTATTTTCTACTCGATCAAAAACTAACCAGGCGAATACATTTAAATCCATTGAATTCTTGTTTTTTATGTGGTTACCAATTTGAACAGTAACCAACATTTTAGAATAAACTATCCTGATAGAAAATTAATTATATTAATTCTAAATGCTTCATAACAGATATAAAGAAGACTAAATTAATGAACCATCAATGGGAGAGGATAATTATTTAATTCCCAGGTATAATTTTTAGAAACAAGCATGAAATTTAATCTGAATTTAATCTAGTTAAATATAAATGATTTTCTGTATAAAACTGATGTAAAAAAAAGCATGATTTAATCTTTCCATAATATACATTTTTTAAAAATACATTTTGGATTTTCCCCTACACTGATGTGGTTTGGTCGACAATTTGACACAAAAGGGAGATGTTAGGTGTTTCTTCAAAGATATCGTAAATAAGAATTTGAACAAAACAGAATCACTGGGACTCATGTGAAACTTGTAACACATAATTCAGCTATTTCTGAACTGCCAAGAAGAAAGTTATAAAGATTGTAATCTGTTTATGAATATTAACAGACAAAGCAATAACGCAGGTATAACTTCTTCACAAGAGCACATGTAACCCCCTAGTTATTTGCTAACACAACTTCTTTACAAACAGAACCCCCTAGTGGATGACAGCCAATTTTCATATCAACAAAACCTCATAGTAACTGACTCAACAATTTTTATATATATATATGTAAACAGAACTCCATAGTAAATGACTCAACCAATTTTCATATAAACAGAACCCTATAATAACTGACTAAACCAGTTTTAATATAAACAAAACCCCCCCCCCCCCCCATCCCCACCACTTTAGAAACAGTCTCAAACATATTTTATATAAACTAGCTTTATTTAGCACCTTAATCAATATACTGGTATATATCAACAGAAACCCCTAATAATCTTTTACTCTGAATGCCAAGCAAGAAAGCAGGCACTAATCTACATCTACATTATATATATGTGTGTGTATGTATCAGTATGTAGTTCAAGAACCAGCAACCACCTGTTTTCCGAGCGGATAGCTATAAATACTACACTATAAAAATAGGACCATCTGATGATGATAATAATGATGATAGATTAATTAACTAATTTTCTGTCAGTACCTAACCAATGAAAATAAAGATTTTAAAAAAATAGTTTTAAGAATTTATGTAAATAGCTCTAAAAGATTTACCAAGGCAAAATGGGATGAACAATTATCACATGAAAGACGCTAAAATATCCCTTATTAACTCTATGACACTGGATCCCTATATACAAATCAAAATCTGTTTAGATCAAGACTTCAGGTGCGGAAGAATGGGTGTCAGCATGGATGGGGGAGGGGAAGGGCAGTGATTTTGCTATGGTTTTTAAAAATCTACCTTCTACCTTTCAGATTGGGAAAATTTTTTATGTCACATATTACGCTCAGAATTTTGAAATTCATTGCAAAGATTTTATATTGTGACAATATCTAACATTTTTTGTACGTCAGAACAGTTTTGGACAACTTGATTTAACTTAAACTATTTGATTGTGTGTCACTGTTGCCTTTTGGGGAATTTTAGTTGTCAAATTGGGAAATTTTAGTCTTATTTCCCAAGGGGAAACTACCTTTATTCGGTAGTAATTATAGGCAAACAAAACCACTGCTCAGGGGGAGAATCTATCTCAATCAAAAATATTGTTTGTGTGACATATAAATGTATAATTCTGAATACCAAAGACACACCACAGTAATTAATGTTCAAATTAAAGACAGTTAAAACAGAAAGACATATTACAAAGGGCCATAACTTCAAGGACATCTTGATAAAGGGGGGCAACTCCTAATATGTTTGTTAAAAACAGGATAAATTGCAAAAAGGGCAAAGAAACAAATTTTATAATGGTGTATATATATAAATCAAACAGTGCAGGAAAAAAAAAATCCACACATTTTTTGTACTGATCATGGTTTAAATGTTTTTAGTTTGATTAAATCTGTCATGTATATCTTTTAAGGTGTCCAACACACTGGTGTATCAGTTAAATACAAACTCTTGATAATGTCATGCATAAAATGGCTAATAACATACTGCTCTCAGAAAGCTTGGTAGTCTGTTTTAATTTCTCCGCTGCCATGGTTACCTTCAGTCTTGGAAGAAAACAAAACTCGTAAATTATTAATGTCACTTAAATAGATTTGACAAAACTAAGCATTTAAAGCATTGATCTAATTTATTAAATAGAATATATTCTATACAACAATGATATATGTCAAACCACAGAAAACTCTGAAACAGACTTTCTTAGAGATATTAAACAAATTACAAATTTAATATTCATAAATTTATGGGTTGCTATTCAAACCCCATTCAAATATTCAGCATCAATTCCAAAAGAAACTGCAACTTTCCTGTAATAAATCTATCGTAGGATATGAACAGAAATAATGTGTATAGCATAAAAAAGGAGACAAATAATTACTTATTTTTACATGTAGATATTCATGAATCAAACTGTTTAATGCTTAAAAATCATGCTCTATTTATTTACTTAATAAACCATGATTTGATGATAGAAAAAAATCAGTTATCAGATGTGCCACTGTGTCCATTCTTTTAAAATTGTTTATAGAAATATTTATATATATATATATATATATTTTAACAGTGAAGTGTTTTTGCCCTGGCAGGCTTGATAAAATAGTTGAGAAAGTTTGTAGACAGATTTGGTATTGCTACAGTTCAAGAAATTACCTAACAGATTGAAACAAGTTATACTTAACATATATGCATACATGCATTAAAGTTCTGAAAAAAAAAATCAAAAACAATGCAGAAAACCACTCATTTAACATAATACTTACAAGTGCTACACATTTACATGAAAATTTAAAATTTACTTTAGATTGAAAATGCCTTTAACCTACACTGTCTTAAAAGACCTTTTTTAATAAAAAAAAAAATTATATAAATCACAAATAAAAATACATGGCCTTTAAAGGGAGCCACAACGAAATTCACTAGTTTTTCACTAATACATTTTTAATAAGGTCAAAAATGTGGCTATCAGAGTGCAATTTTGCTGTAGCGAGACAAAGACCTGTAATTTAAAAACACACCAAGTCCGTCTTGGCATCTATCAGACTATAACGACTAACCTGTAACCTGGTACTGCCTCCCTCTTTGACGAGGAGTTCTAAGCATATACCACCGTGGGTAGATGATGCTGCATAATGTAGTGGAGTCTGAAAACATACAGTAGAATATCATTATATTAAAGCTGTGTTACTATATAGAAGTGATTTTGCTATGGTTTTTAAAAACTACCTTCTACCTTTCAGATTGGGAAAATTTGGACCCTTTTTATGTCACATATTACGCTCAGAATTTTTAAATTCATTGCAAAGATCTTATATTGTGACAATATCTAACATTTTTTGTCTGTCAGAACAGTTATGGACAAATGGAGTGGAGTGGAGTAATGGTGTTTTATGCCCCAGTCAAGAATCTTTCACTTATTTCGAGGCGGTCAGTTCTTGGATGGTGTAGGGAAACCGAAGTGCCCGGAGAAAACCACCGACCTTCGGCAAGCGAACCGACAAACTTTCTCATACTAGGATCTGTCCCGAGTGGGATTCGAACCCAGGTGGTGAGAGGCTGTGTGTTCTGTAAACGCGCCCTTTAGACCACTCGGCCACCGAGGCCCCTTTTGGACAACTGGATTTAATTTAAACTATTTGATTGTGTGTCACTGTAGCCTTTTGGGGAATTTTAGTTGTCAAATTGGGAAATTTTAGTCTTATTTCTCAAGGAGAAACTACCTTTATTCGGTAGTATTTTAGGCAAACAAAACCACTGATAGGCACTGCGTTTAAAATTTTCAACTCTAAAAGGAACACTTATCCATGATTATCAGTTCTAAATAAGAACACCTTTTTCAGTTTCAGATCTATATAGGTACACTTGTCTAAAATTATAATGGTTATAGGAACACGTCTTTTATAATAAGCTCTTTGTATTTAAGAACACTTGGCTCTATAAAGGAACATTCGTCTACAATGGTCAGCTTTATATTGGAATACTTCATGATAATAATCAAATTTATATATAAACAGGTGACCTCAATGTCTGAGTGGTGTAAAGTTAGTGAGAGTTTTGTTAAGGATAACAGCACCTCTCATCACCTAGATCTCACCTTGGCAGATCTGTAAAAACGTTTGTCAGTGTGCTTGCCAAAGGATAGAGTGCTAATCTAAATTCCTTTGGGCATCATTGGAAAAGGAATATTTTCTTTGATTTGGTTCTATTGGGATGAACTTTTGAATTGATTTATATTTCATATTTGGGATCTACATAAAATATCATACTTAAACATCATAATACGGTAAAACCATCAATTTTTTTTTTGCAGTCATGTACTTGTAGTTTTGGATAATCTAACATGTTCTTTTTATTTATTTATTTATTTTAATAACTTTTTTGTACTGTTTTAAAAATTTATTTTATTTTTTTTTTTTTAAATTACTCACCATACCACGATGATTTATTGCATTGAGTGAAGCTCCATAATTCAGTAGTTCTGTTAATACAGTGTCTTGTCCGTTAAGACAAGCTATATGTAATGCTGTGTTACCATGGATATTGACAGCATCTACTTCAACACCTAACTCTAACAGTAGTCTGACCACACTGACCTGTCCACTAGCAGCTGCTGCATGTAATGGTGTATACATCTGCAATATAGTAGTAAACACAATATATACATGTACAAGTTATAAAGTATCTTTAAAGAATACTCTAGTTTTTTAAATCGAGGTCATAAAGACAAATCCATGAAAACAGGGTCATGATGATTGCTTGATTGATTAATTGGGGTTTTACGTCCAAGTCAAGAATATTTCACATATATCGAGACGTCACCAGCTATAGATGCAGTGGCAGAAATTTTGACCTTTGCAGTGCACTTTGGGCGATGTGCAGGGAGAGTTTTTTCAATGTGAAATGCATGCCCTTACACAGAGCATCAGTAATTAAGGTCTCATCCAAAGAACCAGGGTCATGAAATCAATGTGATAGAAACTATATTTGTAATCTGACAATAAAGGAAATACTAAGTGTATCATTAAGCTTTTTCTTAAAAGATTGGTCTTCTCTGAGAAAATGAGACTCTGGTTTCCTCCACATTTTTCTCCATTTGCAGCCTCATAGCCATGATTTTGGCAAATAAAAAATTATATGCCGAAAGAATGCCTGAAATAAAATATTTAGTACCTTATGACGAGAAAATATTGAAGATTTTCACTACTTCCCCCTTTATGAGGTAAAAAGCAAACAATCACTCTTTTATTCAAATTTAAAATTCCTACACCTAGACATTTTAACAAAATTGGCTCAGAAGTTTCATAGAAAATTAACATGAATGAAGATTATGCACAATGCATTTGCATCAGGAAAGCATTTTCCCAAATTACTAGAAGTGATAAGGTTTAAAGATTAATTTACAAAGTTAATTTTCTTACTTGTTTATCTCTACAGTTTAACTCTGCTCCATGTTCTACCAATAGTTTTACAACTTCAACATGTCCCATGTAGGCACCCCAGTGTATTGCTCTTCTATCCTTCTTATCAAAGGCATTAATTGTTGCTCCCTTATCTAGCAGTAACTTCACCATCTATAAATAAAGAGATTTATATAATGTATGAAAAAAATCATGAATTGTTGCTCCCTTATCTGGCAGTAACTTCACCATCTATAAATAAAGAGATTTATATAATGTATGAAAAAATAATGAAATGTTGCTCCCTTATCTGGCAGTAACTTCACCATCTATAAATAAAGAGATTTATATAATGTATGAAAAAAATAAAGAATTGTTGCTCCCTTATCTGGCAGTAACTTCGCCATCTATAAATAAAGAGATTTATATAATGTATGAAAAAAATAGTGAACTGTTGCTCCCTTATCTAGGATTAACTTTATGATCTACATTATCTAACATGTTACATGTTATAATCGATCATGTTTGTTGCACCTTTATCTACGAGCAACTATGTCATCTATTAACATAACATGAATACATTTTTTTAACAAATCATGGATTGTTGCTCCTTTTTGGAGGAATATCTTCATCCTATTTTAATATAACATTACATCTAAACCAATCTCATGGCTTGTTACCCTATTATCTAGGATTAGTGTTAATACATGTATATTATGTTAATGTTTTGGTAAATCATGGATGGTCACTCCTTTATCTGGGAGTAACATCCACATCTACATGTATAAACATAATAGGCAAAATACATTTTTATGTGTAAACAAATGATGAAAAAAAAAATTAAAAGGCTATTCCATTCAGAAATGTTATGTTGAAAGATGAGCGTGGTTTTCAATGTTTCACAATCATTTTTATAGAAAATGAATTCTCAAAACTGAGAGCTAGTTAAAAATAATGAAAGCTGTCTTCCATGACAACAATACCTCTTTATGGCCATTAAATGAAGCATGATGTAGACTGGTCCTCCCTGCACGGTCCGATACATTGACATTGGTAAGGAGTGGTATCAAGTATTCGGCACATCGTACACCATTGTTGGCTGCTGCTACATGTAGTGGTGTCTGCCAGTTTTTGTCTCTAGCATTCACATCCGCCTGATGCCGTAGTAAGGTTTCGACAGTCTCCTATAACATGCAAAAAGAGATATTAAAGCATAAATCAACAGTATTCAAAAACAAATACATGTATCATATAATATTAGTCTCTGGAGTGACTCTCGGGAAAAGAAGATGTCATAATTACAGCTGAATTCAGTATTATGAACTACACCTTGATTCAGGGTAGTAATAATTGAAAAAATTCTTACTCATAAGTAGATTGAAAATTTACCAATATTTCATGACACATGATGATATTTCATTGACATATAACTGTAACTCATTCAAGAAAAAAATATTCATCATCAAAAGTAAAATTCCTATTAGTGAATGTTTCAATTTAAAAAACAAAATCTCCCCCACCCCCAGTAAAAAAAAGATGAGAACATTAAAAGATTTTCTTTTTACTTATCAAAAATTCTCTCTTTGTAACTGAATAAATGAACCTGAAAAGAGTTTTCTTAATGTTCAAAAAGCAGTTTCAGAAAACAAATCAGGACAAGGGGTCTTGGTGGCCAAGTGGTCTACAGTGCCAGGGTTCACACTGCCATTCGCTTTTTTTCGCAAAATGAGAAAAATAAATAAATTTGGCTATAAAAAATAAACATCGGCGAAAGTCATGGCGAAAAATTTTTTACATTAACAGGTTCACTACGCTTCATGGACATGAGCAGAGAGTCGTTAAAGCAACAGGTTTCCGTCTGTCTACGTGTTTATCAAACCATAGATCTAGAGAGTTCCGAATGTGTTCAATTGGGTCACCGAAGCCATGTACATGATGTTGATTAAACAAAATTTCACGTTTGAAGGTGTTAATTACAGGTGGATTTATCATTTAACGAGATTAATTACCGATGTAAGCGAGTAATTTACCAAGCCGCGTTTACGGATAATCACAGGTAATTACTAAATTATATTGAGATTATCAATTATTGGCGGTAGATCTTTGAAAGTAGTAAAAATTAAATTTGTGCTTTTGACGGTTTTGTTTACAGTTTACTTATTACTTATTAGTGATTTATTTTATGAATAAAAGAAATAAAACAAGAAAACTGTTGTTGTTCTTCATGTCATCAGACTTGCATTTTATAAGCCAATTTATTTCTATTAAATTTTCGCCAGAAATTACAATTAGACCAGAAAATACCTTTGGCCCATACAAATTGTATTTGGTGAAAAAAAAATAATTCTGGCGAAAATTTTGGAGAAAAAAAAATTGAAGTCAGTGTGACCCCTGAGTGCGCGCTTAAGAATCAAAGTGCCTCTTACTGCCTCAGTTCAAATCCTACTTGGGACAGGTCCTAGAGCAAGATAGTTTGTCAGTTAGCTTGCTGAAGGTCAGTGTTTTTCTCTGTTTTCTTCCACCATTCCAGACCTGACCGCCTCGAAATAAGTGAAAGATTCTTGACTGGGACGTAAAACACCATCACTCCACTCCACTCCACTCTAATCAGGGCACAAAAAATTACATGTGAATACTAGTATTAAACTTCAAAGGGCTTATCTTTGACAATTATTAAACCAACAATACCAGTATGCAAATTATCTCATCTTTTTAACTTTTTCCATCCAGTTGCATAATAATCTACCGAGCAGTTTGATGTGAATATTAAGCCTGAAAGGGGTGTAACTGAAATATCTTTGAGCAGAAGTTTGACAAAAAACAAGTAAATTACCACTTTATCTTGATTATATCCTCCAAGTTTCATCAAAATCAAAGTGATTTCTACAAAGTTTTAGCAATGTAAATAGTGGTTTAAGAGAACTGGTCTCTTGTATATGGTGTACACATTAAATTTCAAAGGAAAATAACTTGGTGAAAAATCATTAAACACAGGGGCAGATTATAGGCACAAAATTTCTTCACATTTATATTATAGTCTTTAATTCTACTGAAGAGTATAAGAACTTATCCAGATAAACAAATGCAACATCGTCTCAATAAAGTTTCAGACAAGGGATAGTAAAATAGATAATTGATATGTTCTACTTTTCAAAATATTTCTTACCTATAAAAAAAGTTCTAAAAAGAATGATTTCTATTTTAGCCAATGCAATCTTGATATCTAATGTATTTAAACTATTTATTATTAATTCTCCAATAAAAATATGAGACAACAAAATAAATCACTTACATCACTTTTTGAACAACAAGATCTATGTAGAGGTGTCAACCATTTATTATCTTTAGTATTGACCCTGGCTCCACTCATAATAAGTAAATCTGCAATTTCCGCTTCACCGCAATATGCAGCGGCATGAAGTGGACTCCTCTTCTCTGCATCCTATATAATGTAGAAAAATACTTCCATTACATACTTTATAAAACACACTTGATATACCGGTAGGTACTTTTATTCCTATGTTTCATTCCTGTTTCCAATGGCTACTAAATTTCAAAAAGTTTTTTTTAAAACATAACCTAGTTTACAAAAACTGCAAAAAAATACCTTAAAAGGACTACCATATATTTTTACGCATTTTAGAAATTTTGCTACAGTACTAATAACTCTAAAACTAGCCAAGTTATTGTAGGGCATTTTTAACTGTAATGTAAAATCTTGTTAAATCAAATAATCTGATAATGAATTATTCATTAGGTGCATATTATGATTTAGTTCAAACTGTCTAAACTATTGACAGTTTAAACCCTATTGCGATATGATGTGGTCAACATCATAAAACAGATGCATAAAAATAACATTTCAAGGCTTACATCAAACATCGAAACCTAAATATTGCAATAAAAACTACAGTCACAGAGAGGTGAGTTGCAATTTTTTTATGCCACAAGTAAACTTTGCAAGTCAGACAGGACAAACCTATCTTCATCTATCTGAAGAATGTTTCATATGTTTCATAAGACAAAGCTTGTGTGCTGTGACAGCACACTGAATAAGAACACTGCATACTGTTGAGTTACATTATATTGGCATTAAATCTACCCTGGCCACTTGTAAAGTAGAGGGTCATCAGTCGCCAAGTCGTCTACAGTGTGCTTACAGATTATAGTGCTTCTAACCATAAACTTTCATTCCTAAGTTTAAGAGTTTGTCATTTCACTTGTAGACTGATTGTCTGTAATTTTCTCTATTACTCTGACCACTGCAGTAGCTCAGTTGGTAGAGTGCATGCTTCATATGTGGGAGGCTGGAGTTTGAGCCCCAGCCAGGTCTGACCTAGACTTGAAAATATGTAGCGACTGTTTTTTTTGCCAACCACTTGGCATTTTAGAATTGACATTCACAGGGTCCTTTGGAGGAGACCTGTCACAGCAGGAATGGCTTGTTAAAGAAGCCTCCCTGCACAATGCCCCAAGCACACTGAGAAGGTCAAAATATCTTCCACATCACCTATAGCTAGTGAAGACTGGATTTAAGTGAAATATTCTTGACTGTGATGTAAAACCCTATTAAATCAAATCAATCTATTTCTCTAGCATTTCTCCAATATCCAAAAATGTCTCAATACAAGTGAAAGAATACTGACTGAGGCATAAAAAGCACTGTTACTCCACTACACTTATCCAATAGAATACCTGATAATTAACATCCTCCTTCTTGTACAAAAGTGCTCGGACTTCATCTGGATCACCATGGAAACAAGCCTGTACTAGAGGAGGCTAAAATTAAAGAAATAAAATAATTTATATTATATGATGGTTTTTATTAAAGAATTTAGTGAAAATTTACACTAATGGACATACCTGTACATATTTGAATTTTTTTAGGAAGATATCAAGATTATACACCTCAAATGCCAACAAGGATGTATTTTTGAGAACTGTAAATTGTTTAACAATCTGAGCACCAACTTTAGTTGTTGAAGTTTTACTTCTTAGTTCTCCGTTTTTATTTACATGTTTTATTTAGGCCAATGTTAGAAAATGAACAAACATTTGTTGCTAATTTGCATATTCAAGGATCAAACTTTTACAAGAAACAAAATTTGCATGTAAGACAAGAACTAATCTCAGAAATTCAAATAATGAAAACATTTAACTGATGTGACACTTTTCTCCTGCTGCACATGTAAGTTTCAAAATGACTGCTAACTCATGGAATTTGTACACTTGGAATGATTGTGTTGGTGTGGCTACTATTTTGTCAGTTTTACCTAACCTACACAATGACTTTGATTTGCAGTCACTATCTGTTGTATAGAATTTTAAACCATTAATTGTATTAAAAAGGTTGTATAAACAACAGTCAACCAGTATATAAAAGTAAACTGTTTATACCCAGAAGTTGATTGTAACTGCCTGATTGTAACACATTATCTGATTATGTCATCAATACTACGTCAGTTTCTATTTTATATTTTTCAGGTTTTTGTAACAAACAAATTTTTAAAAAGCAATGTGTTCTCATCAATATTAAACCTTATTAAGATATTATGTCAGGGCTTTAATATTTATGCTGTGCATACCCCGACCAAACTATATCCAAATATAATGAATGAAACGAACATTAATCGTCTGTATTTTTTGGTTATCGACTTGTCACTGTGCTACAGAAATATTTGTATAATTTGTCATATACCCCCAAAAAATCAGAAGCAATCTTACCTCTAACAATTTGTTGCGCTTAGAAGACTTTTTATTTTGAACCGAACAGAAGTCGATAACAGTTGTTTACAACCTGCAGTCAGGGTTATAAACTACCTGTACGAACACCTTTCACGTGTGTCATATACCTTGCATATGCATTACTTATTTGGTTAAACTTTACCTCGTCATCCAATAGTTGTAAAACTAAAGTCCCAAGCTTCATCTGCGGGATATTCTTCCGCGAAGAAAGCATAGAAAAAGCTACATGAAAACTTTTCTGCTTCAACTGTAACAACAGGAAATAATCTCACCCCTTGGCCGCCATGTTTGTAGCATTCCGCCTTGGCGATAGGTCAATGAATGGCACGTGATACGGTTCCCCTTCCGCCAAAATAGGTCGATCAAATAGCAAAATAAGGTCATGGGAAAATAATAGCATCTCATTCATTAAATTTTTTTTGGTCAACGAGATTTTTTTTATTTATGTTAAATATATTCTATTACATATTAACTTCGCTCAAACTAACCAGTGCTAAAATTGGAGCTTAACCGTGGCGATCACATTCATATTAAGGCATTAAGGCCAGATTCGCCGGAAGCGCGAGGGCACTTGGGTTCAGGTTTTACTTATTTTATTATTTCGTATTGTCAAACTTTTTTCTCTATGTAAGATTTCTTTAATCTATAAAGAAAATTTTGGAATTATAAAAAAACAATGATATCGTTCACAGAGCTGACAAAATAATAAAATTAAGGCCTTCCGAAACTGAGCGTCGCCCGCCTGACCACATTATTGGCATTATTTCATTTTCCGCGTCGACCGGTAATATTTTATAATGAAATTTCGTCCCTGCACACCCAATATTTCACATTATTGGCATTATTTCATTTTTGCGCCGGTAATATTTTATAATAAAATTTCGTCCCGGCGCACCCAATATTTCACATTATTGACGAACATAAATTATTTCATTTATCGCGTCGGTAATATTTTATAATGAAATTTCGTCCCTGCGCACCCAATATTTCACATTTTTGGCATTATTTGATTTATCGCGTCGGTAATATTTTATAATGAAATTTCGTCCCTGCGCATCAAATATTTTGTACATTCATGATTGGCATTATTTCATTTTTCCCGTAATATTTTGTAGTGAAGTTTTATACACTCATCTGGCGTGGATAGTTTTAGTGAACTCTACTTGGATTTTGAGTAATAATTATTAATTTTTCAGTTATAGAGTGAAACTTTGGTGCGGCCGGGAACTGCCTCGCTGAGGTAAAATTTTCTGAGTGAGTTTTAGTTTTTGAACGATTTCTTTTCAATAATAAATGATTGGGTCATATGATTTTTACAGGATCTAAATATGATATTTATCTATCGATGCATGTTAAAAGATTTGTTAATATACTTATAGTTTAGAAGTTATATGGGTGCGGCAGTTGGACTTGTCATCTGCCGCAGGAAGTAAAAATTTTCACATTGAATCACGTTTCCTTTAAGGAAAATTTATTTCTCCAATAATACGATGTTTTAGTTCATACAAACTGAATTAAAGGATTTAAATATGATATTTATCTATCGAAAGCATTAATAATGATATCAACGTTTTCATGAATAAGTAGTAATTTGGGTGCGATTGCACTTTTTAACAAAAATAGATCAAAATGTAAATAATCAACAAAAAGGGGTATTGATTTTGATAGAAAATTTTACCGAAAATTGTGCTGGCAGAAAATCACCTACCTTCGGCAAGCAAACCGAAAAAGCTTTTAAACTCTAGAATCTGTCAGAATGGGATTCAAACCTAGGCGGTGAGAGGCACTGTGATCCGTTAGTGTGTGCTTTAGAACACCTAGCCACCGAGACCCCCACCCCTTTAAGTACTGTGCTATGTACAAGATGATTTTACGATTAAATGTTTTACAGTTAATTCTTTCAAAATTAGGTAACGTGCCGGCGGGTTATATGTGTCATATATCATTATTGAATTTAATCATAAAATACATTCAAAGATGGTATATGACAAATACAATTTTTGAATGTGTTTTTTTTTATTAAAAATAATAAAGACCGGGTCTGACCCAAGACTTGAAAACGGGTAGTGACTGTTTTTTCGCCAAGCACTCGGCATTACAAAATGAAAGTCATGGTTCTTTCGGATGGGAACTTAAAATAAACGTGGTCCCGTGGCACGGTAAAGAACCCTGTTTTATATTGCCATCAGCGCAACACACAGGCAAAATTTCTGCACTTTCGCCAAAAAGCTGGTGACGTCTCGATATAAGTGAAATATTCTTGACTGGGAGGTTTAACACCACTACTCAACTTCTCCAATGTCTTAATGTACAACAAAATGGTGTAAAAAATAAAGTGGAAAGGCGTAAAGGTGTTCAACCAAATAAAGGATTTTTTTCATTTGTTAAGGCAGTCAGAGTTGAAATGGTGGAGGAAACAAGAGAACCATTAGGAAGACGGGATATTGAATTGTTCCCCTTGTGCCAGAATAATTTGATGGCAAGTTTGGTATGGTTGTATGCGGCATACTGATTCAGTAAGCTAGCACCTGAAGAAATTCGTTCCGAGTATATGCTAGTACAAAACAGACCATAGCGCACACTTCAACATATATACAGACTTGTTTTTTGATTTAATCATTGCGTTCATCATGAATAGCTGTAAAATTGCTGGTGTGATGTTAAACATTACAAATTACAAGAGGCTGTACCCGAGTGGGATTTGAACATATGTGCTGTGGTTCCTAACTGGCTTTTAATTCAATTGATTTGGATAAAAAATGAAATTACTGCCAATGTCTCAAGTTAATCCCTACATAAAATAATGTGTTACTGCATCTAAAGCTGGTGATGTCAAAATACAATTAGTTTGATTTATAATCTTTCAAATATTGTAACTTCTATCTACAGCTCATGCGGTGTCTTCTACATTTTCTTGACTGTAAAACCCAATGTCTAATCAACTTTAAAGCTAAAGATGTTTCATTGCAACGGAGATAATTTCAAAAATTGCACTTAGGCTACTGGTGTGTGTGTGTGTGTGTGTGTGTGTGTGTGTGTGTGTGTGTGTGTGTGTGTGTGTGTGTGTGTGTGCAACAAGGGAAAAATGCAGGGCCAGACGAGGGATCCAACTCCAGACCTCCCACACTATAGGCGAGTGCTCTAACAACTCAGCTATTCAGACCGCTACATTTACACCAGTATATTTTATTTTAACGCATTGAGTCCTGTTACAAAATACTGAATTCCAATTAATACATTTAAGTACATCTATATTTCATGAAGTCTCAATGTTATTTGATTTTGAGATTTCCCCCCCCCCCCCCAGTACCGATTTCCTCAACAGTCCAAAAACTGTTGGTGACCAAGTGGTCTGAAGTGCAAACAGCCACTGGTGTCTATAGGTTGGAATCCCATTCGGGGCAAACCCTAATGCAAGAGAGTTTGTCAATAAACTTGCCAAACATTGGTGGTATTTCCTTCGCTATCCCTTAACTGACACATATGTTGACTCAAAACTGCTTACCTTGACTACAAGCGAAAAATTTGAATGAAAAGCAAAAATTTACTTCACTTTCCTCATTTTTTCACATGTGCAAGATTGATCAAAGCTTTTTTAGAATTCTAAATGCTTGTTATTGGTAAGTGAAAAATCAAAATATTAGTTTCCCTGTTACAAAAAGGCTTAATAAAACTTCCTTTTGTAACCCTCACCCAATCAATTAATTTTATATAAACTTTTTGAAAAAAGATTTCACAGAAATGTTCAAAATGACTTGACATCACCATTTTTAGGCCATATCAGTCAGATGAAGTTATTCCCATTGCTTGACAGAATTCGAAGTTTTTAACTTCTAGAAAAATCTGTTAAAAATTTCTTTATCAAATTTACACATCGTTGATTGATATAGAAACATGCATTCTGGAAAACCTGTCATTCTACGAGTCGGGATAAGAATGTCAATCTAAGTGGGCATAGGGGTGCAATAATTGCCATATGCAATATGTTCATAATTATTATTTATATATTTTAAATTCACATTTAAATATATAATCATTAAGTTCTAGAGAATACCTTTGACTACTAGCAAATTACCACATGACAATAATGTAAAATATGGAAATTTTATAAATTTTTTGAACAATCGGAAAAATACATTTGACTTTCTAATGAAAAATAGATTAAATTTAGTTGTATAAAAAGTTGATGTAAATAGAATTCGTAATAAAATTAATATCCAAGCGACTATCATTATTTTGGAAGAAATCAAAATTTGATTCTATGTTGCTAAAATTTGATTTTGGAAAGGTTAAAACGTGACCACATTACATTTTCATACTTCTGCATTTTGACTTTGCTAATCAAATTTGCCATCGTCAAATCATATCAGCTGCCGATTCTACAATACTATCGATATTGAAAAAGATATTTTAAAAAAAATACATTTAAATGTATTTTGAATGAAACAAGTGAATGATAATACACGTTTTATATTCTTGTGTATTTAAAAGGATTCAAAACTTTTATATACCGCTTTTGACGGCGAATAATACATGAATAATACTCTTATAATTTTGGAAAGATTCAAAACTTGGTTTATTTGGCATAAATTTCGAGATTTATTGCTCTACTTGTTTCTGTATGTTACTTTTTACACATTTCTTCCCAAAGTGAACCGGCGAACATTCTTTAACTGACATAGCTATATTTAAACCTATGTCTTAGTATAAACAGTATTTTATTTAAAAAATAAATAAATATAGTACGATACATTACAAGTATAACAAATTCCAGGATTCTGGAACAAGAGTAAAACTCTTATATTAACCAGTCTCCTCATAATTGAGTTTCATGATTTAAGAAGTTACTAAATACTGTTGTATTCAAAGTTGATGAGAGGAATGATCTTCACTAATTAAATAATAATAATAATAATACAATAGAATAAATAAAACAATTAACTATGGTGTGTGTGTGTGTGTGTGTGTGTGTGTGTGTGTGTGTGTGTGTGTCAATAATAATAATAATGATAAAATGAAAAGACTGATTTGATAAACAAAATATGTAAGTTTGGTGGGTGTTTTCTAACCGTCTAACAAAAATTGAAGTAGTATACAGTCTAAAATACACTGATAACAAGAAGGTAAATAGAAATTAGTTAAATCGTTTAGTTTGTATAATAATTTTTTTGAACAGTTAAGAATATCGTTTTATTTTGATCTAACGATAATGCAGGGTCTCCAAATAGAAGTTTCTCTACACTTAAAACATATGGTAGATTGTCTGATGTTACAGCACGAACTTGATTAAAGTTTTGACAATAAATAAGAAAATGTCCTGTATCTTCCACTTAACCACATATACAAAATGGGTCTGGGACTAGGCTTTTACGGTATAAATGATATTTAAGTATACTACATTCTAAACGCACACGTGAGTGGAAAATTTGACCAATTCTTGAACCACAAATGAAGTAAGAAGGGATTTTCTACTGGTATTAATATATTTTTTGAAAACTGACAAAGAACTTTTTTATTTCCTCAGGCAATTCGATCCAATCTCTAGTAGTACGGGGTATGAATGAATTGTGATAAAGGGCCGTTTTTTGAATATTATGAGAACCCCGTGTATTGTGTGAATGGAAATGGTTATGGGAGGGTGGAATTAAGTCACATAAATATTGAGGAGCTAAATTATTAAACATTTTATAAAACTGTGATAATCTTTGATTGGTTCTTCTTTTTCTAAAGTTTCCCATCCCGTTTCTAAATAAAGTAGGCGAATACTAGCTAGTTTGGTTACACCGCAAACAATGCGAGCTGCTTCCAAATTAACTTGTTCAAGTCTAGTTTTTAAATGTTCCGACATATTATCCCAAATATGCCTTATGCCTTAGGAGTGATATTGTGATCTGTATGTCAAAATTAAGACCAATCACAAACCAAGTACCCTTCTTTTAAAAATTATGTCTGGAGGCACAAAAAAGCATCATGTTTAATAAGTAAGAGATGGTAAAATGTATCCATTATTAAACATATATCAATTTCCTATGATATTTAAATCTCAGTTCTTTTGATTGTTTAAAGTATACCATGCTGGTTTCACCATAAATAATGCATTTGAAAAATCTCCCACGACATGATAATTATAAATAATGACCACTTAAACCCATATATATATATATATATATATATATATATATATATATATATATATATATATATATATATATATATATATATACAAACTACAAATAGTTTCATTCATTTATAAATAATTCATCTACTAGTATTTATCGCACTTAGACCATGTCTTAGTATTCACCTGTACAAAAACACCTGTTTCAATAGTTTAGGCCAGGTATCCCAAATTAATTTTGACGATTAGACCGCTCTCTATAAACTATAAGCATTTATCTAGGTTACAAAGATGTTAAATTTGAAACAGACATTCAGGAGCAAATTACTGTTCATGTGCTTCTTTATGGCTTCAAATAATCCATGATAATTTGAGACTTTTTTCTAAAAGGGATAATTTCTCCAACGGTAGAATTTATTCCCCAATCCGATTATTTTTTCCGATGTATTTTAATCTGTTCACCTTAGTCATAATCTTGTACTACCTGGTTCAAATCCTGTCCGGAGAGAAAGTCTTTTTGATCATGAAAGAAGATGGTTTTCTCAATACACACGCGATACAAGCGAAAGAATGTGTTTGTAAAACACTGTTAATCCCCTTTATTCGGAATACCCTCTGTTTGAATTTTATATCCTGTCATTTGCATTGCTTATTTGTTAAAAAACACAAGTCTTCCAGGTACTCCGGTTTCCTCCACCATTTCGGAACTGACCGCCTCGAAATAAGTGAAAAAATCTTGACTGGGGCGTAAAACACCTATTATTCCACTCCACTGTCTTCCTTTTTTGAGCAAAATGGATTTGTATATGCGAAGTGTTTGGCAAAAAGAACTGCCTTTTATAATTTCCTGGTATGTTTAAAATCGAACCGAGACTTCAATATCGCTAACTTGCTCACAAAGCCGGACATTTACCAACTAAACAATTGCTACTGTAGTTGGCTCCAATCATATAACGTGCACCATAAACAACAATTGCTCCTGAATCAGTGGCTTTCCGGCTTTCATTTTTGAGGATTGACATTTGGAACTCGAGAATAAAAAAAGACAAATCTCTAATGTTCTAATGTTTATGGGTGACAGGGGCTCTCTCGGAATTGAATTGAGAAGCAGTGTCTAGGAAAAGTTAATGTTCATTGGTTTCAGCTTATTATATTTATAAACTGCAACAAAAACAGTTCTTGAACACGGGTACTAGGGGACGGGTAACGTACCCACCCTCTTCCCGGATATTTGTTTTCTGGGCAATTTGATAAAATTATCTAGACTTTTTTACTTTTAAATATTTCCTAATGATGTATCAACTATAATACAACACTTTTTACCCGAGTACGATCCGTTTTATGAAATTATTTATTTCGTTCGATAGTAGAAGTAAAACAAGTGAATTGAAATGTTTTATTTTAGCTATCAGTATCTTCAGTATTGTATCATAAATATTTTACTGACGGCATCGAGTGGAGTAATGGTGTTAAAATAAGCCTCAGTCAGGATTCTTTCGTTGATGTCAATGCGGCCAGTTCTAGAGTGTTGGAGGAAATCGAAATGTCCAGAAAAATGAGATTTTTTAACACTAGGATATGCCCTAAGGAGATTCGAACTTCAGGTTGAAATACTGTCATTTGTAAATGCGAGCTGTAGGCCACTGGTCATCGAGACCCCAAATTTGACGGCGGTATTTCTATAATTCCAAGGCACTATACACAAAAGTGGCATACTTGTATATGTATTGCATGTAAATCTGAAAAAAATTCGCTTTAATTAGTTAAAAAATCACTGTTGTTTTTGAGATTTTGAAAGACAAAATTTGATAATAAACTAAAGTTAGCCGTTGATTTTATATAACATACTCATTTAAGCGTCTTTAGATGTTGGATATGATTGGCGTTCACGCCATACCAACTTTTATAATTCCAAAAAAAAAAATAAATAAATAAATAAATAAATAAATAAAAAAAAATAAAATAATAAAAAATAAATAAATAAATAAATTGTGGCTAAAAGCCAAGATTTATATGTATTAGATTCCCAAAAATAAAATATCACATGCAACAATTTTGAAATTATGATTTTATTTTAGTTTTACTATCTATTAAAAGCCAATTTTGAGTTATCTTTCTTTTGTCGCACTTACACAGTGTGGCGCAGTGAAAAAAAACATAGACCCACCCAGAAAGTTATTGTATATATAACAATTAATATATCTTTTTAAACCGCCATTAATGTACCGCTGTGGGTTCGATCCCGGATGAGATAAAGTTTTTTTTTTCATTCTGTAGTCCACTACTGGTTGGTCTAATGTCCACGTCTACCGATCGTAGCGCATCTCAACGCCTAGGTTCAAGTCCAAACCGAGCAGATCCTAGTGTTAGAAAGTTTGTCAGTTCGCTTGCCGAAGTTCAGTGATTTCAAGTTCTCCTCGCACTCCGGTTCCCTCTACCATCCCAGAACTGACGGTCTCGATATAAGTGAAAGAATCTTGGGGCGTAAAACAGCATTTATCCAATCAAATCTATTTTAACAAATATGATAGAAATACTTTATCATGTGTAGCTGACCGGGCTTGATAGGCGGCCGAGCAGCTCAGTCCGTAGAGAGTCTTGTTAGTATTGGGATGGTTCCTGATTCGAGTTCCGTGTTCGAGTCCCGGATTGGCCGTACAATTTTTTTCCCTTTACTCATGTATCACAAGAAGTATTCGTTTAACTTTTTTTATGTGTCGCTCTAGGTTTTTTAGCATTGTCGGTGCCGATGGAAAAAAAGAAAAAAAGCACACCAACTGTTTTCTAGGGAACGAGCTGAGGCAAAATTGGCAGAGGGGACAGTTTGATTGCTAGCTGTGTCGAACTTGAAAATGGTTACTCAAAATGGCTTGAAATGTATTTATGGAAATAAAAAACCACAAGTAACATAAGATATAATATTGTTATGTACATATTCAAGAATTTAATTGTATAAACCTGTACTATAGCAACAAAAATACAAATATATGTATATTAAACATAAAAATAGGCAGTAAAGATTTTAGATGGCAGGTAGGCAAGCAGGTAGGTGGGCAGCTTTTTATATGGAATGCTATGACACAAGATTGGGCATTATTACCTTTTACATTGTTCATTAAAAACGTTTTGCATTCGAACTAAATTTCTTACAATATCTGCCACCTGTATCTACAGGTAAACCTTTGGCTTATTGTTTTGTTGTCTCTCAAGATTTAGTTTTGCAAAGCTAACGATTGTTTTAAACGATTTCAGGGTAAATCGGATACTGGAATGATTTCGATAAAATTACAAATAATATATTGATGATTCATTCACTGTGTCATCTTTCCGCAATAAAAGTAGGTTTTGAAAAAAACCAAATTTCATTGCAGTCAACAAGAAAAACAGAAGCATACGCCCTTCACTTCGTTTGACTGAATCGAATTTAGAAAAAAAAAAAAAAAAAAAAAAAAAAAACAAGACAGGTTTTCTACCTTTCCATAAGCAAAAACATAATCACTGACTAGAAAATCGTATTCAACTTATTGAACGAATGTTTGCTAAAATGTTTAACTGTGGAAAATAGTAATTGTAGCTGATATGCATTAAACCTGTTCCGAACATATTTTGATTATTATAATATCATTATTCAAATACATGTTTATGAAAAAAATGTTGTTAATTTCTACATGCGAAAATACAAATACAGTTTCAAGCTTCGGGTTTATAATATTTTGCATTCACTTGAAAAATCACTTTCAAACCGTGTTCAAGTATTTGCTTTTGTTATACAAGGCTTTAAAAGTCTCTACAAATCAAATCTTGCAGTCGAGTTATATGATTTAACAAAGTCATCAAACGACAATTTTCCATCACGATCTTTATCGGAACTCTCCATCATTTCGTCAATATGACTCTCAAGTCTTTTAATATTTAATTCATTCAGGGCGTAAGAAAATTCTTCACGGGTAATGTATCCGTCTTTGTTCCGGTCGAATTTATCGAAGGCTTCCTTTAAATCATCTTCACTAAATCAAACAAAAAGAAAAATGTTTTCTAGGTTAAAAAGATAAACAAAATTCATGTCAGTAGTTGCTCATTGAAATTCATTTCTTAAATCAAAGCCCTCATCAATTCCCCATTTTTCAAAAATAAATTTTCATTATATTTCATTTTTGTGATAATGGGTTGTATTTCGAAAATTTATTGAGCTAATAAGCCCCCCCTCTCTCTCTCTTTCTCTATCTCTCTCCCTCTGAGACATAGTTTTAATTGTGAGGACAAATTGATATAAAGGAGGACAATGCAAACATAAAAAGGAGATTCGTTTGTTATTATCCCGCCATTTAAGAGCGGTTTTTTGTGAGGACATCCCAAATAATATTGCTAATTTAAACCATACTCACACACAAAATTGTTTTTTAAAACACTCTAGCTTAAATTCTGAATATTATAGCTTGAAACCTCTCTCTCTCTCTCTCTCTCTCTCTCTCTCTCTCTCTCTCTCTCTCTCTCTCTCTCTCTCTCTCTCTCTGACATAGCCTGGATTGTGAGGACAAATCGATATATGAGAGAATAGTAATAAACATTCATGGAAATACATTCATTGTTGTACCTGAACTGTCTCGCTGATTTTCTTGACATTTGACTCATATACTCTTCCAAAGTTACCTTACGGTCTAAATTGGCATCCAGGTCTACAAATATTTTCTGAAAAAAAATTTAATTGTAAATGTATTTATCTTTCAATTTACAGTTCAATAATTGGCTTTAACAAAATTACAGGAATAGGACACACATGTTCTTCGTTAGACTAAATTACCAAAGAACTAAACAAATAAAATCGAATAATTTTTTGTGTGCAAAAAAGCTTAAATTCCAAGGTAAAGTCCATTTAAAATTCATTCCTACAAAATGTTGAAAATTGGTAGTGACTTTTCTTTCGTCAAGCACTGGGCATTTAAAAATGAAATGAGGTCCTTCGGAAGAGATTTTAAAACCAGATCCCCGTGTCAGAACAGACTGAAAAACCCTCCCTGCACGTTGCCCTATGAGCACTGCAAAGGTGAATAATTCTGCTGCTTCATCTATAGATGGTGACGTCTTGATATCAGTTAAATATTCTTGATTGGGACCTAAAACCCAATCAAATCAATCAATCCAATAAATCTTAATTTGGGACAAGATACAGGTGGGATTTGTTCAATACAGCAGAAACTAAAATCTGCATTCAAATATCAAAACAGTAAATGAAATACCATTGTCTTGAAATATAGTTAACATATAGACCATTTAAAGTTTATTTTGCGAAATATTTTTTAATAATGACTTAGAATTAATGCTTTAAAAATTATGTATAAACTGCTTCGAAATATGTTAAAAATAGCGAAAATAAAAATGATAAACTAGAACGTTTGAAAATCATAAAAGCGAAAACACCTTCACATTATTATTGACACAGAGTCAAGGCATACTATTAAACATAAATGTTGTTAAGCAGCTGACGACGGGGGATGATTCTTGATTTCTTGTCGTCACGAACAGCGTTACCTGTCCATTCCAAAACTTAGCGGCTAGGTATTCCAAAACAGCAGCCAGGTAAACTGGAGCGCCGGCATTTTTTTTTCGAAGAATTTGAAGAAAATGGAATCTGATTAAAAATTTTTTTTTTTAATTTTAAATAAAAGGTTACTGTTTTTTTTTTTTAAATAAAAGGTTACAACCTTGTTCTTGGACTTATTTTAAAGATTTTTTGTAGAAAACATTGTAATTGAATAAAGTAAAGAAATAACAATTCAAATTTATCGCAAGGTTTTTAAAAACCAAAGAATCAAAAAGTTATTTTGCGAAATAAAGAACCTGTATCCTGTATCCTAATGGACCTTTAATTTTAGAGAAAAAAAATTAAACTCTTGGCCAGGGTGTTTTACTATGATTGCTACGGCGGCATTAAAAACAAAACTGAATCGCCTAGCTCAGTTTCACTTTTAACAAGTTTTATTGAAATCAGCCAGGCAGTGTTACAGAAGTTGAAAATTAATAATCGCGTTTGTCGCACGGATGCTTACACGCACATGCATGTTGTGACGGCATAACCATCAGTCAAGTGAGCTTAAAGCCCTTTATAGAACCAATCAAACTTAGGTAAAATTAAAAATGTAAGCTTTGGTGAAATAAACATGCTGTGACTTGATGAAATAAGCTACCATGTCTAAAAGTCAGGTGAGCTTTTACAGGTCTTTTAGAATAAGCAAGCAAAATGTTGAGACGTTGGTGATCTTCGCAATTCATCTAATCTCTTCTTAATTTTATGGTTACGCTGCAAAGTCCAAATTCTTAACTTAAAGTCCTTAACTTGTATATATTCTAAAATTTAAGTTTCCCATTACTGTCAACTATGGAAAGCTATAGACATATAAAACACTATTTATCTAAGTTTGTAAGTGTTTTTTTATTTTCATTATTTTATTTTTATTTATTTTTTTTTATATATTTCTAAATATTTAATTGACATTAAAGGCAATATATCCTTTGATTTAAACTTTTTACATTTTGTTTGACATTTCACTGACATGGGTTATACACCGACGCATATTTGTTAACATATTCATATAACATACAACACACACGTGATAATGAACCTGCTTGTGTTTCATGGCCAGTAACTTGTTGTTTCAAAATAAAATTCAAACCGACCTATTTATATTGTTCTGTTTACATGTATATACCCTTTTTGTTGAAAGTCTATCACCACGAAAAAAACATCGAAATGACGCGCAAGTTGATACAGAGTATATTTAATTTAGTAAAGAAATGGTATTATGACATATATTTGTAGGGTGAACGAACTCGTGCCAATGTGATTGTAGATGGCATACCGTGCTGGGGATGATGACAAATGACATCGTGCTGAGGCAATTGTAGATGGCATACCGTGCCAATGTGATTGTAAATAATTATAAATATTGTACTAGGCAGATTTTCGATGACAATGTGCTAAGGTGAGAAAAATGACATATTTTGCAAAAGATATTGTAAATGAAGTGCTAGGTGTTGACAGATGACATATCGTGCTATGCTATAAAACATGGCATATTTTGCTAGAGTGACTATTAATGACATGCGTTCTAGGGTTATGGTAAATGACATGTCATGTTAAGTTGATAGTAGATGGCAAATCATCACGCTAGATTTGATTGTAGATGACAAATCGTGCTATGTTGATAGTAGATAACAAATCGTGCTATGTTGAAAGTAGATGACAAATCATGTTAGGGTTAATAGTAGATGACAAATCATGCTAGGGTTGAAAGTAGATGAAAAATTTTGCTAGGGTTGATAGTAGATGACAAATCGTACTAGGGTTGACAGGAAATAACAAATCGTGCTAGAGCTGAAAGTAGATGACAAATTTTGCTAGGGTTGATAGTAGATGAAAAATCGTGCTAGGGTTGATAGATGTTGACAAATTAGCTAGGGTTGATAGAAGATGACAAATCGTGCTAGGGTTGATAGTAGATGAAAAATCGTGGTAGGGTTGATAGTAGATGACAAATCGTGCTAGACTTAATAGTAAATGACAAATCGTGCTAGGGTTGATAGATGATGACAAATTAGCTAGGGTTGATAGAAGATGACAAATCGTGCTAGGGTTGATAGTAGATGAAAAATCGTGCTAGGGTTGATAGAAGATGACAAATCGTGCTAGGGTTGATAGTAGATGAAAAATCATGCTAGGGTTGATAGTAGATGACAAATCGTGTTAGGGTTGATAGTAGATGAAAAATCGTGCTAGGGTTGATAGTAGATGACAAATCGTGCTAGACTTAATAGTAAATGACAAATCGTGCTAGGGTTGATAGTAGATGACAAATTAGCTAGGGTTGATAGAAGATGACAAATCGTGCTAGGGTTGATAGTAGATGACAAATCGTGCTAGGGTTGATAGTAGATGACAAATCGTGCTAGACTTAATAGTAAATGACAAATCGTGCTAGGGTTGATAGATGATGACAAATTAGCTAGGGTTGATAGAAGATGACAAATCGTGCTAGGGTTGATAGTAGATGACAAATCGTGCTAGGGTTGATAGTAGATGACAAATCGTGCTAGACTTAATAGTAAATGACAAATCGTGCTAGGGTTGATAGATGATGACAAATTAGCTAGGGTTGATAGAAGATGACAAATCGTGCTAGGGTTGATAGTAGATGAAAAATCGTGGTAGGGTTGATAGTAAATGAAAAATCAAGCTAGGGTTGATAGAAGATGACAAATCGTGCTAGAGTTGATAGTAGATGAAAAATCGTGCTAGGGTTGATAGTAGATGACAAATCGTGCTAGACTTAATAGTAAATGACAAATCGTGCTAGGGTTGATAGTAGATGGCAAATCGTGCTAGGGTTGATAGTAGATGACAAATCGTGCTAGGGTTGATAGTAAATGACAAATCGTTCTCGGGTTGATAGATGATGACAAATTAGCTAGGGTTGATAGAAGATGACAAATCGTGCTAGGGTTGATAGTAGATGAAAAATCGAGCTAGGGTTGATAGTAGATGACAAATTGTGCTAGGGTTGATAGTAGATGACAAATCGTGCTAGGGTTGATAGATGATGACAAATCATGCTAGGGTTGATAGTAGATGAAAAATCGTGCTAGGGTTGATAGTAGATGACAAATTTTGCCAGGGTTGATAGTAGATGACAAATCATGCTAGGGTTGATATTAGATGAAAAATCATGCAAGGGTTGATAGTAGATGACAAATTTTGCTAGGGTTGATAGTAGATGACAAATCGTGCTATGATTGATAGTAGATGAAAAATCATGCTAGGGTTGATAGTAGATGACAAATCATGCTAGGGTTGATAGTAGATGACAAATCGTGCGAGGGTTGATAGTAAATGACAAATCTTGCTAGGACTGATAGTAAATGACAAATCGTGCTAAGGTTGATAGTATATGAAAAATCCTGCTAGGGTTGTAGTAGATGACAAATCATGCTAGAGTTGATAGTATGACAAATCCTGTTAGTGTTGATAGTAGATGACAAATCGTGCTAGGGTTGATAGTAAATGACAAGTCATGCTAGGGTTGATAGTAAATGACAAATCGTGCTAGGGTTGATAGTAGATGACAAATTTTGCTAGGGTTGATAGTAGATGACAAATCGTGCTAGGGTTGATATTAGATGAAAAATCATGCAAGGGTTGATAGTAGATGACAAATTTTGCTAGGGTTGATAGTAGATGACAAATCGTGCTATGATTGATAGTAGATAAAAAATCATGCTAGGGTTGATAGTAGATGACAAATCATGCTAGGGTTGATAGTAGATGACAAATCGTGCGAGGGTTGATAGTAAATGACAAATCTTGCTAGGACTGATAGTAAATGACAAATCGTGCTAAGGTTGATAGTATATGAAAAATCCTGCTAGGGTTGTAGTAGATGACAAATCATGCTAGAGTTGATAGTATGACAAATCCTGTTAGGGTTGATAGTAGATGACAAATCGTGCTAGGGTTGATAGTAAATGACAAGTCATGCTAGGGTTGATAGTAAATGACAAATCGTGCTAGGGTTGATAGTAGATGACAAATCTTGCTAGGATTGATAGTAAATGACAAGTCATGCTAGGGTTGATAGTAAATGACAAATCGTGCTAGGGTTGATAGTAGATGACAAATCTTGCTAGGATTGATAGTTAATGACAAATGGTGCTAGGGTTGATAGTATATGAAAATCCTGCTAGGGTTGATAGTAGATGACAAATCATTCTAGAGTTGATAGTATGACAAATCCTGTTAGGGTTGATAGTAGATGACAAATCATGCTAGGGTTGATAGTAGATGACAAATCGTGCTAGGGTTGATAGAATATAAAAAATCTTGCTAGGGTTGATAGTAGATGACAAATCATGCTAGAGTTGATAGTATGACAAATCCCGTTAGGGTTGATAGTAGATGACAAATCGTGCTAGGGTTGATAATAGATGACAAATCTTGCTAGGGTTGATAGTAGATGAAAAATCGTGCAAGGGTTGATAGTAGATGACAAATCGTGCTAGGGTTGATAGAAGATGACAAATCGTGCTAGGGTTGATAGTAGATGACAAATCGTGCAAGGGTTGATAGTAGATGACAAATCGTGCTAGGGTTGATAGTAGATGACAAATCGTGCTAGGGTTGATAGTAGATGACAAATCGTGCTAGGGTTGATAGTAGATGACAAATCGTGCTAGGGTTGATAGAAGATGACAAATCGTGCAAGGGTTGATAGTAGATGACAAATCGTGCTAGGGTTGATAGTAGACGACCTACTATAGACATTAAATTTTGTCAATATTTTAGATACATGTACACTTTTGTAATGCGACACAAACAATTTTCAAAAACTCTGTTTCAATTCACACCTGTTGAAGATCTCACTACCTACATGCCTATAGCGAGTCTTCCAGACACGCAAAACGATTTTATCGAGTGATTTGGTCATCCTCAAGAGGAAATATTAGGGTGTAGTTCGACTTTCTCCACAAGGGACCAAACCCACAGAGTCTCACGCATAGTTTCTATGAGCAATATAAGTTTATATTGTAATACGAGAAACAATATTAGCTTATTTTATCTCAGTGTCTTCCGTATATTTTAAATACTGAAATTTAACAATTATATCTCCACAAGATTCGAAGGTTTTATCTCTCTAGCCCATATTGACTGTGACACGCCCTTGTCAACTCTAGATAAATTATGGCTTTATACCCCACTTCAAAAGTTTGGAGTACACCATCAAATCGTAAAATTTATATGAACTAACAAAACTAATTTAATAACAAAAAAGCTAAATATTACCAACCTTAAACAAGTTACATATAAAGTACAGATAACATGTACTTTAAACTGACTAAAATCTACTTAAAAATATAACTTTAAACACTAAACACGTCTGTAAAATCCTTTTCAGGTATTTATTTGTTTGTTTAATTTCATGTCTTTGCTATAAGGTGTACAGGACACTATTTAAAAAGATTTTTGTATCAATTTTGTCCCCTTTGTCTTTTTAATGTGAGGAGAATAAGGAGGTGGTGGTACGTTGGTGTTTTCCGATCACAGTGCTTCTAACCGCAGTTTGGACCACGGGATACTTTTTATAAGTAATAGAAATTGACTGAACGTTCAACACAATCCTCTCTAAACTTTTTAAAGGTGAAAATACATGTAAAGTTAAACTAGTAATTGGGCTACAATTTCAATTTTTGTAGTTGCAGTATAACTCAAAGTTATAACCAATTCTGAGAAAAAAAATTAATCATTAATATGTCATACATTGTCTTATGTTGGTATACATTTGTGTCAAGTTTGATTAAAATCAATCCATAGATTTAGAAGTGAAAGAGTGGACACGATTTTAAAGTAGACGGACATACGGCCAGATTGATTTCTATGAAATTCTTTTACTTCGTTTCAGAGGTTACAATTCGTTTGCGGGTGTATTTCAAGGTAACTGGGTTTCTTGGCGGTGGGTTGGGGGTGGGAGTGGGGGTTGGAATGATTTATATTTAAATTTCAGACTCTTCTCTTTTCCCTTCTTTATGTGAATTTGTTTTATCATTTGTGTCCGAGCAAACTTATTTTAAACTGCTAACTGACTCGAACTGCCATATACCATTTTTTAATTTAATCAGAAAATATATTAAAAAATGGTATATGGCAATACATGTATTGTCATATACCATTTTTGAATGTATATCATTATTAAATTAAAAAATGGTATATGTCAGAACTACACGTACTTGGTTGTTTTAAAAACAAAACTTTCTGCTTTATTAAAAGTTCAGATTAAAGCTTGTTGACTATGGAGAAGACACCTGTTCATGTTTAAACAGATTTTTTCCCCGTAATTTGATATTGTTATTCTCTCAAATTTACAAGATTTTTATAACCATATAGACTTGAGAGTACAAGTACATAAAATTGTTTATATCTTGGTAAATTCTTTATGAAAATCAAGAATGACTGTATGATTGATTTAATGAGGTCTTACGTCCCAGTCAAGAATATTTCATTTATATCGAGACATCACCAGCTATAGATGAAGTATTAGAAATTTTGTCCTTTGCAGTGCGCTAAAGGCAATGTGCAGGGAGGGGTTTTCAACGTCCACGACAGGCGTGGCACGAGGCATCGTTTTTAAGGTCTTTTCCGAAGGACCCCGTGACTTTTATTTCGAAATGCCGAGTGATTGGCGAAAGAACAGCGACTACCAATTTTCAAGTCTTGGTCAGACCAGGCTAAATATATATAATTATATATATTTCACTCTAACAACGATTGTATTATATGGTCCGATTTAAAATCAATACATCTGATCAAAATATGAAAATACTTTTTGGGAATAAGAAGATATGCTATTTTTTTCTCTTCGTACAAACAGAGCGTCATAAAACCGATATGTTTATTTACTTTACTTTTAACTCCAATAAAAATCATTGTCAAATGTCAAAGTTCTGATTTTTACACAGAAACATTTTCGCATTCAGTGCTCATGAGCACAGGGAGGATAAGAAACAATTGCACACTCGCGCACCAAATTAATCTTCGAGAAAATAAGAATTTTTCATCACAAATAGCTTAAAATTGCTAATGTTATGTAAAACAACATTCAACAAACTAACTATGCAATCTCTTTGCTTGATGAAATATGCAGAAGTGTAACCATCAACGCAACAATACCAAAAAATAAATCTTGTAAAATTTCGTGTTTTATCATATGTAATTCTAAAAGTTGTGTTTAAAATCCAGTTGATTGATAGGTGATCAATTTCAATACATTATGAGTTTAAACGCGAAGACATGTAAGTTAACCCAAGTAAATATAATGTAAAACAATGTACCCGGGGTTCCTTGGAGTGCCCGTATGGAATATACATTTCACATTATTTCAGTATGGTTAGAACAGGGCTATTAAATTTGCAAGATGGCCCGATAGGTCAAATAAAGCGTTTAAAGATATTTCTTATATAGTCACAATTTTTAAAATTAACTCGGTTTTATTGTTATTGCGGATTTAGGAGGTTTTAAAAAGACAAAAAGTCGCAACACGAATTTATACAAGGCATTGTTAATAACATCTTAAATAGTAATTCTTAAATGCTACTCGCTGTAAAGACTTAATAATTTGAACACTTATAAAAATTCTTTTCAACATTGTTAATTTTTTACTTGAATTGAAGCAATTAAAAAAAGACAAAATATTATGACATGCATGCAACAGACACACCTACTTCAATGCTGTTTGTTTTTGTAAATATTATGATATTAAATTTCTGACTTTAATGTTAGTTTTTTTAACTTAACCATTTGACAAATATACATTTGTTTACTTATATATATATATATATATATATATATATATATATATATATATATATATATATATATATATATATATATATATATATATAAACTTACACATATTTCATATGTCGATCCGGTGAAGCCAAGTTTCCGCATAGCTGGGACCATTCTCCGGATTGTCAGATATCCCCTATTTCCTTTATCGGCACTTTTAAAGAATTTTAGATATCTCTTTTTAAGTTCGGGTGCAACATTATCATATCTATCCATTATTTCATCAATTTCTTCTTCAGACAAACTATCAATTTTGGTAATATTTTCATTTTTCTTCATTGTTTGTTCCTTTGTGTCTGGTTTTTCCATTCCCGTTTTGTTTTTCTCCTTTTCTTTTTGTTTTACTTGACTGGGTTTCACAACATTTTCCATGTCGCCGTCGTCGTTGTTGATATCCCCGCCTCCTATCGATATCTGACAGGTGTAACGCTGCATTTTTCACGTATCTTATTTATACGTTTTTCTCCAATACGTCAAGACATTTATGGTTGGTCACGTGACCCCAGCACCGATTTTAATAAGTTTGTCATTGCAATGATAAGTTTATTGATCAGAGATAAGTTCAAGGTATTAAATATATACTATATATTGTTAAAGGTTTGGAATCCTGTTGATTTAAATAAACTAACAAGAATGTTTTAAGTCAATAATGGATCTAGGTCGATATTGTCGATGGGTCGATATTGTCCAGCTCGGGTCATAATCAATTATATACTAGTAATTTATTATCTGTCCGCATTTGTCAAACCCGGACAACACTGTAAAGACGACTTTTCTTTACAAAAGTCATTGTGATTAACGTTTTATCTAAAAATGCAAAAGTTTACTGGGGTGTATACATCATCATAATCATCATCATCATCGTCATCGTCGTCGTCATCATCATCATTATTAATTAATTAATTTTATTTATTTATTTGTTCATTTATTTATTTATTCCTTCATTGATTTTATTCAGCAGACACCGCTTCCCATTAATTAACATTTCGTTTCGCACAAAAGGCGTCCTCTTATTTTTTCGGACTCCTGAGTGGATCCCGCCTGGGTTTGAATCCCACTCGGGACAGATCCTAGTGTGAGAAAGTTTGTCAGTTCGCTTGCCGAAGGTCGGTGGTTTTCTCCGGGCACTCCGGTTTCCTCCACCATCCCAGAACTGACCGCCGCCTCGAAATAAGTGAAAGAATCTTGACTGGGGCGTAAAACACCATTACTCCACTCCACTCTACTCCTGAGTGGATCAACACAGTGAATGTAGACCCACTGTATTACAAGTATATGTATATAATTTATATGTCTATAGTGTAAATATTAGATGTAAATATGTTTGTATTTGTTCTTGTGTTCTCCCACTAATGTTGCTGTTACTTCAGTATATAATTTACATGTCTGTAGTGTAAATATTAGATGTAAATATGTTTGTATTTGTTCTTGTGTTCTCCCACTAATGTTGCTGTTACTTCAGTATATAATTTATATGTCTATAGTGAAAATATTAGATGTAAATATGTTTGTATTTGTTCTTGTGTTCTCCCACTAATGTTGCTGTTACTTCAGTATATAATTTATATGTCTATAGTGTAAATATTAGATGTAAATATGTTTGTATTTGTTCTTGTGTTCTCCCACTAATGTTGCTGTTACTTCAGTATATAATTTATATGTCTATAGTGTAAATATTAGATGTAAATATGTTTGTATTTGTTTTTGTGTTCTCCCACTAATGTTGCTGTTACTTCAGTATATAATTTACATGTCTGTAGTGTAAATATTAGATGTAAATATGTTTGTATTTGTTCTTGTGTTCTCCCACTAATGTTGCTGTTACTTCAGTATATAATTTACATGTCTGTAGTGTAAATATTAGATGTACATATGTTTGTATTTGTTCTTGTGTTCTCCCACTAATGTTGCTGTTACTTCAGCATATAATTTATATGTCTTTAGTGTAAATATTAGATGTAAATTTGTTTGTATTTGTTCTTGCGTTCTCACACTAATGTTGCTGTTACTTCAGTATATAATTTATTTGTCTGTAGTGTAAATATTAGATGTAAATATGTTTGTATTTGTTCTTGTGTTCTCCCACTAATGTTGCTGTTACTTCAGTATATAATTTACATGTCTGTAGTGTAAATATTAGATGTAAATATGTTTGTATTTGTTCTTGTGTTCTCCCACTAATGTTGCTGTTACTTCAGCATATAATTTATATGTCTTTAGTGTAAATATTAGATGTAAATATGTTTGTATTTGTTCTTGTGTTCTCCCACTAATGTTGATGTTACTTCAGTATATAATTTATATGTCTGTAGTGTAAATATTACATGTACATATGTTTGTATTTGTTTTTGTGTTCTCCCACTAATGTTGCTGTTACTTCAGCATATAATTTATATGTCTTTAGTGTAAATATTAGATGTAAATATGTTTGTATTTGTTCTTGTGTTCTCCCACTAATGTTGCTGTTACTTCAGCATATAATTTATATGTCTTTAGTGTAAATATTAGATGTAAATTTGTTTGTATTTGTTCTTGCGTTCTCACACTAATGTTGCTGTTACTTCAGTATATAATTTATTTGTCTGTAGTGTAAATATTAGATGTAAATATGTTTGTATTTGTTCTTGTGTTCTCCCACTAATGTTGCTGTTACTTCAGTATATAATTTACATGTCTGTAGTGTAAATATTAGATGTAAATATGTTTGTATTTGTTCTTGTGTTCTCCCACTAATGTTGCTGTTACTTCAGCATATAATTTATATGTCTTTAGTGAAAATATTAGATGTAAATATGTTTGTATTTGTTCTTGTGTTCTCCCACTAATGTTGATGTTACTTCAGTATATAATTTATATGTCTGTAGTGTAAATATTACATGTACATATGTTTGTATTTGTTTTTGTGTTCTCCCACTAATGTTGCTGTTACTTCAGTATATAATTTATATGTCTGTAGTGTAAATATTAGATGTAAATATGTTTGTATTTGTTCTTGTGTTCTCCCACTAATGTTGATGTTACTTCAGTATATAATTTATATGTCTGTAGTGTAAATATTACATGTACATATGTTTGTATTTGTTTTTGTGTTCTCCCACTAATGTTGCTGTTACTTCAGTATATAATTTATATGTCTGTAGTGTAAATATTAGATGTAAATATGTTTGTATTTGTTCTTGTGTTGTCCCACTAATGTTGCTGTTACTTCAGTATATAATTTATATGTCTTTAGTGTAAATATTAGATGTAAATATGTTTGTATTTGTTCTTGTGTTCTCCCACTAATGTTGCTGTTACTTCAGCATATAATTCATATGTCTTTAGTGTAAATATTAGATGTAAATATGTTTGTATTTGTTCTTGTGTTCTCCCACTAATGTTGCTGTTACTTCAGCATATACTTTATATGTCTTTAGTGTAAATATTAGATGTAAATATGTTTGTATTTGTTCTTGTGTTCTCCCACTCATGTTGCTGTTATTTTTGTTAGTATTTTTATTTACTACATAATGTTATAATACTTCAATCATGCCATTTATCTCCGTCGAGAAGGAAATAAAGTTGTGAATAAATGAAAAGAGGCTAAAAAGAAATTCTTTTTTTTTTTCAGAGTGTGAAAAATTGGAAAAAAAGAAAAATAACCATTTGTCAGTACTAGTTAAAAAACATATTTATATTATAATCAAGGTTCAAATTTTCCCGAAGTGTAAATAATATCTCAATTAATATCACAAATAACCTTTTTCTCTCACGTGAAAATACATGTATGACAAAAAAAAAAAAAATAATAAAAATAAAATAAAATAAAATAAAATAAAATAAAATAAAATAAAATAAAATAAAATAAATAAATAGATAAATAAATAATAAAAGTTTAATGGCTGAAGACGACATCGAAAAATGATTGCTAAATTTATTACAGATAAAAACGTTAGTGTTAAAAATTAAAAAAATTGCAAAAGGAAAACGGTGAGTGTTTACTTATTTCTAAAATCGTAATTCATAATTTTTAAGCAGTTAGCGCATACACTGTCATGAATTTAAAATTATTACGCACTTGAGCGTTATTTTTAAACTACCTAAGAGGTAAAATATGACATATCTTCAAAATACTTTATCACTTATCTCCCTTAGATCCGGAAACGAGCACTAACTTGAGTACAAATGCGAAAAAAAAAAATCATTTCGGGCAATCTATAAACGACATTTAACTATTTTATTTTTATTAATCAAACCCTTTTAAAACGACAGTATCCACTTGCACCGGAATATAAATAGAACTACGTGTTGGTTTCAGAATTTGTTCTTCAAGGTATCATAAACTTGCATTAAAATATAAACGGAAATGCATGACGTTTTCAGAATTTATCACTCTCACTTCGATTTTTGTATGCAATCTTAAAAACAAGACGAAAACAATGGGATAGTAACTGCGTCGGTGCACGTGTGCTTGCGAAAGCCCACTTGTACCGTGCTAAACGGCCTTCCACAAGGGGAGTATTGAAACAAAAAAAGCGATATTATGTCGGAAGTACTCTTACATCTTGTAATACGTTACAAAGATCTTTAACCAAAGGCGTGTTTAACAAAGTGTGTGCTTTCCAATCATAAGTGGCTCGCTTAAACTATTTGTGTATTTTTTTAATTAACGGAAGCGGGCGATACTGTCAGATCCAGACCATCGTAATCCATTCTGAAACCGCAACATGAGTTTCTATGCAACTTATATTATTCCGGTACAATTGTATGGTATTATTCAAAAAAGGGGTTTAATAATAAATTGATCAAAACCGTGTAGAGATGCCAGATATTATTTTTAACTTGGCATTTGTACTGCAGTTAGTGTCCGGATCTAAGGGATATTATTGGTCAAGCAACTGGATTATTAAAATATCCTCTATAAACTTTGTCTTTGGACGCCATCTTGAATCTTAAGACGAACAACCTTACGATAGTGACTGTGGCCGTTTGCGTACGTAGATACTATTGTACATTACCTTCTTTGCCAAGAGAAGACGCAATCGTAAAAATAAGACGAACAACTGTGCGATAATGACTGCGTCCGTGCGGACATTAATGCCGTTTGGATAGTCTCCCTTGCACTAAAATCAATACTACGTCTCAAGTGAAACGTATACATGGCGGGTTAAGCACATAAATCAAAGTTATAAAAGATTTGAAGGATGATACAGAGGTCAGCGGAAGTGTTTCCGAAGTATGAGGAATGCAGAAAAACAACTACACTGTTTTTGGTAATTAATCACAGAATACCATGTCCAGCTGTTAAATGTGCAATACTCTCGTCTTTTCTTTTTTTTGTTGTTTTGAAGTTTGGTTTGGATTTAACGGTTTTTGTTATCATACAAGCTCAAGTTCCCATGTGGAATGTGAATAAGTAGGTTGTTGGTTGGACTTATTTTTACGTCACATCAGCAATTTGCAGCTATTCGTGAAAATAACCTTATACTTTAGTAATCTTGAGGATTCATATTAATGTTAGCAGCTTTCTGTCGTTGAATGCCAGTTTTTTTCAATATCTCGCATTAAAATTCAAAATGGTTGAAATTTTACATCTACTGCAAATATTTCCATTTTCATTTTTATCATTTACTTTTTTCATATTTATTTGATATTGTTTATGCTTTGGTAAAATAAAGATTAGCCAGCAATTAACTTATTTGAATTTTAAACAAAACCATTAACTCAGAGAATTTAGACAAATTAAATGGCTTGAGGTAAAGAATTGCTTTTCATATCCCATCTGTAATTATTCCGTAGCAATCAACTTTTTTTTTTTTTGCTAGCAAAGAATAAATCGAAACGCAAGTTTATAAATTTTCGAGTGTTTGTTGTATACCTTGTACGATGTGCGCTTTAAAGTGCTAGTTCACCGACACACTTTGTCGCATATTGATAGAACAAACGAGAGGGACGATTAGAAAATTCCTTTCATACATATGACAGGTTCAGTATAGAGTGGAGGCCACAGTGGTAAGACAACTTTGGTTTGTAGAACAAATGCTTTAACAAAATAGCCACCAGCATCAAAACACTTTTTAAAAATTTACTTTTCAATTTAATAAATGATTTTTATCCGTCAGTCAATTTCTTTCAAACAGGAATGGAACGGATTTATGGTTTTTTAATATAACTAGTATTTCATTCATATGGAGGCGGTAAGTTTTGGAATGATGGAGTAAACCGGAGTGCCTGGATAATACCATCGACCTTCGGCAAGCCAAATGACAAACTTCCTTACACTACGATCTGCTCAAGCGAGATTCAAGCCTAGGCAGTAAGAGACAATGTGATCCTTTAGCGCGTGCTTAAGACCACTCGGGTATCGATGGCCCCCTTTTTTGTAGACAAGAACCCTAAAAATATGCATACACATGTTGTCATTTGCATCTACTACACGTCAAAAATGGTGATATTTACACCGGAAGTGATGTTTTTGGTAACGCTTTACGTCGTGTGCGCAAAAGAATCCAGCATTTGCCTTGTTTTTCAACATGTTACATCACCGGAGTAGCAACAATTTTTCTTTCTACAGAAATATTTTTTGGTAATCGCAGATTTGCGTGACGATTTTCAGGTACTTCAAGTTTATTGTATTTTCTATGAAAATTTTGCACAATTCACGGTCACAAAACACAGTGACACAAACAGTAATGACACTCATAATAAAATAAATAAATTTGACAATTTTCTAACGATTTCATCGGCTAAAATGCGAAAATACGTTCAGGGCATTTCTCAATGACTCGAACGTAAATTAGCCGCGCCCACTTACGTGCCGAAGTGACGTAATCTAGAAAATTATTTTTGATGCACGTCAATTTATCTTGTTTGGAAGTAGTTAAAAGCAAAAATTGCATAAAGTTATTCTATCATTTGATTAAGATTTGATAATAAGCATTTAATCTGATTTTCATTTGGGTCACGATTCGCGAAATACACATCAGATTTAATGTTTTAATCTATAGTTATTATACTGCACCCGGGTAAAAGTCATAAAAGGTAGGCGTTTTGGTAGAAACACGCCGTAGGCATCGTAAGTTTATCTACTCACCCGCGGTATTTATTTATTTATTAAAAATAATATTATGCAATTATTATAATTCTTTTTCAATTAAAACTCAGCGATAGCTGTTAAGTTTATCAGAATATTTATAACCCACTGGTTTTATTAAATGATTAAATGAAGTTTTACATTCTAGTTTTCAAGAGAGAAACAACCAGCTCCATGTGAACTGGAAACAATGATCATATTTGCAGTGTGCTTAGAGCTATTTGTAGGAAACGTGCTTTAACGTGCAACACTTACTATGACAAGAGACATTAGTTTTTAAGGCCTCTTTAGAAAGATCACGTGACTTTAATTTCTCAATAATGAATGCTTGGAGAAAATAGCCACATTCCATTTTCAAGACTTTGCGAGACCCGACCAGTGTTTAACCACCTAACTTCAACATATTGAAGCGATCGAATTTTTTACCAAACGCTGCTTGCTACCATAGTGTTATAATTATTTGCATAACTCTAGAAATCTTAATGTAAGAAATCAAAATTACGTGTCATTTTATAACTATTTTCATCATTATTATTTATTTATTTATTCATTTATTTATTTTTATTTTTTGGTTATGTGCATTTATTGAAAACATACTACTATTCATACTACCATTCATAGGATTCGAACAATGATCAACCATATACAAGTCTACACCGTAATTAACGCTTGCCAATTTAATTTTCAGCTGAAAATTCGGAAGCACTGGTGTTCTCTGTAGAAGCCGTATTCGATTAGTCGTTTTCCGTTTAGCAAGAGGCGTTTCCATTAAACGATATTTTCCCACCTTTATTTTTGACCAATCAGATCACGGAATATGGTTTTGTAATTGTCATTCGACTGGTAAAGTGCTCAACACACTTTTCACTTCTAAAAACACTGTTGTTCACGAAGGTCGAGATGAGAACAACTGACCAGTCGAATAACAAACGTAAAGTTGATGTCTTTAGATTGATTGGTCAAAAATAAAGGTGTCGAATACTGCTATATTAATGACCGGAATTATAAGGGTAGACAGCATCTACAAGCCCGCTTCTAGTGTCAATGTCGAGCTAACTCTGCAGGGAAACCCACCAATTTTCCTCATTGTGTTAATCCTATGACGTCACTAACAAATGGAATCAACATTTGACAAGAATATCTGTTGAAATGTGACGGGATTTTTGTGGCTTGTGTTCAGGGTCATTTTTTCAACAGTGTATTTTTGCATTTGTTAATATTTCGATAAGCATTCAAACAGGGACAAAATGGGACAGGAGCATACATTTTTGCTGCCGTTCCTGACACTAACACAAGTATAGTTATTAGTTAAATCTAAATGGTGTTCGACCTCAAACTACACGTTATTGTAAAGGCAAACATTCAGTGACTATTATAACTTTTAACATATATTAATTTCATAAAGCTGAACATTTACCAATATCTCATGAGGAGACTGTGCAACATTTTGAGCAATTAAATTCCTAATGGGATGCTATATTGAAAGGGAGGTATTAAATAAATTTCAAATAAACAAACCTTCCCTTTGACTAGCTGGGGCCTCGGTGGCCGAGTGGTCTAAAGCACGCGCTTACGGATCACAGTGCCACTCACCGCCTGGGTTCGAATCCCACTCGGGACAGATCCTAGTGTGAGAAAGTTTGTCAGTTCGCTTGCCGAAGGTCGGTGGTTTTCTCTGGGGTACTCCGGTTTCCTCCACCGTCCCAGAACTGACCGCCTCGAAATAAGTGAAAGATTCTTGACTGGGGCGTAAAACACCATTACTCCGCTCCACTCCCTTTGACTAGCTAACAGACTAGTTTAACAGCTTTCTAGCCCTTTCAGTTCTTGATTATTTTTTATTTCATACTTCTATATTACGTTTGTTGCTTTTGAATTAGACCATTTTTTTTAAAACTTATTAGCAGCCTTTGACTGAAAAAATGAAAAAATTTCCAATAACTAAGTTTGTATCACTGACTCGGTCTATGTACTGTAAATCACTTTAATTTCGCAGCCCTTTTTTTGCGAATCCATACCAAAACCTTTTCGCGACAAGAAATTTTCGCGATATCCCGAAAATAACCCCTTATAAAATATGTTTATATTTAAATGTATTATGTAACAGTCAGTTTTATTTTAAACTCATACATGATTTACTTATATACAAATAGAATGAAATAAAATTATATGTAAATAATGTATCCGTGTTAACGTCCAGTTTCTTTGGTAAAAATGCACAGAAAACTTAGAATTAACTTGACCAAAAATCACTTTGATTTAAAACTCAGATTAAACTTGACCAAAATTCACTTTAGTTTCACGACACTTAATTTTTGAGATGTGTTAATTTGTCACCAATATCGCGAAAATAAGGTGCGCGCGAAAATTAAGTGATTTACAGTATATTTAGTATATTATCTCTCTTTTTTATTAAACAAGGGATGGAATGGAATAAAATTGTTTTACCACAAGTAAAGATTCTTGGCGAATAGTTCAAGAATGAAGAAACTGAGTGCCTTGAGAAAACAACAAAACATAAGCAAGTAAACTGACAAATGTTCACACAAAAGCATCTGCTTCAGGGAGATTCGAACCCGGCTCCAAATGGTGTGTGTGTGTGTGTGTGTGTGTGTGTGTGTGTGTGTGTGTGCTTTTAAAAGCTCTGTTACAAGACACTCGACAGTTGTTTAAATTATACTGGCCCCGGTTTCAGAATTATTCCTCAACTAAGATTTACCTTAACTTAAATCTGGCAATTTAAAATCTTAGTAATTTTATTAATTGTTGAGATATTTAGTAAATTAAGGTGTCATTTTGAAGATCACTTCAAGCTTGTAACATCTGCATTTAGTTTTATCACAAATGTTTATTTGTAACTCAGATAGAGATTGCTAAAATTTGCCAAAATTAAAGTTAAGGAAAATATTAGTTAAGGAATGATTGTTAAACCGGGGCCTGGTCATATATAAATTTTTTTTATTGGGGGGGGGGGAGTAACTTGATCATTTAATTCTTTATTTTAAAAATCTGCCTAATAATACGACACAGGTCAAAATATCATCGTCAGTGGTCTAAATACGCGTTAAAATGGTAATATTTTCTTTTAACTAGCCTCAGACAGAGTACGTAAATACAGCACTCGGAGACAAGGATTTGGGTTTTATCAACTAGATCAACAGCCACTGCGGTAGCTCAGTTGGTAGAGTGCTGGCTCCGTAAGTGGAAGGTTGTGGGTTCGACCCCGGCCGGGTCTGACCCAAGACTTCAAAGTGGGTAGTGACTGTTTTTTCGCCAAGCACTCGGCATTACGGAATGAAAGTCACGGTTCGGATGGGAACTTAAAATAAACGGGGTTCCGTGTCATGGCAGGCTTAGCACGATAAAGAACCCTGCTGTATAATGCCATCAGCGCAACGCACAGGCAAAATTTCTGCACTTTCGTCTGCAGCTGGCAACGTCTCGATATAAGTGCAATATTCTTGACTGGGACATAAAACACCATTACTCAACTCAACCCAACTAGATCACCGCGTTCCTTTGAACGATAGAGTAATTTTTTATTTACAAAAGACAAAAAAAAAAAAACAAAAAAAAAAACACAGTTTGGATTAATTGAATTTTTAATGACACATTTCAATTATCCGTTCACAAAGACAAAGGAGACAGTCAAGACAATCTTATCTGTTTCGTATACACTCCATAGGTTGTAACTTTTCATGAAAACACTTTATTCAATTCAGTAATCAGCGTTATTGATATCTTATCGTTGTTTATTTTCAAAGATTTCACAGTTCACAGAGTATAAATCTTTTTAAAAAGTTCATAAAGAATTAATTTTGTTGGTATTTTTATCTTAAAAAATCTATTTCATTGCCACACTCTCCGCTACTTTTCACAAATGTGTCCTCAAGAACTGGCACAAAAACGACATGCTCTATTTTCCACATCTGTCAAAGTTTTTTTATGGGAAATGTTGAAAGTATTATGTAATAAATATAAGGAAAAGTTATAACTAAAAACCTGAATCAAAAGCTTGTTTTATGACATCAGGCTTACTGCTATCTGATTCACAAGCAAAGTTGATCCAAGCATTAACAATATCACGGAGTGGTACTAAACCATCTTTGGGATTCAAAAGCTGGAAAGCCTTTGTGACAATACCTTCATTTTCATGACCAAAAGCTTTAAAAGCGAGAATAAATTCTTCAAGAGAAATAGATCTGTCCTTATTAGTATCGATGACGTCAAAGATTGTGTTAAAGCAGTCGCTCATTTCTTTATTAAAAGCGGCTTTATCCTTGCTGTAGGAATCTGATAAACCTTGTACAAATTGCTCCATTGATACTTCATTTCCGTATGATCTGAACACGTATTTTTTTCCACCACTGTTCCATGTCGGTTTTTACTCCCTGTGCCTTGTCACCCAAGAGATGGTGGAGTTCGGTGAATTTGTTTCTGGATTCTTCAACATCTTCCATGGACACGGTACCGTCATGGTTGACATCAAGGGACTTGTACCAAGTCTGCCATTTTCCTTTAAGGTAATCCATATTTTTTCTAAATAACAATAAATTAAAAACAGATATTGAAATATAGTGTAACATTTCCTTTTTGATTTTTTATAAAGAATATATTCAAAAAGTGTTACAAAATAAAAGCATTTGATCCCACGTAAAAGATAGCTTTGAGCTAAATTTGGTTTTAGTTCTCAAATTTATTTTAACACGCGGACAAACAGGTTAGATACAGAAAAGGGGAAATATTATTTACATAAAATATGTTACTAATAAAAACAAAATCTGTTAAAAATACAAATAATTAAAAATTATCTTAGGTGCATTGAACAGATACTGGTACATTTACATAAAAATTATCACTCGGGCTTTATAAATATATAAAGAACAAAGAGTTAAATATTCGTTAAAAATTAATTTAAAAAATATATAATAAAAATACAAAAATAATTAATGATTTACATATCTAATTAAAATAAATAAATAGATAAATAAATTAATTGAAATAAATAAATTAATTGAAATAAATTAATTAATTGAAATAAATAAATTAATTCAAATAAATAAATTAATTCAAATAAATAAATTAATTAATTAAATTAGTTAAAATAAATAAATGAATAAATAAATAAACAAATAAAGAACAAAATTAAGTTTTTTGTGTTGCTTGAGTTAACAATTAATATTTACAAAAATGTTACCAGTGAGCTTCCATATATTTCATGCCAACCTGACTTCTTCCATGCAGGTAGGAATGTCACTCTTTACAGGAAGTTTGATGGTACTCCAATTTAATGTCATAATCAGAAAATGGTTGGTTCAACAAAAAATAATTGGTAAATGGCTAGGAATAAAATAATTCTCAAGTTTGACGTTGTGCGTAACTAAGTTGTATCAGCCGCTCTAAACTCCATATAAATGGTCTTGGTGTTACTTGGTCAGCATCGACAAAGAAGGTTACATTTCTTAATCACGTGCGCGAGAGTGTGTGTTCAGAATCTGTCTCCATTTTTATTACATCAGGACTCCACTGGTTCACAAACAAAATCATCAGTTCATAAAGAGAAAGACACACAGGTTTTTAATATATTGTAATCACAACATGCGAAACACAAAACCGCATGCCACCAAAATCTTAAATAGATTGTGTAAGAAAATCTAAAGATACATTCTTCTGAAATTTCCCCGCTTCAAAAGAGATAAGAAACAACAATTATAAAGAAATTTAGAGCCAAGAATCTGATAAGAGTCAATAAAAAGTGACGTGGTTTTGGTTGTGAAGTACAGAGTCCTGTTGAAAGTTCGATAAGTATGTCATTGATTTTAACAGTATCTATTTTGCCTAAACTTTAAAAAAAAAAATTGAATCAGCCGAAGAACTAGATTAACTTATTTAATGTTGCTTAATTGATTGACCTCAATCAGAACGATTTTTCTTCTTGCTTTATTGCCTTCGATGAGATTGATGTTTGTTCTTGCTTCATTGGCCTTGATCACAAGAATGTTTGTTCTTGCTCCATTGCCTTCGATTAGAACGATATTTGTTCATGCTTTATTGGACTTCGATCAGAATGCTTTATTGACCTCGATCACAAGAATGTTTGTTCTTGCTCTATTGACCTCGATCGCAAGAGTGTTTGATCGTTCTTTGTTGACCTTGATCACAACGATGTTTGCTCGTCTTATTGACCTTAGTTCGGTGCGGGAAATTCTAGAAGTAGAAAAACCACGTGTCAGAATTGAATTCCACCTTTTCCAATCGAACGACCAGATAAATGTTTCAAAAGGAAAGGGAAAAATGTAAAAAATTTCAACTTCCGTTATGGAGTTTTTGCTTTAAACAAAGTTTTAAATAGCTTAGGAAGATTTTATGGACCTTTCTCCAATGACAACGCGCACATTTTATTGCTAGTAAACAACTGTATCCACTGAGTCATCCATTTTCTAAGCACGTGAATGTTTTTCTCTTCTGAAATTCTGCCAGATTTTTGGAAGAGACAGAAATGCTTTTGAAAAAAGAAGTTGCCCAATCGAACATACAGAAGGCATTAGACGCGAGTAAGTCACGTGGTTTTCTACTTCTGGAAGTTTCGAATCGCACCGGGCTACAGCGTGATCACACTAATAGCTGTACCATTTCCACTGGAAACAATATCATTAGGCCCGCATTCAGAGGGGGTGGAGGGGTGTGTTCCTTTAAAAACCATTAAGCATCGTAAAAGCCTCGTTAAAAATCATTTAGCACTATTAAACCCTTAAAAATCGTTTTGAAAACATTCATTTTGATTTATTTCAAACATTTAGATGCATCATATTTGACTATTAATTGTTCATCAAAACACTCCAAAATGCACCATTTTGCACTTCATTTTCAAAAGTTTTTTTTTTTTTTCGTTTTTGTTTTTTTTTTTTGTTTTTTTTGTTGTTTTTTTTTTGGGGGGGGGAGGGGGGCATGCCCCTAGTGTGGCCCAGACCCTCCTAGTGAGGCGCACCATTGGTGCGTCTGAAGACATTCCTCAAATCACACCCCTTTGTAAAATACCTGCCTACAGGCCTGATCATTGTGTTTAGGGAAAACGTAATTTGCCATATCCACTACCTTGCAAATAGAAATAGAAAATACAGTAGGGTATACTGAAAGAGAAAATACAGAAAGCCGGGCCCGATTTTCATGATTGTTTTCGTTCTGTTAGCGATAGTCTTATGTCTAGTTCTTGTTACTTTGATGGTCCATTTTTATATCGTTTTATCGTTGTACATGCTTATAAAAAGTATAAAAACACACGACAGTGGCATTGGAATGATTTCTTTTTGTACCCTCCTCCGAAACGTTTATTTCCACTGAAATAGCCTTAAAATATTAAAATCAAGCCATTTTGAAAATTTCTGTAACAAATATTTTGTCAAAAATTTTACATAGAATTTAATGGATGGAGGTACAAAAGGAAATCTTATCGTGACATTTATGTTCGTACGATGGCCGAAATAAGCTTTGTTATGCTACAATGAATATCTAACGTAACGTCACATGGCCGATTTGGGCCATCATAGATCAATATTCACTGCCAAGAAAAATAGATGAACAAGTTAAACTAAGTTTGGTTTTACTAGTCATTTGATAAATACAGGTTGTGAGGATATTTGTTGATTATTTACATAATCCCTTTTTTTATTCACATAATGACAAAAACGGATTATCTCATAACGGATTATCTCATTTCTTGGTTCCCGCTGATTGTACTGTCAATTGTTCATTTAAATTCGGCGATCGCTTCCTGTTCTTGCATGGGCGGGCAGGAGGGAATGAGTTCGTATCTAAGAAATACAGATTTGAACCGCCATAACTCTTTTGCTGTTGCCGCCAATCTTGATTTCCCCTAGGGTCCAGCTGCTGCCAAAGGATCAGTTCAAATTATGCAGTCGCATATAACTTACAGGTCATTTACATAGATGTATCATCTTTTGTCTTGTCTTAAAATCCCGCATCAAATGCTTGTTTAATAGCATCAGGTTTACTTTGGTCCGTGCTGGTTACGAAGCTGACCCAGGCATTGACGATATCACGGAGGGGTACAAGGCCGTCTTTTGGATTAAGGAGTTGAAATGCCTTACGGACGAGACCTTCGTTCTCATGGCCGAATGCTTTAAATGCATAAATGAATTCGTTTAATTCAATAGACCTGTCCTTGTTTGTATCTATGACGTCGAAGATCATGTTAAAACAATCATTAATTTCTTTGACAAAAGCATCTTTATCTTTGTTGTATTTTTCGGTATTACTTTTGACAAACATCTCCTCTGACAATTCTCCACCACCAGCTGCTTTAAAAATGTATGTATTCCACCATTTCTCCATATCTACTTTAACGCCAGATGCCTTGTCTCCTAGCAACTGATGTAAGTCAGTAATTTGTTTCTGGATTCTTCGACATCTTCAAATGAGATTTTACCATCGTGGTTGACGTCAAGGGAATGAAACCACAGCTTCCATTTGGATGTTAGATAGTCCATGTTAGATTAGTTTCTGAAAAAACAATGAAAGGTTAAAGGTCGACAGGTTAAGGACAATAAAGGAACAAGGTCGAAAGATAGATCAAAACAGATTCCGAGAAAAGTAGAAACCCCCGTGGACATCAAATGAAGTTAGGTGAGATCAGGTGTCCAGAAAGAGAAACATGCAGAATACTGAGTAGGCTTTAAGATATGTACCTAAATAAAGTAAAATTACATTTAACAAAATAAATAGCAGGATCTTTTTTTTATCCTGCACAGATAAATTTTAAGGTTATGCCTTTTTCAAATACACCAACAAATAATATGTTTAAGAGCGCATTTTTAAAAGACTGGGTGGCGCCATTTTCTGCCATAATTTATAGCTGTTCGTTGTTCACTGTGTTTAGCAAGAGAAACATAAGTATATGTTATAAAGTGTAAATTAAGAGTTAATTATTAATGTTAATCATGCAGTCATATTAAACATCTAGACTTGACCAATATCACGTAATCACGTAGAATTACTGATTAATTTGATAATACAAACAGGTGTTACTCACTGGTGGTTAGTCAGTGGTTAAATGTTAACGTATATATAGAAATATTACTTATGCAAAAAAAATCATATACTAGAAGTCATTGAAAAGGACAATATGACTGCAATTGGTAGTAAGTGACCCCATTAATGTATTGAGTATTGGTCATGTTATAAATTGTTAAAGGAACAGTCTCCTACGCTATGAAAGCGTTAAGGGCTTCTAACGCTATGAAAGCGTTAAGGAACATGTAGAACAAAATCGTCCTGTTCAAATAAAACGAATATAAATATGTATGATACAGTCCTGGAAGATGAAGTAAAAATGTCATGAATTAGACAAATAATTGATAACATGTCATCAAAAGTAATACTGAAAACATTTTTGATATTAGTATACTTAAAGGTAGCAAAAATAGTACATGTATTATAAAACTGTGTTTGAGTTAGGTTTCGGTTTTGTTCTCCAATGAGTACCAACTTTTTGTTTGATTTAAAAGAGAATTCGTACAACAAACAAACAATAATTTTGATTTTAGGAAACAACTTTCAATATTTTTACATATCTCCTCAGTTACATTATTCTTGAAAAAATTTATTAATTTTTTATTTATTTATTTTTTTATTATTATTATTTTAATTTTTTATCTATTTAATTTTTTAAATTTTTTTTTGAATAGTGGTTTATACCAATGAAAAGAAATTTCTATCTACCTGATATATAAAATATGGAAATATAATCCTTAGCTATAGATTGCCACTTCCGTTCTGGATAAATTGGTGTTTTTCAGTGTAAAGTCGGCATTGTGGTTAAATGCTAGTTTAAATTACGAAAAACGCTTTCAAATTCTAATACATTTTTTTATTCAAAAAAATGGACACGAGTTCTTTTAAAATAAGTAAAATATTGACTCATATTTGGTGGCTTATATTTGTTTGCTTGACGTCATATTTAGATCACTGAGCCTTACGAGATTAAACTTTTTGTACTTAGATTTTATGATATAAGCATCTATTTTTATCCAAAAATCTCATTTTTCAATATATATATATATATATATATATATATATATATATATATATATATATATATATATATATATATATATACTGAATAATACCTTTCGTTATGGCGCGTCATATTGTTCACTCCACTTTTTTACGGATGGTTTTATTTTTCAATAAAAACAAACATTTATCATAATCAATCACTTAACTAAAAACATATGTTATATCTTATATTGCTTTATCATTTAGTCTATATGTATTTTTTTTACTAAAAAAAATGGCGGGAGATTTGGTTGGTATGGTAAATAAGATATCTGTTGATGCAAGTCAACAGTATTCGTGAGACTGATTAGAGCAGTATGTTAGGATGTTGATGCTGACACGTGCAGGTAATTACAGGGTCACCTGGGTAACCGTGCCATGTCTAGATAAGAAAGGCAATACCACTACACCAGAGTTTATCTATATCAATATAATTGATACATACGTATCGTTTCGTCATTCTATAATCACTGAACATGTATGCCTTATATTGGATTAATGATGTTTAAAGCCCAAGTCAAGAATTTTTTACTTATTCTAAGGCGGTCAGTTTAAAGACGGTTGAGAAAACCTGAGTGTCCTAAAAATCACTATCCTTAGGCAAGCGAACTGACAAACTATTCCAGACTAGGAACTGACCGAGTGGGATTCTAACGTAGGCAGTGAGGGGCACTATAATCCTTAAGCGCGCTCCTTAGACCATTTTGGAGCCCCCGGACCGGTTATTAATGAATCAATCACCAATAATTAAATAACTAATTCTCAAGTTCTTTGGTTTTCTTAAAAGTTAACCTACTGATTATAAACCTTCATTGTGTATGATTGATTAATGAAGATGCCATCCAACAAACGTTCTAAAAATCTGATTCCAAACAGTTGGTTGTTTGAGACAACTCGGGTAACAAGAAATAAACATAATTTAAATAATAATAAAAATTTTTCGTTTTAACAATTTTCAGCTTGACTTTAGTGTTGTTGGTGCTCGATTTGGCTTAATGGTCATATTTTTACCCAAATGTTCTTAACTGTATTTATCTGCGTCTGAAAAGAGCCAAACGTATGTGTGAACGCAGGGCGGAGGGGCGTATAATTTATATGATATATATTCAAGCTTCCAGTGAAGTTTTAACGGATATGAACATGAAGTTCAACAGAATATTTGTGTGTTACTTGCGCACGTTTGAACTGTATTTATAATGGACATTCAAAAGGAGAACTTGAAAGAAATAAAAATGATTACTAGTATCAATTTTAAAAAATTAAATAAATAATAAAATAAATAAAAAATAAATAAATAAAATTTAAAAAAAGAAAATTAATAAAATAAGTTAATAAGAAAAAAGAATTTCAGAGAAGTTTTACTCATTTAAATAATCCGAAACGGAATTTAATTGCGATAGGAACATAACTATTTGAATTTTTTTCCCAAATGATTTAGATTAAATAATTATTTAATTAATTAATTAGCTAAATTTTCTTTGGACAAGGCCATTTATTGAGCAAAATTTTGAATTTAATGAAATAAATATTCTATGTTTTTTTTTTTATATAGCAATGCGTTTTTACAAAGTAGACTTTTAATCGGGTTTTGTAAAAAATACTGTAGAATCATTTATATTCGTTGGGTTAAAATTTCGTGGTTTTGCATTTTTCAAAAATTCTTTTGGTAGAAATTTTCGTGGAATTCAGTTTTGTGAAAATAAATCCCATTGAGGGCAATGGAAATTAAAAATTTTCAATGACATTTAATTTCATGGTTTTCAGTAACCCACGAAAATAACGAAATTTAATCCCCCACGAATATTTGTGATTTTACAGTATTCGTATAAGTAATTACGAATTGAGTAGCCATTAAAACAAGTTAATAGAAACAACCATATGTTTTTCATGATAAATTAACTTAATGTAAAAGTTCAGATTAACTATTTATTTGATAAACATCAAAAAGATATAGTATGACTAGTAAGAAGCATTTATTTTACCAAGACGAACTCTACCGAAACTATATTTACCTATACTAATAAGTAATACTAAGTACTAACATGTGTGATCAATTTATACACGGCAAAGTTCAGTTCTTGATTATACTTATCATGTTGCTATTATTGAAGCTTTATGATGACTGAGAATAAGTATCTAATCAACAGGATATGTTTACAGATCTATCCAAATATGGCACAGTAAACACCACGTGGTGTCAGTATGTTTGCATTGATGACTTCGGTGTTATGATTTTTTTCGGATTTACTTACACGCTTCAAATGAAGCCAATCGTTCCATGGATTTAACAAAATCCTGAAATCTAATGTATTACACAGTTTTTCCCCTTTTATGGAGTTATTTCCCCTGTTCAAGATCAATTTTACTTTTTTATTTGTTAACGAAGTTTTTATTTTATTTTAAACCATAAAAATGTTGAGTTCAAAGAATTACCGATATTGAAATAATTCGTTCAAAAGATAATTTACCAAACTTGTTCAATTTTATATGTAAATTGTTGTTGCCAGGCCACGCCAGTCTATTTTAATGTTTACGATAAGCTTAACGGTTCATGGAACAGGTTGGATATAATAAATTACAATTTTAATTGTTTTACACGAAACGTTGTAGTAACATGTTTTATCAGTGGTTTAATTTTCGTTTGTGTCATGTATTTTGATTAGTTAGGTTTTTTTCTTATATTTTTGCATTAAAGAATTGCCTCATTTGTATGAACGACGAAATAAAACTTTTGTATTCCTGCGTCATAACGATGTTGATTTTTTTTTTTTTTTTTTTTTTAAATATTTAGATTGCAAAAACATTATATGCGCTGTTCGTTATCTAAAAACAAATATAAATTGAAATATAAAAACGTATTTATTTTTCTTTTTAAAAAGGAAAGATTTGTACATTTAAACAGTTAGCATAATTGGCTACGGAATGGAATGGAGTAATGAAGTTTACGTCATACGGTCAACATTCTTTTATTAATATCGATTCTGGGATTGTGGAGAAAACCGGTGTGCCCGGAGAATTCGACAAGCGAACTGACAAACTTTTTCTCAGTTTAGGACCTGTCCGAGCCGGATACAAACCTAGGCAGTGACAGGCATTGTGATCCGTAATCCCGCGCTTTAGACCACTTGGCCTACAGAAGTCCCAAATCGCTGTGGAAATTATGCAGTGAGTAAAATTCCGATTCTTTTATTATAATTTTTTGAAATTTAATCACACACACACACACACACACACACACACACACACACACACACACACATATTTTTTTTCAACAATGAAGTTGGCGGGTGGTTGGAAATTGTTACGTAAGCAGTTTTCTGTTTTTTTTTTGTTTTTTGGTTTTTTTTTAATGACAAAAGAATGTTTTCAGATTTTTCCGACAAGAGAATACCGCGGTTTATTTATCTTAATGAGGGAGGTGGTAAGTGATGATGTTGGTCAATCAGCTTACAGCTTGTACATGTTATCAAGTTTATTACATCACATATTATAAATATATAACGCGTTATTTACATAATGTGTGTAATAAAGATAATTCATATCATATTTTATGTTAAAGCTCATGTATATAAGTTAATTATGACATATAATTAAGTAAGTGCATATGCATTGCCGGGTTATTAATCAATGTTACGAAATGAAAATGATTAAAAGATGCATCCAAAAGTATAAACTATATCTTGAACCACTCATCGTTACCACATTAGCAATTTCAAAGAGGTGGGTCGCGGGAGTTGCAAACTCTCCTTTGAAATTTTTGAAAGAGGGAAAAAGAGAGAAATGTTGCCAAAAAGTCCTCAAAAATATAATTTAAAATCATTTTTGCTCTGAGCTTCACCCACTGGGACAAAAAACAGGATTGTGTTCTGAACCCGTTGAATGCCATTGGCGCCCCAGACCTCTCGACGCTTGGTGTTTGAGCATTCGACGCTTGCAACAACCCGTGACGAAAAATCAATCGATCGTTAAAATTAATCGTTATAATTTCCGTCAGCAATGCTACATTGTTCTTGGTGACGTGAAAAAACAAGTAAGTCAGTGAGCACAGCAAATAAGAGTTCGAGTTATTGACTAATAAACCGGTCATTTTTTCACTATACAACCAAAGAAATGGTTAACATTTGCCACACTTTGTTATTGTTTCTAAAACAGAACTCAAGAATGCGACGAACAAGAAATTCATGCAAAATATTTGAAGGAAAACTATCTTTTCCATGTGATTCTGGATTTTATTGATTTTTCGATCGTCTTTAAAGTGATTTGAGTTTAATTTCGATTTTTCAATCTAAATTTGTACAATGTCACTTGAAAGTAGAACATCGGAGTATTTAACTTCGCCAGTAATAAGAACGTTAGCGAGATGATTTGAAAAATTATTTTGCCTGCAGCACATTTCATAGGAGCAAAACAAACACAAAATGGAATGCAATAATCTTGATTTCTGTGAAATAATTCAAGTTAAAATCCCACTTTATATTGGCCTTTGTCGACTAAAGTATTTAACAAGCATCAATGACAAAATAAATCAAATTCTTCATAATTAGACACGAGCAATATCTTGGTGATATATCATCAGAAGTTATAAATGAAACAATTGGGTGTCTTTGGGCGAGATTTGTTTTTAAACTCTAGAGCATTTTAAAAGCTTGTGCAAAATCACAATATCACTGAGAACGTTTTCAAAGGTAAACAACATGAAAGCGAACAGCGCATTATCCAATCATTTACAGAAAATGACGTTGACTGAGATGACGGTTTGTCATTTCTTAGAAAAACAAAACCAAGAATCAAAGGTTCTGAAAAACTGAAACAGGTTCTCCAACTCTGACATATCTATATCCATTTATTCATTTGTGGTCAGTAAAGTTTCATTCCCCGCACACAACTTTTTATGTGCAAGCCACAGTCCAAAGGCAAGAAGTTACAACTTCGTAAGCATGGCCCCTACGATACAGAGCATAATATGAACAAAGTTATCAAGGGACAAGCAACTCTGTTAACAACTTGCTCAGTACCAAATCGCATAATCAAAAGGTATTCAGTCACAAATTATCACTTGAATTTGCATTTTAATAAATATTTTCTTTTTACTTATAATTTCAAAGAATGTAATACTCGTTAAATTCAATTCCTATAAATGAAATCTTTACTAAATGCCCAGAAAAGTAGATGGCGTTTCAGTCGTCAGCCAATCAAATTGCGAAAATATTGTCAGAGATAAGTCGATGTAATATTTTTTTTACTGGTTTAAACAATTTCCTTTTGCTTTTTCTGTTTGCTGATTAAATTGTATAAAATCAACTTGCTTTTGAGTCCATATTTAAATAAACACCTAGATTGCGATGTTTTTTCGTACAATGAAATCAATTTAATTCCGGGTACTGGGATTTTCAGTCAATTTGCCGTACAATACAGACGTGTAGTTATGGTAACCGATAGTTTAATTGTCTTTAATCTTCACCAAAGAGACATTTAATCAAATTATATTAAATACTTTAATGATTTATAATTCCTATTCTCCGATTGAATAGACAGAAGAGACAAAAGAGTGCATTTTTAATCAAATTTAACTCACGTTTACAGCAAAGGTGATTCTCCAGAACGTTTTGCATAACATCCTAAATCGTCAAAAATCAATTAGAACCTAATAAACCATCACCAAGCATTTCAGTGTAAAGAAGGGCGACAATTTGAAATTCGGTCATTGTTTAAAGATAACAGAGGTCAAGATTAAATTGATTGCGTTTCACTCCCCATTCATGGTATTTATATATCGAGTCAGTTCTGGGGAAAATCAACAACTTTCGGTTGACGAACTTTCTCACACTAGGATCTGCCCGAGTGTAATTCGAACCTTAAAAGTGAGAGGCATTGTGATCCGTAAGCGCTTGAGACCAATCGGCCACCGATGCCCCTAAGTGGTCAGGGATTTCAAATTTGATTTGTGTTAAAAAAAAATTACTTCGTAAGAAATTGGTCAATTTTTCAGCATGTTCCAAATCTTGAATTATTTTAAGACTATTAATGTTATTATTCAATGCACTATACATTATATATATTTATTAATAATTTAGATATTACTATGAGTACTTTACATATAAATCTTAAATGCCATTGTATGTAACTTGTATTTTACCATATTTTTGCTATAAGTATGTTGTAACTATTTAATGCAATAGACTACTTACTTGCTATAATTTTTTGTATATATATAATTATAATGAATTATGGCTACGTTTAAAACAGACTAACTGAATTAAGAGAATAATATACCTTACAGATATAACCGAGTGATTTGTACCAAATATTTATTTTTATTGAAAAATTTGCGATAATCATTTTGCAACTACTTATGAAGACTTCTAAAAATCTAGATAGAACCCAAAAAAAAAAAATTCACAGAAAAAAAATTATCAAGCAATGAATGTTTTTTGTGACACCGAGAGGCTGGAGTTTCTGAAACTCTTGTGTTCTGAAAAATATGTATTTCCATGATTTTGCTACTTTTTGATATTTAACTATATTTCGGATAATCGGTTATTAGTATCAATTAGTTATACTAGTTGTTGCATACGAGTACTGATGTTTCATACATTGTATTTTTTAAAGATAAAAGTGTTATTTTTTATATTTTATTCGACTTTCGTTTTCGGCTTCAGCAACAATACTATAATCCTTAATGATAAAGTATTAATTGAAAGATAATTGAAAAATATTAGATATTAACGAATAATTGAGATTAATCATAAATAAATTGTAAAGATGAGATTCCTGTAAAACAAAGTAGAAAAATAGAGAAAATACAATAAAAAAACTTACCAATAATGCTGACTGACTTTATATTAATATCCCAAACCGATATTATGATTATAAAATAAATGAATAGTTAATACCTTTGGTGTTTAAATTAAAGAAGGATGGATCCAATCCTAGATGACGCCGGATACTCAGTCGACGATACTGGTCCTTGGAGCTGCTGCCTTGACAGTGAATACTGATAAACGCGGGTTTTTGATGATAGCAGAAGACAATTAACCACGTGCAAAAAATGATAATACGCAGGCGCACAAATTGATGTTCAATACCAGTTGTCAATGAAATATAGATTCAATACCTGTACAAGATGATAATGTTCCCCCTTTCATGGTAACGGTATTAGACATCTTATCATTACCCCTACTACGTCACAATAATCATTTTTGGTGATGTACAGATTTGATTGGCTAATGACAATTTTGCATTAATATCTCCAATAATCATAACCAGAAGACCGTCGGATTAATAACAAAATTTCAGGGTTTTTTTTTTTGTATGATGTATGAGGCTTTTTGACGTATGATACGTAATATATATATGAAATAGTAAGTAATTGTCACAACATTATTAAGAAAAGGTGTAGAAAAACCATCTACAGTTAAGTAAAGTGTGTTGATGTTAAGATAAGTCAATAGGATTCTACCATATAACTTAATTATATACTGAGTCAAAAAAATGATTATCTGTGTAAATTTGTGAGTGCATTTGTACTCGTACTTGTTTGTACTGTTATTCAGAGGCATTCTCAATTTGTTTATGATTAAATCACCTTTTGGTTTAAAACGTTACCAAAAGTACAAAAATTTGTCAAAAAATACAGCATAAAAATATGTTTAAGTTCATAGAAGCTCCAGTTTAATTGGAAATGTTTATCTAAGATATCACTGTGTCAATAAGTTCATAGTAAACAACTAGACGCCATATAACCTGGAATGTTATGCATAGCAAAAAAAAAAAAAAGCATTCATATTATTCCCGTATTATGCTACGCCAAAGCTCATAATTAAGTTTAGAGTTACTAAAATTCGTAAAAAATGAAATATAGGTTATCAAAAACAGAAATAAGTAATTTACGGAAATCCAAAAAACTATAAGTTAACTTGGTATTTCACCTTCAACTTTTAAAATCAATTAACTTTTTCCTTAAATAGATATTTATCTGTGTATAAAGCTTGATGAAATTTCATCGAAGCAAACTTTAGTTATCATGCGAAAAATATTTAAATCATTTAAAAAAAAGTGACCTTGGCCTTTGAGCTATGACCTCTAAAATCAATATCAGGGTTCTTTCTTTCAAGAATAATTATCACTGTAATAAATTTGATGAAATTATATCAAGAGAGCTTGTTGTGCGAAAACATATGCATTGAGGACAAGCAGAGCAAACACCAATCACGTTGTGTAGTGTTTAAGGATATTTTACAGGAGTTACTAAATGCCTACCATCACTTTTTGAATATTAATTGTATCGCAAAACATATTTTGCTTGTCCCGCGAGTTTCTCTGTCGCTCTATATAGCGTTTATGGACACACTACTCTTTAACAGCATTGAATTGTACTAATGTTTTAAACACACATTCTCTCTCTCTCTCTCTCTCTCTCTCTCTCTCTCTCTCTCTCTCTCTCTCTCTCTCTCAATTAGAACATTTACGAACACACTGGACATAAACATATGAAGCGTACAGATGTTTAATGAGCGGTATTTGTTTCCTATGTTCGTTAATTAGATGAATTTGATATAGACACATGTGGGGTTACTTTGCCAATATAAATTGTTTTATCTACCTCAATGGCTTTATATCAAACACACTTAAAGGATAAACAATATGCTCACGTAATTCGAAATACTGTTAAGTATTTTCTAAATATTTGCATTAGAACATGTCCGTAGCACATGCCCGTAGCTGCAAACAACTTGAAATAAAAATATACCATCGACGGAAGCGGTAAATTTGAAATTATGAAGTAAGATATAATAGTGTAATAAGCTCGTAACACAATGTACATGTCCGAGATTATTATGAGACCGTGTGACGCAGGCACTAATCGGCCTCCGTAACGAAGATCATGTAATGAGAACAAACACGTAACTTCTTAAGTAACCCGACACATATTGGCGTGTAACAAGAGTTTACAAACTGAAACACACAGTTGCATAAATATATGATATTGCTGTCATAAAGCATTTTTAAAAAAATTGTATCGTTTAATACATTCAAATTATTTAACGATAAAATTAAAAATAAAAATGCTTTATGACCTCATTAATCGGGAAATTTTCGAGTCAGTAACTGTTTTGGAAGAATCTTAATTTCAGAATGTTTGCATATTTTTATTTTTGCATTGTAGGACCGTTTAGATTACTTTTATTTAAAAAAAATAAAAATATAAATAAACAAAAATAATAATAAAAATAAAAAATTTTCGCGAAAGCTTTATTTTCCAGTCAATAACTGCCGCAACTATAGATGGATTTGTAGCAAACTTGGAACGAATGTATACTAACATAAAACGCTGTGTCACTTAAAAATTTAGGTATACCAAGGTCACAGAGTCAAATCTTAATTTTACCTCGTAGGTGTATTGTGAAATAACACAATTCATCTGGTTTATTCGGGTTTAACTTGGAACGTTTCATATTAGTTGCAAAAACCACAACAGATAACTTAAAAGTAAAAAATATAGATAAAAAAATAAAATAAAATAAAATAAAATAAAATAAAATAAAATAAAATAAAATAAAATAAAATAAAATGACATGAAATGAAATGAAATGAAATGAAATAAAATGAAATAAATAAATAAATAAATAAATTTAAAACTTCCGATATATTGAAATTGAAACAAACGGTATTCTTGATACCCACAATAGTATCCGCTTAAGTTTTCCTATGTTTATCATAGTAAATTATATGGAGTGAAGTATTTTAGCTTTACGCCCAAGTCAAGAGTATATCATTTATATCGACGTAGTCCGAGTTCTGGGATGGCAGAGAAAACCAGAATTTCCGGGAAATAACCTCAAACCTTCTGCGAGCGTACTGACAATTTTTTGTCACTAGGATTTCTCCCGAGTGTGATTCAAACCTAGGCTTTGAGAGGAGCCATGATTCGTTAGCTTACCTTTTTGACCACCTGGTCACAGAGGCCCCGATTATTGATACATGTACATGTAATATATAGAGATGTTTTATATCCTATTTTATTTTCGCGGTATGCAAATTTTGGCGGTATTGTCATATACCAATTTTGAATTCAGTCATAAAATACATTCAAAAATGTATGTCATATACCATTTTTGAATGTATTTTATGATTAAATTCAAAATTGGTATATGACATTAGTATTAAAAGTGCCAAAATAAAAACTGTTAAAATATTTGTGTTACCAATCGACCTTGATTAAATTGTTTTAAAACGCTAAATAATTATTTCCAATATAAATGAAATAGTATAAGTTGAAATTTTCTCTAAAAATGATGTCATTCCGAAAATTAGTGACGTAGACTTTTTTCATCACGGTTCTGATAATTGTTAAGCCGAACTGATCACGTGATATGCTTGGAAAATTCCATTGTTCTTTAGGTAATTCGTTTTCTCGTCACGCAAAGAGTAGAAATTTTAACGTTTACATTTTAATGCAAAAAGTTAAGAATACTGAAGATTATCGGTAGATAATAGTTTCACTTTTATATTTTAATTTATTTGAAATTTTCAGAATGAAACGTTAACAAAGTACATGTTGTTGTCATATCAAGTTTTTCATTCATTTAGTGATGTCATATAATATTTTTTTAATTATTCAAAAATTTAAAATATGACATCACTATATGAGTGAAAAATATTTCGAACGTTCGATACGAAAAGGTCCTGTCAGATTTTGTAAGTATTTCTACCCTTGGAAAAGAAAAAAAAAACGCTTAGAAGAAAATTAAGATTTAATGACGAATTATTTTTTAATATAGATCTAGTCATATCATTATTAAAATGTGGGTGATATGATAATAGATATTATCTATAGATTTGCAAACCTAAACGAAATAAACATGTTGACATGATGTAAGATTGTACGACGGCACAGAGTTGACACGAAAAATATTTTTATACCGTGTGCTCACACGAAAGCTATTTCATGCTTACGCGAAAACTTTTACGTGAGCAAGCAAAAGTTATTACGTGACACTCAAAAGTGACAACTTTTACGTGAGCACGTAATAATTTTCCCCTTGAGCACGTAATAACTTTCGCGTGAGCACGCGATTATGTTCACGTGACCACGCAATAATGTTCACGTGAGCACGCTGTAGCTTTTGCGTGAGCACACAATAACTTTCACGTGAGCACGTAATAGCTTTTTGCATGAGCATACGGTATAAGAATATTTTTCGTGTCAACCCCAGTGCTGCCGTTAAGATTGTAATAAAGGTATGGCTACTTTCCATGTGACATGTCGGACGCATTTTTCGATGAATTTTTTTAATAAGTCATTATCGAGAAAATTAGAATAGAACTAATGGATATATCTATATGATACAAGACAAACTTTACTTATCAAAGCATGCCAAAAACGATGAGATATATATGTCAAGGTTTGTATGAAGAGACGAGAGAGAAAAAGCAAACATCTTTGACATACAAGTACTATTATACGCGACAGATTAATACTGCAAAAAGAAAGGAGAAAGGAACAAAAAGCCAAAATCATTAATGGAAGGAAGAAAATTTTTACGGCAATTAGTTCTGTATTATATTGTGTTAGTCTTAAACAACAAATGTTATTTTTTGTACCCTGATGGTGATTGAAAATCTTTGTGTTGCAAAATTTTGTTTCCAGAATCGTCATTTGCTTTTAAAGTAGTATAAAAGTAGACTCCGTTGGACAGATGGGCCTCGGTGGCCGAGTGGTCTAAAGCATGCGCTTATATATCACAGTGACTCAAACGGCCTTTGCTAGAATCTTAATCGGGCAGATCCCAGTGACGGAAAAGATTATCGGTTCGCTTGCCAAAAACCTTGCCACCTCAGTAAAGTGCAAGAATCTTGACTAGGGCGTAAAACACGATGAATCTAATGAGATCGGTGACAGATAACGTCTACTACAGTCATTAATGGTATGTTGCACTAAATTCCCGGATGATTTTGTCGCTGAACATTTTTGAAAGATCTAGACGTTCTGAAAAATGTACTCGAATAAATGGGAATCATATAATATAATACGAGAAGTCTCTTAAAAGACAAACACTCCGTCCTAAACATCGCCTTTTGAAGCAGAATTTAGATTTGACCTTGGGATCTTGACCGTTTACCTACACACAACCTAATTTTTGGTATGGTACACATTGCCTCGTTTTGATAAACGTTTGCGTCAAGATTGAACAAAATCTTTTCAATTATGTTTTGAAAGGTATGGTGCGGGCACGATATTTGGACAGACCTGACAGACAAACATGATGTATAACTCCCTCCCCAACTTTGTTTAGGGGGGTAATAAAAACTTAACACCTGCTAATTATCGAACATTTCGCCTGGTTGGCATTTTACATTTTCATACTAAGTAATTAGTTTCTGAGGATAGTCTCTGAAGAAAAGTACATGTACTTTTAAATAGTTACAAAAATGCATTTGACAAAAGCAAATGACGATTCTGAAAACAAAAATTTTGCAACACAAGATTTTCAATCGCCATCATCAGGGTACAAAAAATAACATTCGTTGTTAGAGACTAACACAATTTACACAAAGAATGCATTGTTATATCCCTTTTTTCTACCTTTTTTTGGCTTTTTGTTCCTTTATCCTTTCTTTTTGCAGTATTAACCTGTCGCCTATAATAGTACTTGTATGTCAAAGATGTTTGCCTATTCTCTCTCGTCTCTTCATACAAACCTCGACATATTTCCCATTGTTTCTGGCATGCTTTTGATGAGTTGTCTTGTAATATATATATAGATATATCATTCAGTTCTATTCTCATTTTCTCGATTATGACACATAAAAAACATCGAAAAATGCGTCCGACATGTCACACGAAAATAGGCCTACCTTAAAAGTCGCATAGATCTAATCAAAAATATACTCCATACCCTAATTACAATCCTATATCACATACGCCTACAATTAGTCAACTTGTTTATTCCGGCTGCGTATTGCTTTAGTTTTTGCAAATATGATATTACCTACTTTCAACAAAGATATGACAATATTTAAAAATATTCGTTATCATTAAATCTAAAATCTCTATCTTATAAGCGGGCCTCGGTGGCCGAGTGGTCTAAAGCACGCGCTTACAGATCATAGCGCCTCTAACCGCCTGGGTTCGAATCACACTCAGGACAGATCCAAGTGTGAGAAAGTTTGTAAGTTTGCTTGCCGAAAGTCGGTGGTTTTCTCAGGACACTCCGATTTCCTCCTCCACCACCCCAGAACCGACCGCCTCGAAATAAGTAAAAGGGTCGTTAAGCAACATTACTTCACTTTATAAAATAAACATTTTTTCTGATTTTCAAAATTTGATTTGGCAATCCCGTTCCATGTTGTGATTGCTTATTAAATACAATTGAGCGAAATTCTATTTTCATGCACTTTACTCTCTCACATTGTAAACACGTCAACGTTACAATCGCAATATATAAAGTACAAGCGAAAAAAGGGCTATTTACATCTGGATGCAGTCTAAATGTAAACGGTCTCAGAGAGTGCCCGGAGAAAACAACCAACAATCGGTAAGCGAACTGACAAATCTTCTCCCATTCAGTAGAAATTGACCGATCAGGATTCGAAGCTAAGATGTGAGAGGCGCTATAAACCTTAAGAGCGCTTTATTCCACTCTGTCACCAAGGACGCTGTGTGAGAAGGAATTTCAATTTTGACTGCAAACCATCGACCTTCGGTAACCAAACTGACAAGCTTTCTCACACTAGGAACTCGAGCGGGCAGTGAGAAGCGCCGAGATCCATAAGCGCGCTTTAGACCACTCGTCCACCGAGGACGGTTTATGAGACGAAATTTCAATTTTGATTGAAAAATCAAAACAATGAAGGAATCGAACCATTTTGAACATTTCTGTAAAAATAATTTAGTTTACATAGAAAATTTAAAGAGAGCTTCTGCACAGAAAATCCAGACAGTTTCAAGTATATATAAAAGTTTTATTTATATACTTGCAGTACATTAGTTTAAAATAACATATATATTATGGCAGTGTTTTATGTGAATATTTACATTACACAAGTGTGAACAATTGTTAGTATTTACCTTTGTAATAATGTGTATTATTTTATGATATATGTGTACCTTACAACTTTGCCAAACTTTTAATGCAAAAACAGCAAACTTCACTTAATACAGATCGTCATGCAATTGTAACAATAAATGGGTGTGTTGTTTAAATGTTAACTAGTATTATTGTATTCTTCAATATGTTTTTAGGCGCTGATGTATACCTCAACCAGTCTGGTAGCACTGCCATATAGCTCAAGTGAACGATGTTGTATACCTCAACATATCTGTTAGCACTGCCATATAGCTCAACAAGTGAAAAGTGCTGTATACCTCCTCAACAAGTCTGCTAGCACTGCCATATAGCTCAACAAGTGTAGTGTTGTATACCTCAACTTATCTGTTAGCACTGTCAAATAGCTTAACAAGTAAAGTGTTGTTTACCTCAACATGTCTACTAACACTGCAATTTAGCTAAACAAATGAATAGTGTTGTATACCTCAACATGTCAACTAGCACTGCCATATAGCTCAACAAGTGAAGTGTTGTTTACCTCAACTTGTTTTCTTGCACTGCAATATAATCCAAATACGCCATCAGCACTGCTAAATACCTCAAACATGTCTTAGCACTGTCATATAGTTTAACAATTGACCAGTGTTGTTGTATACCTAAATTGAACATGTCTTCTAGCACTGCCATATAGCTCAACAAGCGGTCAGTGCTGTTGAATTTCTTAACATGTCTTATAACACTGCAATATGCCTCAAGAGGTGGTCAGTGTCATATACCTTACAATGTATACTAGCACTGCACCATAGTTCAAGAGACTAGTGTTGTTGTATACCTAGACATGTCGTCTAGCACTGCCATATGCCTAAACAAGTGGCCAGAATTTTATACCTTAACATCTCTACTTACATTGCAATTTAGCTCAATAAGAGGTCAGTGCCTTTGTTTACCTTAACATGTCAAATAGCACTGCCTTATAGCTCAACAAAGTGAACAGTACTGTATACCTCAACATGTCAACTAGCACTGTTTCGTAACTCAACAAGTTTCCAGTACTGTTGTATGCATTAACGTTTACTAGCATTGACAGTCAGTTGAACAAGTGATCAATATAGTTGTATATCTCACCAACTCCACAAGGACTGTAGTTTAGCTCAACAAGTCAAACAATATGTGTGTGTACTGCAACAAGTACTGATGTATGCCAAAAAATCATGGCATCTAGTATCGGTGTTGAAACAAATCAAGTGCTATTTGAAATATGCAGTATGCAAAATGACCTTGTTTCATTTTACTTAATAATTTCTTTTCTATAATAAATGGTTAAAAGTTCATTGAGGCAGAAAGACCTGAAAAGACTCAAATGTTCAATGTATGTTGTTAATGTCAATGGTGATATTACAAGCTTATATAGTTAAAATGTTGTACTCCTTTGGTTTCATCAAAAACACACCTGTTTAAAAGGCTTAATTATGGTAATTATAAAACAATGATTAAAGTTAATATAATGTTTGTGTTTTAAAATCAATCAACAAGATAACAAACTAAACAGATCATAACTAACAACAAACTTAAAAAAGGGCCTGTATTACTCACCTGGTCAACTTGAATAACATATATAAATTTTTCAAAACTAACAAATAAGTTGAAAATGTTTCCTAAAATATAACTGATTTTTTTTCTTTGTAAAACATGTTTTACCATTGTGTATGGTTCTTTTTGTAACATATTATTATAATTCTGTTATGTTTTAGAAAATATTTTAACTTATTTTTAAGTTCTGAATATACAAATATACCTCACACAAAGGATAAAGTTTATTGACATATTTGGAAATATATATATATATATATATATAAGTCTACATACAGATCATTTTTGTTTATTTCTCAACCCTTAATTGTGATTTTGGTCTATTGCATAATTTTAAAATTTTTAAAAATTGAAAAAAAAATCTTGCATAGAAAATTTAAATTAAAGATTATACACAATAATATCATGTAATTATGTAAAGCTACATATTATGTTACATCAATCACTATTTGTCATTACCTGCACAAACTTCATCTTATGATGTGCTAAACAACAATAAAAAAAAAACTATCTTAAATGCTAGTAACAAGAAGACGTAAAATAGGTCCCCTTAACTGCTCACTTGGTAAATAACAGCTGCTCAAAATACTATAATTCAATTTAAAAACAATTTAATTGTTGACAATTACTATTTCTCATAAATGCATGTAATTTTAACTGTAGAATTCAGAGTGGAATAAACTCATCTCCAAAAGCAAGTTTAGTTAGTTTTAAAGGTCAAGGTCAAATAATTTGACAAGGTCATCTAAATAAGAAATATTTTAAATCAGAAATTTTCTTTTTTTCTATTCTATAAAATGAAATAGGTAAAAATAAGTTGTCAATTCTGCTCTTTTCTAGAATAAAATACAACAGTTGCATACAGAGAAAATGAAAGTAAACTTTTAATCACTAAAACTATGAACATTTATTCCCTACTAGTAAACTTTCATTCACATTAATCCTACAATACTGTGCAAGCTTAGAAATTAAAAAAAAAAGAAAGAAAATGATAAAAAGCTTGAAAGTAGTCCTTTATGTTTTTTTTCAATTTGAATGACATAAAAGTGGTATGTTGTTTTTTACTTTTTGTTTTTTCTTCTGGAAAGCCTTGGCATCATAAATGAAACCCATGCAAACCTTTTTGAACTCTTACTCCTATACTGCCCTACTCCTAAAAACCTCATAATCATATTATATCACAATGTTATATTATGTGATTGTATGTAAGAGCTATAATGTAAAAAACCTGACACAAGGTCTTTTACCAACATAATTGTTCTAAATAATGCATGAACCTATTATTCAACACAGATGAAAAGTTAGAATATAGCTTTAATGACTGGCTTCAGTATGCTGAGATATGACCTTATACGACCTCTTGATATGTGGACATCTTGTTGTAATTATACCTTGATATCTATTTATCATAGCAAGATGTTACTCTGGTTCCCATGACAACATCAGTACACAATGATTGAGACAATTATTACCCACAATTATTGGGACTATTATTTTTACTCATTAACCCTCTCCATAAAATGTTTAACAATATTTATTTCTTATCATCTTCAAAAGATGATCACAACAGCTAGGTCACCATGAACCTTTTGGTTTATGGCGACCAGAAAATTATAATGATGCCTTAATATTGTGTTTCTAAAAGCATTTACTGTTGCACAGTTGCTTAGCTTTCCTACAATTCAAGATTCTACTACAGGAATTGACTTTTTGTTTCCTTGACAACACTTAAACACTTATACAGAGTCACTAACATTTCTTTTCATTTACAAAGTACTGGCCACAGTTTCATGCTCCTTTATTAACAACTAAAATTTTGCTTAACTTAAATCTGGCAACTTTGAAATTCAAATTATCTTCTGGATTTTTTTTAAGATTGTTTTTAAGAATTCTGGAGACAACTTCCTGTTTAGAACATCTAGTTTTGTTAAAACTGTTTAGTTGTAGTTTTGAAAAAAAATAACCTGCCAAAATTTGTCAGGAAAAACATGGTTAAGGATTGATAGTGAAATGAAGCCAGTCTGTACGAAAAGTTTTATTTAAAAAATAATCCAGTACCGGTATTAAGCTTTGCTTATTGGCACTAATGAACTCATTAGTATACAAAATAATACATGAAATTCTTAAAATCTAGATTCTAAGCTTATGTTACTGCTAGACTTGACTCACACCAACATATATAAAAACATATGCCTCACATTTCAAAATACACCCAAAACTAAATTTCGAAGTCTCATTCAAAACAAAAAATTTCAAATCACTGAAAACTGACACAATTTAACATAAGTATATACATATACATGTACATGTATCTTAATTAATTAACTGCACTGGTTACAATAATGATTATTATACTAAAAACTTTCAGGAGTCAGATTTATACTACTGCTAAACACTACTTTCTGAACATTTGTGTCTTTAGTATTTTTTTTACTAGGTATTAACCATTTGACTATCAAATAAAATGTTTTAAACAAAATTGTTTTATATATATATAAGATATACAGGTGTTTAATATGTCACGCACAATACATGTATAAAGACCACCTGTCTATAAAGTCCATAATTGTAAGTCACACAGGTGGTCTTTATTTACAGGTTGTACTCTATAATTTTTCATAGTACCAGAAATGTGACTGCCATTTATGATGCAACAATGGATTCTACAAACATGATAATTTTTTAAAAATAATAAATAGCAAAAAACAATAATTTTAGCATCTGAAACCCTCTCTCATACTCTGCTAAAATAATATGTCTGTAGACATTGGCAATAACAGAAGGTTCTATAGATACCAGGAAATGGAAAGACTTCATTTTGTAAATCTCGTTAGAATTATAATTTGAACTGAAATGGTCTAAAAATTAAAAAACCATTCCATTTTCTATATTTCTGTAGAATTTTTTTTTCAAAAAAATGTTACAAAGTATTTAATGGGGGGGGGGGGGGGGGGGGGTGGGGGGGTTCACAAAAGTTTGACATACCTAGAAAATACCAAATTGTACTTTATTTATCTTTAATTCAAACACAAGAGGCCCATGGGCCTAAATGCTCACCTGAAGATATGTCCAAAAAAATTGTTTGCAAAGTACAGCAGACAATAACTGTAATAACAGAAACTTTTCAAGTTTTTGCCAGTTTGGAACTGCCACAATACTTAATTGGAAATATCTGTCACAGTTCATTTATAAATACATATATTTAAAATGCATGTAGAAACTAAAGTTCAATGGATAATTTCCAGATGATAAACCATTTCAGTTTACTCATGCAGCTATGACCTTGACCTTTGAATCTATGACCTTGAACCATGAAACTGAATTTATGTATATTGATATTATCAACAGACAAATGTTATTTTTTCAACCATCACCATCTATAAATTTTTACCATCTTCCAAACACACACACAAAAAAAATTACTGTAGGTATATAACACATCAGTGACATGAAAAATGTAAAACTATATATAATATGCTAAATATCTTTGGCTAACACAGGCAAATTTTGTTTACGTAAGTTTCCTAGAAAAAATGAATTTAACATGCAAATTTTAATGTGAAATGAGCTTACATTTGAAATTCACTTAAAACATTTTCATGTCAAATTGTCAAGTGAAATTGATGTGAACATTGTCAAGTGAAATTGATGTGAAAATTCCACATGTAATTTATTTGAAGTGAAATTCTTGTTAAATTAACACAAAATTCATTGAATATCTTATGAAATTCATGTGAACAAACTTTGGTAGTGTAGATAATGAACTCAATAATGCTAAAAACCAACCCAAGTGCAAACATGCACAAACATACACATATTTACATACACAGAGAAATATTACTACTGGGTATATCGCCCCTGGACACTTTTGGCAGGGGACAATAATCCAATCAATCTTATCATGTATATAATGTAAAGTTTAAAAAAAAAACTTAATTAGCTAATAATTATTTAATCTGGAATGAATTGTAGAACTACTTAATTGATGAAAAATCAAATAGTTTTGGCTTCAAATAAATATCAAATTAAGTATATCAACCATTTTCTAAAGGAATTCATCTTGTGTCTTGACAAAAATAATTTGTTCCTCCATTTTGAATTCATTAGGTAATATACATATTTTATTTCAAGGACGAGGACAAGTGTACCAAATATCTTTAAAACACAAGAACCACCCTAAAGGGACTAATAACCCCATTCCCGTATCTTACACATTTTTATGACCTTGACCTTTAACATATGACCTAAAAACATTTTTTGTATATCATACCACTTTTCAATGGACAGATTTTAGGTTGTCCTGCCTGTGTGTAAAATTATGTCAGTGTGCCACAGAAGTTTCATGAAATTGTTGAAGGTCAAGGTCAAGGTCACAAAGAAGCGTGGGATACTGGGTTCCAGGCCAATTCAGGATAATTCTGATTTATTATATATACATTTGGTACACTTGTCCAATGGCAATTACTTCTATGTGGTTTTTGTGCAGACTTGCATAATAATTTTTATTTGTGAAATAATTGGAAAACATGATAATAATATTTGTTATTTTTCTTATTTTATAATATTGATATAAAACTAAATATAATTTGTCCTTTATAGAATCCCAGTTAAAAAAAACCAAAACAAAATGTCAAAATGGTGATACATGCATCTAAAAATTTATTTTAGTCAAGACATCAATGATTCATCCTTTATAATCAACCAGTTTACCCCTTTATTAATTCATTGGTACAGTCCATCTATTGAGATTCTGGACTATACCTTGAGATATGAAGGGGATAAAAAGGTCAAATTTTTGGCACAAAAGATAAAACTATAAACTTAAATACATATTAAACATATTCAGATCAATTAAAATCTCTGACTAGACATATTTGAGCTAAAAAAAAGTAATATGTCGGGTTTTTTTCTTCAAACATGCATATAAAAATTAAATAATCTATAAAACAAAATGGTTAAATTATAATCATAAATAATGATTAGAAACAAAATTTAAATATTCCATTTAAATAACCTAAAAGGGTCAAGTTGTCAGTCTTTAAACCCAAGGCAAAAAAATTGACTGCAGATAACTTAATTATAGAAAAGGAAGATCATGTAATCCAAATCATCCAGATGTTAGTCTTCAAAACCCATGACTTTTTGTAACTGAGAGTTTGACACCAGCCAATTTTTTGGAAGAAAAGAAAGCTGACAAGAGTCAAATGATCGAGGTGTCAGTCTTCAAACCCAAGGCATCTCACTACTACTGAAAGTTTCAGCCCAGTCAACTTTATGGAAGAAAATCATGATGACATGAGTCAGATGTTCAGAATGCTAGTCCTCAAACTCATGGCCTCTTACCATTTGAATATATCTCCAGCCATCTCTATGGCAGAGAATTTAGTTGAAATGAGTTAAATGGTCAAGGTGCTAGTTTTCAAACCTAAAGCATCTCACCATTAAGAGTCTGACTCCAGCAATATTTGTGAAAGGGAAGCTTTGATGGCTGAAGTTGTCATGATGGTTTCAAGATGGAAAGAATTAAGCTGACGTGAGTCAAATGTTCATGGAGCTAGTATTCAAGCCTCAGGTGCCTCACTATTAAGAGTTTGACTCTGGACAGCAATATTTGTGAAAGGGAAGCTTGAGTGGCTGGAGTTGTCATGATGGTTTAAAACCAAAGACATCTTACCACTGAGGTTGACTGTAGTCTACTTTGTGTAGAACGGATCACAGTGCCTCTCACCGCCTGGGTTTGGATCGCACTCGGGACAGATCCTAGTGTGAGAAAGTTTGTCAGTTCGCTTGCCGAAGGTTGGTGGTTTTCTCCGGGCACTCCAGTTTCCTCCGACATCCCAGAACTGACCGCCTCAAATAAGTGAAAGATTCTTGACTCTGGCGTAAAACACCATTACTCCACTCTCTACTCTGTGTAGAAGAAAGGTGAACTAAAGTGATTCAAATGGTCAAAAAGCTAAAAATATTAATGAAACATGTCCATGCTCATTCCTTTTAATTGATTTTCAGACAAAAAAATTATGAAAGTGCAGATGAGACTGGTAAATATAACCATTAATTTAATAAATTAACTAACCAAAATTAGGGATTTTAAAGTACATGTAGATTAAAAAATAATTTTAAAAAAATCATTGTGATAAGACTCTTGACTCCATGACTCTTAAGTTAGGTGAAAAAGTTATTGTCGATATCAAAAAAATAAAATAAATAAATAAAATAAATACTAAATAAATAAATAATTAAAATAAATAAATAATTAAATAAATAAATAAATAAATAAATAAATGAATAAATAAATAAATAAATAAATAAAAAATAATATAAATAACTAAAAAAAGATTTTAAAAAATAATACATAAAAATAAATATATATAATTTCTTGGGCAAAAAATCTAAAGAAAATTACTATAAAAATAAAACATTACTAATTGGTAATTGGTAATTAATTAATGATGAGATCATAACTTAAGTCTATAAGATGTATAATTAAAAGAAAAAAACTAAATCCTGCAGAAAATATCAAAATTTCTCTCAAAAAAACTGAAATTAAGTTATTAATACAACCGTATGTCTTTTATGACAGACAATTGACATCTTTATTATTTAGCCCTTGTTGAAGTAATTACCACAAGATTGAACGACTGAGTGAACAATAATTTCAGCAGCTTAGGCTAAATGAAAACAAACACTGCCATATTAAATAATGACTTATTATATAGACCCAGATATTAGGAAAATAAGAAGCACATGTTGTGACTGTATGACTGATGGGGGAGTTATTTTATATTGCTATGTACAACCTTCAATTGGCTGGCACATGTATGGATATTGACGCAGGAATTCATATTGTGAGCAAACAAATGCATATTCAATAATGCTATACAGTATAACTGTTAATAAGCTCCATATGTTTATCAGGTAGATACGTTTGATCTGTTTCATATGGGTGTAACAATCTACTTGCAAAGGGAGATAAATCTCATTAACACTATTGTATATCAAGGCCAGGCAAAATTAATTGCTAGTTTGTTTTTTTTTTCAAAAAAGTCAATGAGACACAATTAAATTGGAAAATGTTGAAAGTTCTTTATATATATTTAACCCAGTTGAATTATCATTGCTAACAAGAAATTTACTTATTTAAGCAAACTGAGTTTCTTTTAATTATCAATACTTTCAGAATAAGCAACATATGATATGAAAAACCAATGAACAGGTCAGATTTTGACAAAAATAATTGCCAGTATTTTTTTTAAATATTCTGTATTGACTACTTTTCTCCTACACACTTCATCAGTCTAAGACTGGTTTTCACTTTGTTTTCACTCATTTTATAAATAATCTCATGAAAATGACAATAAATCTAATTTACATTATCAGAATGAGCATCTGCAAAAATTAAACTGACCAGTAGATGGCACATTTACTTTGATGTAATAAAAATATATAGAAATTACTTTGGCAAATTTTCCCCCAAAAAATTTGTTGAAATTATAAATACATTATATTGCAATTTTTTTTTTTGGCAAAGATATATTTAAACATAAAATTCATTGGAATGGCCTAATGATAAATTCTATTAACCTCATCTCCTCAACTTATCTCAGTACTGCATATATTTAGCTAATTAAGACCAGTCACAATTTCAACACATTCACACATTGACCTTCAAAACATCATAAACATTATTTCTAAATACTCGCTTGAAATGTGGTTCAGGATTATTTTTCAGCTGCGTACAAACTGGTACTTTGTTGTGTCGGTTATTTTTATCCTCCAGATCCCAAATATCTGCCATTCCGCAACCAGCTCTGTGTAAATAAAAAACATAAATATCACATGTCCTCACTAACCATATGATTACATAAGACATATGTATATGTTTTATATATATATATATATATATATATATATATATATATATATCCAATAAAATGCTTACCTTTCATTATCATAACAACCTAGTTTCTGTTTTGAATACAAATATCTGAACTTAATATCCCCTAATAATAAAATATTTCAGAATCCTCCTGTATCATGTCTTATCAAGGCTATATTGCTTACTATTTTATTTAATTTTATTTTAACATTTATTTATTTATTTATCTTTTATTTTTATGTTTTCCTTTCAATTTAGTTGCATTCAACATTCAATTTTAAGAAACGCTATTTTTTTAAAATTTCATCATTTTTTAAAAATTATTTCATGCAATCTGTTTCTCTTTGCTATGTTTTATTATTATAATTTTTTTTACCGTTTTTTTTGCAATAATTTAATGCCGCTTTAAACAATAATTCATTCATTTTCAATAAATATACAGTAGACTCTGGTTATAACATAGTCTGTTATAACAAAATCAGGCTTATAAAGAAGCCATGAATTATCCCTTAGCAAGGAATGAAAGTGCCTTTTGTAATTATGGCTATAAAGAATTAAAACTGCATAAAATTTTCAGTTTTCTGATTTTTTTTTTTTTTTTTTTTTTTTGATTTTCTAAAAAAAAAATTTTTTTTTAAATAGATAACTTCTAATCATGATTCGTGAGATTCGTTTTCTAAAATTTTTTTACTATTAGCTGTAAATAAACAGAATCCTCTAACGGTTGGTCAATGTTTAACAATGATTATTATTTGCTTACAACATGCACATGGATGTACAGGAATTCCAATGAATCGAAGGCTGAAACCTGACAAAATGTCCATAATTAATATCCAAACTTATTCACAATGGTGTTACGTATCCCTTACAAAGTCAAAAATGACAAATTTAATGAAATTCTGTGTTTAACTTGTCGTATTTCACCGTTTTGTAAGTAGTGTTTAAATGACCCGGATTTTTTATGACATAACCATGTTCTACAGGCTACATCTCCCTGGAAATTACTGTAATTTCTATATTCGAGCTTTTATCATTGAAGAAATGTAACATTGTTCATTAGGAACATCATTAATTAGATTAGCACCATTTTAATTTTTTTTGCTAGAAAAACTTAATGCAGCTTTAAATATGTTTGTCATTGACACTTTGATAAACAGACTCCACTGTAGTTTTTTTGTATGGCATTCAACTAAATTCTTTTTTTGTTAAGAATGTATCCATCTGTATTATGCATTTTTCTTTTCCTAATTTTTGGAAAGCTGTGACTGTAAAACAATCATTTTAAAGAACAATTCAAATGGTACTACACTGCATTTTTGCTGTAGCATTGTTAATGAATTCATATATTTTGACGATTTTTCAAATTTTTTTCTATTTTAGGGCAATTCCAAAGTTTTACTTTTTTCATACTTTTCCTGGCAATGATTTAATGAGCCTTAATGAAAATACTATATTTTATTGTTTAATAAAGAAAGCTTTAACACATTTATTTTATTTTTTCATCTGTTGGTTTCTCAAAATTTTGGACTTAATCCCTGTCACATTATATGAATACTACAATATATATTTACTGATCTTTCTCAATCTTTCGGACTAATCATGAAAGGTGTGTCAAATTATTATTTTGCCCCTCACCATGTTAGGAATTTAACAGCAGGCAGTAAAAGGACAACAAAATCTGGAAAGGCCATAGTGAAGCAGCCTATTAACATGTGATATCTAGACAAAGGTTGTCTAAAGTAAGTCTGAACATGTTCATGACCTGCCAGAATTTTTTTGGAACTGTCCCATGGCTCTCCTGACTCCAGCTCCAACATTATTATGGCATTCACAATAGATTGGAAAATTAGGCAAAGGGACATAACTCTGTGAAAAAAATCACAGAATTAGAACATACAGGCAATTTGTACATAATCTCTGAAGAATATCTGACAAGTATCATTAAAATTGAGGGGTAAAAAAATTGATTATGAGTTGCATGAAACAAATGAGTACTAGTTAAAAAGTTATTTGAATCGGAGCACTCTTGTGGTACATATTTTTACTAGTTGAAAAGTTATTTGAATCGGAGCACTCCTGTGTTACATATTCTAACAAATTTTTACTTTAATACAAAAACTTTTCGAACTGAAATGAGTTGCTCTAAGTTTGGTTATCTCAAACTCAGATTTATTAAAATTTTTGTATGAGGCAAATAATTTTAAGGTTGTCCAATTTGTTTGTTCACTCAAATTTTGTCATTACCTCATTTCTTTTGTTTCTTTCTTTCAAATTAAATTCGATAATCTATATTAAATAAATTTCTTCCAGCATGTCTGCACATTTGCAACCCTAAACCCTGGATGTTTATCAATAAATACCCCAAACCTATTATCAGAATAGAGACAAAAAGCAGAAATGATTTGTGTGTCTTGTTTGCCAACAAAATATTATCAATTAGTGGCAGATTTGAGTAAACATAGAAACAACGCATTGTCAACGCCAGATTAATATAAAAGAAATGATTACATAAGTAATGTAGATTGGCAAAATGTTTGAAACAAGAGCTCACCATAATGGCACATCAAATGCCGATGACATGTTTGTCATGTAGTTCTCATTATGTTTTATATCTATGTCATGTTGTTTAAATTTTTACAAATACTGTAGTTTTTGTGATGACTATACCCCTGATACATTCCTTCTTCTCCATATTCAAATACAACATACATTTATGGGAACTTTCATTAAATCCAGTATACTGTTTGAAAGTTATGAAGTGGAAACTAAAATGTGACCTTGACCTTTAACCTAGACTTCAAGCACTACATTTTTGCATATGAAAAGAAACCCAATATTTTATTTTTCTGCCTGCTGTGACATTGACCTTTGACACAAACCTTTACTCCAAGCACTTGTTGCAGCAAAACATTCATCATAAGTTTGAATGAAATCCTTGATACTGTTTAAGATCAATAAAAACCTTAAATTTTTTTTTTTTTTTTTTTTTGCATGCAATGACCTTGACTTTCGATAGACAACACCAAAACATGATAAATACATGTACAAGGGCATATAAAAACAAGAGGCCCAAAAGGGCCTGTGGAGCTCAACTGACAAAAATGGTTCTTGTGCCTCCATTTATATAAACTCGGTACAGGGACTTGAGCTGATGTGAAATGCTAAATATAAAAGCTGTAGGCCTTACAGTTTCAGAAAAGAATATTTTTAAATTTGACTTCCCATATAAGTATATATAGATATATGCACCCCTGGGTGGGACCAAAAATGGCCCAGAGGCCTTTATTTGTACAAACCTGGTAAAGGGACTTGAGCTTATTGTGAAAGCTTTAAGCCTTACAGTTTCAGAGAAGAAGATTTTTAAATTTGATTTCCCATATATGCATATTTAGATATATTGGCCCTTGGGGTGGGACCAAAAATGGCTCATGGGCCACCATTTGTACAAACCTGGTAAAGGGACTTGAGCTGATATTAAATGCCAAATATAAAAGCATTATGCCTTACAGTTTCAGAGAGGAAAATTTTTAAACTTGATTTCCAATATATGCATATGCAGATATATGAACCCCTGGGGTGGGGGCCAAAAATGGACCAGGGGCCACCATTTGTACAAATTTGGTAAAGGGCCTCAAGCTGATATTAACTGCCAAATATGAAAGCTTAAGGCTTCATGATTTCAGAGAAGAAGATTTTCAAAGTTGATATATCATTTTAAGCCATATATGCATATGCAGATATATGGACCCCTGGGGTGGGGCCAAAAATGGACCGAGGGCCACCATTTGTACAAACTTGGTAAAGGGGCTCAAGCTGATATTAACTGCCAAATATGAAAGCTTAAGGCTTCATGGTTTCAGAGAAGAAGATTTTCAAAGTTGATTTTCCATTATAAGCCATATATGCATATGCAGATATATGGACCCCTGGGGTGGGGCCAAAAATAGACCAGGGGCCACCATTTGTACAAACTTGGTAAAGGGGCTCAAGCTGATATTAACTGCCAAATATGAAAGCTGAAGGCTTCATGGTTTCAGAGGAGAAGATTTTCAAAGTTGATATCTCATTATAAGCCTTATTTTCACTTTTTACGAAGTATGACAGAAAAACGCTAAAAACGCGTAACCTAGTTTTTAACAGAATTTCATGAAATGTACAACCTATATGTTTAAGGGTGTCTAGAAGCTAAATATCACATCAGATTTTGCATATAACCTATGGTTTCAGAGAAGAAGCTTATTTTAGAATTTTGCATTCTAGATCGCTGTGACCTACTTTTGTTTGCCATGGAAACCAATTGTACAAATTTTCATCTACTTCTTCTAGGGATCATTCCTGCAAAGATTTGTTAAAATTGGCCCAATAGTTTCTGAGTTTTTGCTGTTAACGGACGGACGCACACACGCACGCACGCACGCACACGCACATCATGCCATAAGCTCATCCTGCTTTAGCCAGTTAAGCTAATGAACAACCTTCCTTTGATTGATATTCATGACTCAATTTGTCAAACTTTAGATAAGTCAAATACATCAAACTATTTTTATTTCTCTGTGAAGTCTGAGAAAACAAGATTCAACTGTACTACAAAACACACATTGTTATAAAGTTGTTTCAAGGTAAAACATTCAAGATTGATACTGAAGATTAAAATTACTTAAAGGTCATACTTCAACCAATTTCTCAATTTTTGGTGATGATGACGATGATGATAATGATGATGATGATGACAAGTGATGATGATGATGACAAGTGATGATGATGATGATAATTCTGACAATGATGATAAAAATGATAATAACAATGATAAAGATGATTATGATATGATGAAAATAATTACAATTATATCATAATGACAATAACAACTAGAGATTGTAACTGGGATACCAGTTACGTATGATTCCCCACCATCCATAATCTATATATTGTCTAAAATATACACCTGCTGATGGACTGATCTCGAGATGGATTGATAGTATCCATTACTAGTAATCGAAAGCTGACTAAGAGAAAGGGCGGAAGACAAGTAAATTTAAAGTTAACATCAAATTGTACAATTAAACTTCGAGTAGTATTCATTTTAATATATATTTTCATTCCCTCATACCCTATTGTTGCAACAATGTTTTTTGTTAAAAGAAACCAATTGATCACGGGAGTCCGAATCTGCATGTATAAATTTATAATTCGAAATGTATGTAAATTATACAAGTTTCATAGATCAGAATCATGCATTCTGTCTTCTGACATAGGTCCTATCCATTTATTTGGCAATTCTATTAGCTGGTGTATTTTGATTGGACAGGTATTCAACTTTAATTGATAGCAAATCTATTTCACGAACTGTGAGGTGTTTAACCAACAAATTTGATTGACGTGTGTCATGACTGTGAAGTAGCCATAACCTACATATTAATGGATAATTGACAAAGAGATTAAAGCAATTATCCATATTAAAACATGTAATAATGCTATTGAATTTGTTTACAATTCTTTGAATAGGAATTTAATCCTGTAAACTTGCCTTAAGAAATGAAATCAAGTATGCCATAAGATAGTGTTTCTTGACTGAGGGTGGGTGTTAAGAATTCTGGCTTCCCACCCCTACCCTCTCTTGAAAAGGATTTCCTGGAGGTTTTTATCACTCTTTTCAAAAGTCCATAATGAACAAGAAAATATACAGATGAGTGGAAAGGATTTTAACTATTTAAAAGCTATACATGTACATAGCACCACCCACAGTGGGAAATGACCTTAGGTGCCCTTTATTAATATCACTCTATTCAACTTTTTATAAGGAACCAGAAAATACATAAATTAGGGGTGGGGATTTCAATAGTTTAAAATTTTAGCACCACCCAGCCCTACCCTTCAGTGGGAAAGGACCTTAGGTGTCTTTGATTAGTGTCATTCTTTTCATTTTATCATTAGGAACCAGAAAATATATACTTTAGGGATGGGGATCTCATTAGTTTATGAGTTATGACAAAGCCCTATATATGGTTTTATAGCACACTGCAAAGTGTTTAAGGAAAAATTGGTGATTTTTGTTTTTAAGATCCCATCTTCCGTCCCTCACCCAATAAATACCCATGAATGTAAAACTTTAATGGTGCAGGAACCTATCCTAAAATTTTGAACGAGATTGAATGATGCGTTTAACTTGTTTGGCAGTGCTGATAAAAATTTGATATATTTTTAACAATTTAATACATAGTAACTGAAAATTTATTAAGAACAAATTATGTATGTGAGAAAGAGGTTAGTCACTTAATTAACATTTAGTTCATTAACATTCAATCATTTTTGTTTAGTGCTTAACTTTATACATTAATTCAGATTACCCATTTTTATCGGGCGCTCATATATCTGAGAAACTGAATAAGAAAGAAGAAGATTCTGTAAGAGTTATCTATCTTTGTACTTATTGGACAGAAAAATGTTTGGAATGAAATTACGCAATTTACACGTTCCGACCGCTGAGCCGTCGAGATAGAAAAAAATTTGATCATTTATCCATATCTACCAAGATAGCAGATTGTTGGTACCAAATTTCATCGAAACCCATCATACCGTTTCCAAGTTCTGCACCGGACAATTTTAAGGAAAAAAAAAAATTATAATAATAATAATAAGAAGAAGAAGAAGAAGAAACAGAATGGAAACAATATGATTCCCCACCTTTGGGTGGGGAATCATAATGATGATGACAGCTATGTAGTTGATAACAATGATGATTTCAATGACAATGATGATAACATTTATAATAATAATGATGAAAACTAGAATGTATAATTGCGAGCAATTATATGTCTGTGTATCAGCTCTCTAAAGTGGTGCTCCAAATAGCAGAGGAGATTCCAAGAAAGAAAGAAAGAACTCTATGGAATTCTGTGGTTTTAACCGAATTTCTCCGAAGTCCTTCCGAATTCCAAAAAACGGTGAGGAAGCCACCTCCCCATGGTCAATCCCTATCAGTTGACAAAATTTTAACCCGATCGGATAAAAAATGTAGGAGGAGATGTCTTTGAGAAAAAATATAGCAGAAACCATGGAGAATAATAATAAGAAAAAAATCAAAGTACTGAAAGTACTGAAAGCAGACGACTCACTGATTGCAACATACCTCATTACTGATCATGACCAGTATTAGTAATAAATTATAAATCAAATTAATGAGAATCAAATAAAATAAGAGAATATATGACTGAATGTTTAATCTGTAGAGATTAATTCTATATATTCCACTGTGGAAAGAAATGTTTCCAAACATGATGCCATTATTAAAAGGAATTTTCTTTATCCTAACCAAAATATTATCTGATCAATAATTTGATCGAACATGTAGCATGGTAGCATGCAGTATCACGTCCCCACTATCAATTGATGTAGTAAAGCTATTATATGTTTTTTATACACAATATCCAATAGTGTAACAAAGGCATTGAAACATCGGCCAACATTAATTTTGATAGAAATTCAATGTACCATCAAAGGTTTCAATAGCATTTCTCTGTTGTCAACTTTGAGATATTCACATGAAAATAATCCATCTAATTGATGTGGAAAGAAAACACATTTCATGAGTATTTTATTTTTTGTGATTTTTTTAACTCATGCCTCTTACCAAAGTTTATGGCAAATGAAAATTAATGAACATGCTGAATAAATTCCATTTTAAACCATCATCAGTGCAAAATTATCCTTAGATATACACTTGTCAATGGATATTAGGCCCATAACTTTTAATGCCATGATGTGTTCCGTTTAAACAAGACATAAAGTTACTTGCACTTCATTATATCAGTTCTGAATTATTTTTTTTATTTTTTTTTTCCACATTTCTTTCAACCAAAAAAATGTACAATATAAGGGCACAAAAATCTAGCATGCATAAGAATGTTTTAACAAGACACAATAGCATATACAATTTAAGTATCAGATCAAGTCTGCTTTAGTAATGTTACTGCTTTGTGTGAAATTTATGTCAGTTTCCATGCAAATGGGTGATATATTTTCCCTTTAACTTGCATTTGAACATCCAATTTGCGATGAAATAATATTGACTAAACATTCAACACCATTCTACTACATTTCTGACATGGAATTTCAAAGGCTCTGCCATAGCTTATCCAAAGTTTCACATTGCAGTCAAACCCATTTTCACACTGCAGTCAAACCCATTTTATATTTGATGTACTGGTAGTTTTTCATCATAAAACAGCATGAGGACTAACAACAACTTTACAAATTTCAAAAGTACCTAATACACATAATAGACATTATTATATCTGATACATCATGTTGTTCATCCAAAGTGACAAGTTATAAAATCAGTGGTCAATGTATGTTTTTTTTCTGTTGTAGTAAGGCAATGTACATCCATATTTGTCATCTATACAAAATGGATACAAATATTAATGGGAGTTAAAGTATAAGGATCTGATGGGGTTATTTCTATATCAGGATGAAGGCAACATGTTTGTCAGTTTTCTACATTATAATCTTTATTGATCTTCATCTGGGATGAAGATTTATTAGAATACTGTGTCTTGAATTCTGGTTAATTTTAGACAGGCTAGACTGTAGGCAAGTTTTGTTATAAAAATTGCATGTATGACCAAATAATAATACATAGATTAAAACAAACTGAAATAGAAAATGGATATATTTCACCTCTGTTTATTTTAAAAACATCAGTTTTCATTTGGATACTAAAATATAGTAGCATATAAAATATACAATGCATTCATTAATAGTTTAAGTTCCAATGATTGGAAAGTAACACAAATTCAGTATATTTCATGCAGCTCCAATATATTCTTGACTCGTGACATATTTTGTAAATAAAAATCAAACAAGAAATAATCTTGACTATTGACTCTTGTTTCTTGATTTAATTTTTAAAAATCTTGACTTCCATCTAATTATTCAATCCAAATAACCTTCACTTCAATTTCTTGATTCAGTTCAAATAATCTTGACTTCAATCTCCTGATTCAGTTCAAATAATCTTGACTTCAATCTCTTGATTCAGTTCAAATAATCGTGATTCAGTTCAAATAATCTTGACTTCAATCTCTTGACTCAGTTCAAATAATCGTGATTCAGTTCAAATAATCTTGATTTCAATCTCTTGATTCAGTTCAAATAATCGTGATTCAGTTCAAATAATCTTGACTTCAATCTCTTGATTCAGTTCAAATAATTTCGATTCAGTTCAAATTATCTTGACTTTAATTTTTTTATCAGTTCAATTCAAATAATCTTGACTTCAATTTCTTGATTTAGTTCAAATTACCTCGACTTTAATTTCTTGATTCAGTTTAAATACTTTTTGACTTCAATTTCTTGATTCAGTTCTAACATTTTTTTAAATTAAATTCAAATCATCTGACTTCAATAATACCGCAGTAAGTTAACTGTATCCGCATTTCATAATCACAAAACCGCAAATTATGCAAAAAAACAGATTTACGATTTTATGAAATTACTAAGTGTTATGTCACGAATAAAACCAATTAAATACCTATGATATATCATGAAAAATGTAGATCCACGTGTATATCTCTCTCCACATGTCATCGTTAGACTATACTTGCACAAAAAGTGAATATTCACATTCAACCGATTACATGAAGCAATGTCACAAGTGAAACAAATTCGATCTACCACTGTCCTTGTTTGTTTACATTAAGTATAGCTTATAATTACAGATTATAAATAGCAATAATAATCTTAAAATATGTCAAGGTCTTCAAAGCAGGTCAAGCCAACGGGCCAATGAAAGAGCTCTATTCAATCAGGTGATCAAATTGACCAATCATCGTTAAATCAGTGTAGCGTACCTTTCCACATTTATACATACATTACCGTAATCACGAAAATAAACAGAACATATTTTTCTGTTATTGTTTGACACTAAAATGTTTTTATTAGGAATATGATAATAAAATAAAAGATTTGTGTATAAAACCTATTTCTCGTCTGATTTAAGCTTAATAGAGTACACACGTACCAAAAGTTCGACAACTCGTTCTGCAGGCACAAGGTGAGGGCTGGAGGGAGGCATTGTGGTGGGAAAAATGTGAAAAGCCACGGTAGGTGGAAAATCCGACAATTTTATTCACATATCCAGTTGAGCTGTTAATTATTATACATTTAATAACTGTTCTCTTTATTTATGTAATTTCTGTGAAGAATCTCCTAGATATATATTGGTGGTTGAGGAAACAGTGACAAAGAAATGCTTTATCAAACTTTGGAATGTCCCGCTTAAACAGCCGCATCTGGCCGATAGAGGGCTCAATTCAACACTTCCATCAACTTCTTTCTTGATCGCAATAAAGCTGACGCTGTTAGCGTCTGCTTTAAAAACAACAAGATGTCTGCTGATATGAAGACATAATTATAACATAATGAATAGATATTAATAATTACAATAATGATATATATATACATAATTTTAAATATGCATCATCCAAGGATTAACCAAAATAAAATATCATTTAATTAGGCCAAGTTGTTTTAAAGGAGAAGATTTTGCAAAAAAAAAATTTAATATCACCTTACTAAGCATATTCTATGACAACAACATCAACAAGATTTTTTAGCTAATTTTGTACATATTGTAATATGCCTCCTATATGGGAGATTAGGATTAATCAAATGGCTATAAATCAATAACATTTGTAGTGACAATTCACTTAAATGTTTTTTTTTTCCATTTATAGTAAATGGAATGAAGACAGCTAAGCCAGACATGATTTATAATCTGCATCAACCAAGAATCTTCCTAACAAACAAGTTCTACTAGTTAAGTAGCCATGGCAATGCCATGAACAAATCTGAATTGCAGCAGCCCCTACATGCTTCTGACCTAGTATCATTGTAATCTGTCCAGGAGTTTTGGAGGAAAAGGTGAAAATAGGTGTTAATGACGCACACACACACGCAGCGCCATGCCATAAGCTCACATAACCTTTCGGTCAGGTGAGCTAAAAATGATTCAACAATGGCTATTTATGTGTTTTTGCTATTTATAGTAACAGCGGCCATCTTGGATGTCAGGCGGGATCGTCTGGTAAAAACTTTAGTCTACCCCACCTAAGAACCTTCCACACCAAATATGGTTTCTGTTGGCCCAGTGGTTTTAGATGAGAAGATTTTCAAAGATTTGATTAAATATTACACCTCATTTGCAAAATTCTTAAAAATCGGGTCAACAAAAAATTTCTCAGAAAAACCTGTTATAGATGTTGAATGCCCTGCTATCTACTCTCTACATTTTAAATTTGAACAAAAACAGTTAAACAAAAAACCCATGGGCCATAACGCTCACCTGAGGATATGGCCAAAATCATTTGCAAAAATACATACAATATTCTAATATACATGCCTATACAAAAAGTTAATAGTTTTCAAGATAATTTACAATTTGAGTCCTCTTATGCATCTATGACCTTGACCTTTAAATGTAAGATCTTGAATCTTATATCAAAATGATTGCCATATCAATTCCTAAATTATTCCAATATTCATGCCAATACAAAAAGTCAATAGTTTCCAAGATAATAAACAATTCAGTCTTTTAATGCACCTATGAACTTGACCTTTGAACGTATGACTTTTAGCCATATATATAAATGTCGAAATGTCAATACCTACAATATTCTAATATGCATGCCTATGCAAAAAGTTAATAGTTTTTAAGATAATAAAAATTTTAGTCTTCTTGTGCATCTATGACCTTTGACCTTTGAATGTATGACCTTGAATCTTATATCAGAATGTTCTTCATATCATTTCCTACAATATTCTAAAACACATGCCTATACAAAAAGTTAATAGTTTCAAAGATAATTAACAATTTCAGTCTTTTAATGCACTTATGACCTTGACCTTTGAATGTATGACCTTGAGCCATATATCAAAATGATTGTCATGTCAATACCTACAATTTTCTAATATACATATGCCTATATAAAAGCGAATAGTTTTCAAGATAATTAACAATTTGAGTCTTTTTGTGCATCTATGACCTTGGCCTTTGAACGTAAGACCTTGAATCATACATCAGAATGATCGTCATATCAATTCCTACAATATTCTAATATACATGCCTATACAAAAGTTCATAGTTTCCAAGATAATTCACAATTTCAGTCTTTTTTTACGCACCTATGACCTTGACCTTTGAATGTATGACCTTAAGCCATGCTGAACATTTTAACAATGTTTTGATATTATATATCTTTAAAATTTTTAAGAAAATAGACTAAAACTGCAAATTTACAAACTAGGTCATGACCTTGAACCTTGACCCCATTTTGAAGGTTATTTCAAGAAAAAGTCAAAACTGAAAACCTAATGCCAATCTCTGTTCAAATAGTCAAGTTATAACAATTTGAAGCCATTTAATGAAATTCTTAAAATTAAATGCAAAAATGCATAACACATATTTCAACCAAATTTCACAAAATGAACAAACTATAAGCTTAAGACACTAGAGAAGCCAGTAATCGCATCAAATTTTTTCTCCCATCATCGGTTTCGGAGAGTAAGTTTTTTTTTTTGTTTGTTTGTTTTTTTTTTTTTTTTGGACCCCTAGGTCACCTTGACCTAGTTTTTGTAGCCATGGCAATGCAATGAACAATCTGAATTGCACCAGCTCATATATGCTTCTGACCAAGTATCATTGAAATCTGTCCAGCAGTTTTGGAGGAGAAGTCAAAAACATGCATGCACCCATGCAAATACTTACGCCGTGCCATGCCATAAGCTCACATGACCTTTCGGTCAGGTGAGCTAAAAATTGTATGCATAAGTGTAGTGGAAAGCAACTAGTCTCTTTAACAGGCCTTTAGAGAATACACATGAGAAGTGTCATTGTTACTGATTCTTGATATTAATTTAAATGTTTGAAATAAGCCTTTGCCTGTTGCCTGTAAAGTTAAAAACTAGAGCATGCAAGTTGAAAGTGAAAGTAGGTTTCCCAACAGGCAAGTCGGAAAACAAGCAAAAGCTCTATCTTTCTGTGTTAACCAATGATGCATCAGATAGTGATCAAAAGCAATAAGAAGCCAAGATGCTTGTATATAAATGCTATGTTTTCCTGTTTTATAAGCTAATATTTGATTAGCTAAAGCCATATCACTGGCAAATTAAAGGCATGAAATCATCTATTTTCTGTAGTACACATGTTAGGCTACATGATTTCAATAACAACCTATGAACATTTGGTATGTCCAACCTTTTTTGACATAAATCTTCTATCTCAAGTTTAACTTAAGGAGAACAAGTTTAATCAGATTTGGACTTGCCCTCAAGGCAAGTTTCAAATTACAATTTTAAGGATAAATGACTTTCACTGTTTGGAATAGAAATTCATTTCATTTCATTAAGTTCTGGATCAGTTTTGGCAAGCTATTTCAAACAAATAAACTTCTACTTAAATTGTAAACTTACCTTGACTGTCTAACACACCAGGAATTTTCTAATATTGCATAATCAACTTTTAAATCTAACAAATTTTGTTTAACTTCTGCAGCTGGCTTTCTGCTATACATTGTATATACTTTTTTAGTTCTTTCCCTAAAATCAAGATGCAACGAAATATTATTTGAATGACAAATGATTGAAAAATATTCAGACCTGTTATGGCTATCAATTTACTGCAAATATTATAAAAGCTATGTTTGAGATAATACATTTTGTAACTTCAAAAATCTAACAAATTCTGGATTTAGAGATGAATTATAGTCTTTAACATCTTTTTTCTAAGTTATTTAGAAATCCTTTCATGATGGAAATTACAGGACAAAAAAAATGAAAGTGGTCAAAAAACTAACAAAGACAACTAAGTTAGAGAAGTAGGATTGTCTTGACCATAAAGTGATCATAAATATTACATGTTAAAGAAACAAGTATCCAATATTTCAATATATCAGGCACATACAAAATAAATTTTAAAAAGTTATCTTTATTGAAATCTGTCTAATTTGGCCAAATGTTTGAATTTTTTTTGAATTTTTTACTTTTGTTAAAGCAATAGTGAATTTAGCAAAACCATTTACCGTAAAAACCCATGTAATTTACGCACTTTTTTTTGTAAAAATTAAATTAAAGTTTGGGGGTGCGTAAATTACACGAGTAGATTGTTTTTGTGATTTTTTAAAAAATTTTCCTTGCTGGCGAAAGTGTTCAAAATGTAAACATTTGTACCGGAAGTTGGCCTATTTCATGTTAAAATACGATTTTACGGGAAAATAATGCATTTGAAGAATAAAAAATGACGTGTGTGTGTGTAGAATGGTATTTTATGCTTACTGTCTTTGTACAAATTTTAAATGTAATGAAATAAATGGTTAACTACTGTTTGGAAATCTAACGTGCACTGAGCTGGCTACAATGTGCTTTGATTGCATTTTCCACCGATCGTGAAGGAACACCATTGACATACATGGTGATACCGATAATCTTGACTGGATATGTGTTTTGAGATGGATAATTTTGGCTTGAAGAAACTTATGAGATTCAAATTTAGCGTGAAGGTGTGAGAGGGAGTGAAATATCAATGGTTTAGACGCGAATGGGCAGATAGGTGGAAATGCATAGCTTGGGTCAAGAAGACGCTCTCGACCAATCAAAATTCTGTTTACAAACAGGGTAAGGTCGGTTTCTTCCCTCTGCCGGTTGAGTAAAGTGTCATACTAGCTGATGTTAATTGTTAATTAAACTGAATTCACAACACGCGTGAGTGTGAGTAGTTGTCTGCTTTATTGATAATTCTTCCTGTGATTGTGATTTTTGAAACATACAAAAATACGCTAATGACCTGTTACAACCTATAACCTACATTGTTTGCAAACTGAAAAAAATGTGACGGCCGTAATTTTTTCTAATGAAAATTAATAAAATCTTATCTAAGTTAATTAAAACAGGTAAACTACACCAAACTTAAACAAAACACTTAAATATAAGAAAACCACTTGCTCAGATCATATAGAAATCGGCAATTCTGGAAATTTTTGGGGTGCAAATTTTACATGAGTTGAAGCTTTTTTAAATAAATTTAGCTTGAAAACCACCTGCGTAAATTACATGGGTGCGTAAATTACATGGGTTTTTACGGTAACCAGTTTTCTTTATCCAATATGTTGCCACAATGTGTGTCAGATTATTAGGTAATTTTAACAGTGTTTATCATTTCATTTGTCTGAAAAAGTTCCAAATTTTCATTTGGAACCTTTCTAGATTCATCCTATTCTCTAGTTATAACAAAATATAATACCTGAGTCCTGCATCTTCATAATGAGGATGATTTACTATTGGACGTAAGGTACATAACTTAACAGTGGCCATAGTTGGCATCGGCCCCGCAAAAACAGCATCTACAATATAAAATTAAACTTACATAAACAAAAAGTATAATGTTCAAACAGTCTTTTGTCACAGTGAAAATAAAGTCAACTGATAAACTATGAATAATAAAAACAAATATACTGATATAAACATACTGAACTTTATGTGTATTAGTAGATTATCACCCTAAGCAAATGGGCCTTAACGCTCACCTAAGGAAAAGTCCAAAAACTTGCAAAGGACTTAAGTACAAAAACTTTACAAAATTCCTCAAGTTTGGAAATCCCACAATAATTAATCAGAAATATCTAGTCACATTTCATTTATAAATAGCTTATATGCATGATTTAACTATAGTACAATGAATAATTTCCAAATCATTAACCTTTTACATGCAGTTATGCAGCCATGATTTTGACCTTTAAACATATAAACTTGAAACTTATATCAAAATGGTCATAATATCAATACCTACATTATTCTAAGATACATGCTTGTACAAAAAGAAAATGGTTTTCAAGATAATTTACAATTTCAGTCTTTTCCTACAGCTATGACCTTGACCTTTGAACATATAACCTTGAACCATATATCAAAATGATGGTCATATCAATACCTTAAATATTCTAATATACATTCCTATACAAAAAGATATTAGTTTTCAAGATAATTAACAATTTCAGTACACATATGCAGCTATGACCTTGACCTTAGAACGTATGACCTTGAACCATATATCAAAATGACAGTCTTATCAATACCTACAATATTCTAATATACATGTCTATACATTTTTAATAGGTTTCAAGCTAATGCACAATTTTAGTATTCATAAACCAAAAATAACATTTCAGGGGCAACAACTCCTTCATGGATTATCAATGAGTTACAAAACTTGGTACCTTGTTAAATTTTGTCATGCTGAACATTTTTACAAAGTTTTGAATTCAAATATCTCTTCATATTTGCAAGAAAATTGCCTAAAACTGCATAAATCACAAATTAGGTCATGACCTTGATTTGTGACCTTGACCCTATTTTAAATCATTTAAAGAAAAAGTCAAACTGAAAACCCCATGTCAATATCTGTTCAAATAGTCAAGCTTTCACAATTTGAAGCCATTTTACGAAATTTTTAAAATTAAACGCAAAAACACATAACCTATTTTTTTTACCTTTGAGCTTAAAACCTTAGAAAAGCCAAATATCACATCAGATTTTTTCTCCCATCATTGGTTTCGGAGATGAAGATTTTTAAAGATATTTGGTCCCCTTGACCTTATTTTAGTAGCCATGGCAACGCCACGAACATATCTGAATTGACCGACCCAGACATACTTCTGACCAAGTCTCTTTGAAATCTGTCCAGTACTTTCAGGGAAGAAGTTGAAAATGTGTGTTAACACGCACACACACACACACACACGCACACACACACACGCACTATGCAATAAGCTCACATGACCTTTGGTCAGGTGAGCTAAAAATTAACAACCATGACAAAGTCCACAAACCCCATTAATTACCATCTCTTGCCACTGACAAAATGAGGCAAAACTAATTTCTTGAATTGACTGGTGATGAAATGTGATAATTCTAAGTGTTCAGCATTGTTTGGGCTACGAGTGTGATAAAGAAAAAAAAAAAACACATGTTGCTATAGATTAACTTTCGTCAGCAAGATGGGTGTGGTTTAATATGTGATAGTGAAAATTGACAAACAGTTATTGATGAATCAAATATCTAGATTTTGACATGAAGTATAACAACAAGAGCACCACTGAGCGGGGCAATATACACCTGTCAATGTCTATAATGTAAACAAGAATAAAAAGAGGAAGCAAAATGCTATTGGAAATGTCAATTAATGATGATAGTCAAGAAGACCATGAGCAAAAAATCTGCTTGTACAAACTGTGTGACTAGTTGCACCCACAAGAAAACTGAACACAAGAAACTGGATGCAAAGAACCAGAACTAAAATTTTGTGGAAAGTTGAAAAGCGACATAAAAACTTGTTTTTTTGTGTTAAAAATTATTGCTTCTTGTGGATTGCAACCAAATTTGAAAGGAATTAAATGAAAAAAAAATTCTGGATTTTTTTCTACATTATGTCCTTTTTTGACACTCAAGGGCCATAACTCTTAAAATATTTCATGCACATCGCCATATGACCCTGTTAACACAAGCCAAATTTCAATCAGTCTTAAACTGTGGGACATGTTGCACCCACAAGAAAATTAAAGTCAAGATACCAGAAACTAGATACAAAGAACCATAACTCCAATTCTGCAAAAAATGAAACATAACACAAAAACCTGTTTTATATGTTGAACATTTTTACTTGTTGCAAATCCATACCAAATTTGAAAGGAATTGAAGGAAAAATAAAAAAGTTCTTCTATTTTATATTTTATGTACTTATTTGACCTTTTAACTAATCCTGTGACCTTGACCATCAATACTTAGACCTAAATTTTATATGTGACACACTGCCTTTCCATAATACATGTTTGATATAAGTTTCATCTTGATTTCCTCATCAAGTCAAAAGATATGGACCGGACAAGAAAAATGTTAATGTACAGATGGACAGATTGGCAGAAAGACAGATGGACAATGCCATACCATTATACGCCCTGTTACATGGGCACATAAAAAATCGACACCCTCGACTTTGTCTTGATAATCGACCATAACACAATCAACGAAGGTTAGTATGTTTATATATTTTAATAACATTAAAATCATACACTATTTTTACAACCAATATCTTTACTTTTTACATGAAAATGTATGAACAATTTTGATTATTCAACACTTTTTTTGTCAGAATTTTGCTGAAAGCAAAGATGCAGTAAATACAAAATACATGCATATACTCACACAGAGTTAATGTAAAATCAGAGGCATCATACCAGTTCATTGTGTTTTACAGCTTCTAGTTCACTTTATCAGTTTAGTTTTTCAACTTAGCTTCTGATATTTTAAACAAGAATTCCATGGATTCAATTGTCTCGCCTGGTTAGTTTTTGATTGAGTAGAAAATACATTACTTTAACATAAACTTTCACATTTTGACATGCCGCCACCACTGCCACCTATGAGGACCCTGGAAAAGTAACACCTAAGTCTCGCCTTTTGGCAATACCAGGCTCGACAATTAAATCAAAAACAAAATTAAATAAAGTAATACTAACTTTTAGGTGTTTTGGCTTTTATCCATTCTATAAGCTCTTCCATCGGATAATTACTAAATTCTCCTTTAATATTCCACTGATCTTGTAGATTGATAAAACCTTGTATTGACATCCCTCCCAGTATTAAGGTTACCACTCCATAATGAATTTCTCTTCTACCAATCCATCCAAAAAACTGCAACAATTCAACATTCAAATTAGAACAGGCAAAAGAAAAAAGTTTTTTTTTTTTTTTTTTTTAAACAGCTTTTCCATTTTTACCCCTTTATTTTCTTTCCATTTTTATAGAAGAAAAAAGTTTTTTGTTTTTAACCAGCTATTCCATTTTTTTCCCTTTATTTTCTTTCCATTTTTATAAAAGAAAAAAGTTTTTTGTTTTTAACCAGCTATTCCATTTTTTTCCCTTTATTTTCTTTCCATTTTTATAGAAGAAAATAGTTTTTTGTTTTTAACCAGCTATTCCATTTTTTCCCCTATACTTTCTTTTCATTTTTATAGAAGAAAAAAGTTTTTTGTTTTTAACCAGCTATTCCATTTTTTTTCCTGTTTACTTTCTTTTCATTTTTACAGAAGAAAATAGTTTTTTGTTTTTAACCAGCTATTCTACTATTTTTTTCTTTTACTTTCTTGTCATTTTTTAAGATTTTTGTGATAACTGTGTAATTTATATTATATAGACGTGTTTAAGTAAATTCAAATTCTCAATACTCCTTTAATACTAGAGCTGCAATGATACAGGTTAAACTGTATTGCAATATATTGCAATATTTCACTTCCATATTGCAATACGTACCGATACGTATTGTAAATTTATTAAAAATAGAATTCTTCATTTTCCAAAACCTGTTTTCCGATCCCGGCCATCATTATCATTCGGAAATAACTACATTGCTTTTGTAATGTGTAACAACAAGCATGCATAAGATCCTATCCACATTCGGAACTTTTTCCATTGATCATACGTTAATTACAAATGCCCTGGCGATCGTGTTTAACTTTGTTCGACTTATGATTATTTTTTTTTTTCTCGTATCATCAAAAACCAGTATGTGTAAACCGTATCGCGATAATCGTATTTTTCTTATCCAAACCGGTAATACCGATATACCGGTATATCGTTGCAGCTCTATTAAATACACTATCGTTCTTTTAAACTGATAAACTCTTGTATGGACAGTCCTTCTAGAATTAAAGGATAGAGTGGAGTAATAATGTTTTACAACTCAGTCAAGATTTTTTTTACTTATATCGAGGTAGTCGATTCTGGAATTGTGGAGAAAACTGTAGTACCCTTAGAAAACCAGCAAGCTAAAATGAAGGCTTCCACTTCAAAATGAATCTGATTTTAACCAATCCATCCAAAAAACTGCAACAATTCAACATTCAAATTATAACAGGATGTCAAAGATTACTAAATGATAATGGATGACATGTTCAAATTACTGTTTAATGCTGGATTATATTAACTGTGTTGTTGAGCTTTTGATCCAAAGGTGGGTCTTTATCAGGATGACAAACAAATTTTTTCCTCTTATTTTGTTTTGACTATTTCCCCCTTTTTCTTTCTTTCTTTTTTTCTTTTTTTTTAAAAAAAGATTTCTTTACTTACATGTATAATACATATACACATTTAATTCATTTAAATACATTTATTTCTAGACCTAATTCTAATTTTTTTCCCTTTTTTTCTTTAAAAATTATTTTGTACTAACATGTATAATTTATAATATGACATATTTGAGTAAATTTAGGCCTACTTATTTCTAGACAAAATTCAGGTCTGACCCAAGACAAAAAGTGGTTAGTGTTTGTTCTTTCGCTAAGCACTTGGCATTACGAAATGAAAGCCATGGTTCTTTCGGATGGTAACTTAAAATAAATGAGGTCCTGTGTCACCGTAGACATGGCAAAATAAAGAGCCCTGCTGTATACTACCATCAGTGCAACGCACAGGCAAAATTTCTGCACTTTCACCTATAGCTGGCGACATCTCAATATAAGTGAAATATCCTTGACTGGGACGTTACACACCATTACTCAACTCAACTCTTAACTTACCTGTCTAGAAGCTAACAATGACGTCATAAGACACAGGTGAGGAGTCCAAAATAACTTTAATCTCATAATTAATATTGCCATAGCAGTAAATGCAATTAACTGGAACAGGTGATACACAATCTGTAAAACAATACAATTACTTTATGAAATCACACAAATAAATATTTAGACAATTGGGTAAGCCCCCCTCCCCCCCTTAGAACTGAAAAATAGAATCATACCAAAGTGACTAATATCATCACCCCTATAAGCATAAAACCCTAAATTTTGTGCATACAATGAAATGCATCACAAAAAACACCACTTCCAGTGTAAACATCATCATTTACAACATGTAAAGTACCCGTACCAGCAACAGTTTCCTTTCTACTAAAATATTTCATGGTAATTGCGGATCTGTAAAGCAATTTTTGGTGACAACTAATTTTATCTTGGTGAAAAATACAAAACTTGAGTCAATCAGATTTTATATGAAAATTTTGCATATTTTTTTATCGTCACAAACACAGTAAACAAAATTACTGCAGAAAATAATTTAGAAATAGATATAAACAACCAATGGCAGATGGTGATCAATAAATATAAACAATCAATGATAGATGGTGATCCATAAATATAAACAACCGATGATAGATGGTGATCCATAAATATAAACAACCAATGATAGATAGTGATCCATAAATATAAACAACCAATGATAGGTGGTGATCCATAAATATAAACAACCAATGACAGATGGTCATCAATAAATATAAGCAACCGATGATAGATGGTGATCCATAAATATGAACAACCAATGATAGATGGTGAACCATAACAATGTTCAACTGAACCTTTGTCTCGGGTGAGCTAAAAGACATAAAAATAGTATACTAACCTCAGCACCTGGCTTACTTCTATCTGGACTGTAAAAATATAAAACAAGAATATAATCTTTACTTATTTACACTAGTTTATTAACATGCATTCAAATCTATTTATTATTATATATATATAAAAAGATTTATACATGTACATATAATGCATGGCAGTACAAAGTCCTGTACCAGCTGGAAAGTTTTTAACCAACTTTCAAACTTTTTACCAAATTTCAAACCAACATTTTTATCTTTTTACATAATGTCATTTACATGCATCTATTTACCATATATAAAACATAAGAATTCTTAAGACTACTGCATAGCAGTACATAGTCCTATACCAATTCAAATTTTAATGAACCAAGTTTCTAATTTTAAACAGAAAACCAAATTTCAAACCAAATTTAAATCTTGGTTTAATTTAACTTAGTGATTTCAGAGAAAATTTCTGCCTGAAATAAACATCCAATATGCATATTCAACTAATAACAAGTTGTGTTGAGTCGAGTAATAATGTTTCATGCCAACATTCTTTCACTTCTATCAAGACAGTCCGTTTTTGAAAGGTGGATGACAACCAGAGCATCCAGAAAACTTTGGCAAGGGAACTGACAAACTTTCCCACACTATGGTCTGCCCGAGTGGGATTCAAAACTAGGTGGTGAGAGACAGTGTGATCCATAGCTCATAACAAAGAAATGAAAACAGAAATAATAAGTAACTTTGGAGTTACTTTTGGTCACTAAAGAGTAAAAATACAGTTTATTCTGAACTTCAGTGATACATGTAATTCTTCTTATATTTTTCCAAAAATGATGATATCGATAAAATAATTCAACAGAACTAACCTAGGCTAGCCTACTTACCCTGAGGAAATCACATCTTCAGAATCTAAATCAGATTTCTTCCAGGCTTCATACTCTCTCTTTAATATCTGATAAAATAATGAAAGAATCTGCTTAAAAGATGAGATGAAATCGATTGATTTCGCTTTATTTTCTTAGAATAAGTAAAGCTGATTTATTAAGTAACAGAAGTACGAGAATAATGATAAGTTAATTGTAGTATGATACGAACAAGGACTTCAAATTTAGTACTGACAATCTAATTTGCTAATTAAGGCATACTTCATTTTTTAAAAACACAGATTTCCTTTCTTTTTTTTTTTTTTATTAGTGGTTGACTTTATTGTTTTGTATATTAAGATTATATTTTTTATCTGATTAAATGGTGTCCATAATTCTTAATCCCAATATCCCTGAACTGTTAGTTACAAACCTTTGTTAGTGAACTAATGAACTTTCTCACACTTAGATCTGTGTGGAGGTAAAAATAGGTGAAAGGCACCATGTTTCCTAAGCAAGTCAACTTTCTCACACTTGGATCTGTGTGGAGTTAAACCTAGGTGAAAGGCACCATGTTTCCTAAGCAAGTCAACTTTCTCACACTTGGATCTGTGTGGAGTTAAACCTAGATGAAAGGCACCATGCTTCCTAAGCAAGTCAACTCTCTCACAGTTGGATCTGTGTGGAGGTAAACCTAGGTGAAAAGCACCATGTTTCCTAAGGAAGTTAACTTTCTCACACTTGGATCTGTGTGGAATTAAACCTAGGTGAAAGGCACCATGTTTTCCGAGCAAACCCTTTAGACCAATTGGCTACTGAAGAAGAATTAACAAACACAGCACCTAGGATTTTAAAAGCCATCTGAGAGCTCTATTTGGCATACATTCTCTCCAAAAACTTAAGCAATTTTTAATGAACACACAACAATGGTGATTTTTTTATGGATTAAAAAAGAAAACTTACAATAAATGTGGATATTAAAACAACAGCTGCAACACATGGTGATAATAATGTCTTCAATACCTTCCATGGTGTCTGAAACAAAAAATATTTATCGATTTATCAATGCTATCATCATCATTCATCAACCTGAATAGACAATATCATTGGTCAATAAAGATTATCAATCAATGAAACACAGGATGCCATTGGTCCATCAAGGTGTTTGAGCATTGAAACACAAAATGTCACTGGTTCATCAAGGTAATCAATCACAGAAAACTAGAATTCCATTGGTTCAATTTGATAATCAACTAATGAAACACAGAATTTCTTATTTGTCAAAGTTTATTAAGATTTAACCATGACCTTAAATAGTCAAGGTCTACAAAATGTTTGCCCTTTATGGAAATGTTTGAAGTTTTACTACTTTATCTCACTGTGTCCTAACAGAAGGTCAAAGTCAACATTTTACATGTTCAATATTCCTTACATTAACAAAATATATACCCAAACAGAAGTTAAGTTTCTCCTAAGCGTTATACTTTATGCAAGATGTTCTACAAGACCTTGAATTGACAATAAGATTCTCAAATCTGAATGGCTTCACCAGACAAAATGTCCATGTCAAGTTTCAGCGTTCTACTGTGACCTTGAAATAAGACAAATTCCAAGAATTGAATGGTTTTGTGTGACCTTGAAATAAGAAAAATTACCTAAATTGAATGGTCATAATTCAAAGACAAATCACATTAAGCTTCCATGTCAGTAGCTCACAGGTTCTAGCATATTAATAAGCACAAGAATAAACTCCATTACCATTATATTACAGGTGAACTAAAGACAAATTACCTCGGCCTGCATAAAGTCAAATTCTGCAGCACATGTGTATAACATGGTGTGGAAATTTTTAAAATCTGTAAATTTACTTTTGAATATTTCTCCAATATGTGCCTACAAACAAAAGAAAACATGTTAAAAATGTAATATTTTGATTCAAATTATAGCAAATTAATTTGAGATTCTTAATCATTAAAAAATTGACTAATTGAAGATTTGAAGATTTGAATACTGCTTGGAATTATTCAAAAATGCACAAAATTACAACATGTAATATGCTTTGCATAGTTTATGAAATTGGGGGGGGAAACATTCAATGGAAGTTTCATTAGGCATTCATTTACGATTTCTGCTTGCTGTGACCTTGACATTTGACTTAAACCTTCAAGCATTTTTACAAGTTTTTCTAAAAAATCTTAATACCATTCTGGAGTTATGGAGCATACAAATAAATGATAACATCCATACATAGGGGCAGATGGACAGACAGACAGATAATGTGATCACTTTATATGCCCATAGAGACATGTATTTAAAAGTTTACATAATTATCAGAAGAATGCCTTAATAAATTGAAAGAAAAAATCCTAAGTATGTTCTCCAAACTCATGATACTTTCATTTTATTTTTATGAAATTCTGAAACCAATATCTATCACATTATTAAAGAAACCATACAGGTTAAAAGGTTGTATTATTTATTTATGAACAAATAAAAGTATTTTACAAACAATTAGACTCGTAAAGGTTTAGAAAATATTGACTACTCTACTAGATTAGGTAATGGGATTAATGGAGTTTTACACATAATTCAAGATTTCTTCACTTATATCAACGTGGTCAGTTCTGGCGTGGAGGAAACCAGAGTGCCTAGAGAAAACCAAAACCTACGGCAAATGAACTGAAAAACTTTCACACACTAGAAATGCCTTAGTTGGATTCCAACCCAGGCCATGAGAAGGGGCTGTGATCCTAAGCATGCAATTTAGACCATTTGGTCTTTAACAGACTGTCATTCATAAAATCTATTTAAAAAAAAAAAAAAAAAAAAAAAAAAAAAAAAAAAAACCAGACTGTAATCTATAAAATCTTTTTTTTTTTTTAAAAAAAAAAAAAAACAAAAACACTTACATCATCAGCCACCTGTAAAACTTTAGCTATTATAAACTTCAGACAAACTGTTCCAACAACTAATAATACACCTTGCACACCCTGAAATTCAAAATCAAAGTACCAGGTACTAATAAACTTACTGGAAATAGAAATATTATGATGGCTAACATTATACTTTATGTATCCTGAAATTCAAAATCAATGTAACAACAAATTCACTTAAAATAAAAGTAGTCAAAACTCTTTTTGTTAAGTGCTTTTCAATAAATGAATACAGCTGTAGTTAAATAAAAATTTATAAATACAAGTTTGTAAATAGACACACTCTTGATTGTATAAGCTGCTAATTTAAGTCTACTGAATTTTTTTCCATACTGTACAAACATCCCTAGAATATCAACTCTTAAAATAGATCAGAGGAAAATCAATTTGTAGTCATGTCAGAAATGCCATTACTTTATCATGTAAATATAGTTTTAATAATGACACAGTGATCAAGATAATGAAAACAAGTGTAGCATCACATTGATTAAAAGAGATCATTAATACATGTATATAGAGAACGCATGAAGACCAGTTTTAAGGTTTTTTAAAGGGGCATTCTTTTAATGTTCCATTGTTGGTCCTTATATACAGGTTTGACTGTATAAATGCTTATTGGTACATTGCATATTAACTGTATTTTAGTCCAGATATTTATACATACCCATATAAGTATTCTGAATTTGATTTTTTCTATGACTGTCTCCAGTGATACAATAATCTGAAATAGTAAATAAAACAGTATAGCTCATCTGCACACCTAGTCCATGAAACAAGAGGTAACAATATGGGAGTGGAGCTTGAATGCATGCACAATGTAATCAGTCCTTTAAATAAGCACTAATGTCTCGTCTGCACATTGAGTCAATTAAACAGACATGGCAGAAGAAAAGTGTGCACATCTAGTGGGTCAAACAAGTCATAAAAGCTTACATAACTATGTAGCAGAATGAACACAAAACCTTTTAACCTTGACCTCTGACCTACATAACTAAAAATAAGTTCATATAACATATTTGTATGTTAATAAATACTTGTACCACATCAACATTCAACAATAAATGTTAGTTATATAACCCTCTAGATTTGTTAAAATTTATTTAGAAATGAAGAAGAAACACAGCACACATGACAAACAACACAAATATTCTAAAATTTGGTCTTGTGAATTTGACCTTTGACCTACATATCTAAACATGGTTTTTGACTCATTATCTTACGCTGTTGTAAAGTTTGTTCAAGTCTGGTTAAAATCCATTGAAAACAGGCTGACAAATGGAAAAAATGAAGTTTTTTTTATGATTAAAATCTTAAGCAATGTCTGGTATTATTCAATGATACAAGGTGGTTTTACCCTCTTTAAAATAATTGTTAAATTAATCTGTTTGTTTATCTGACTTACCCACACTGTGGCTAGGCATGAGGCAAAAAATGAAGTTAACAACATCTCATTACCAAATAAGGCTATGTAACTGAATAACAGACCCATCTGAAACACAAATAGATTAATATTTTAAACATACATAAGAGTTATTTCTCTTATTTACAACAGATGTTTTTTTTTTTTATTATGACCTATTTTTTTTATATACTCTTAGTATGTAGATTTTGTTTTTTGTAAAAATGAAAAGAAAAAAAAACAAAAACAAATCAACATCACAGAAAAGTTTACTTCGAAAATTTTAAATGTTGCATTTTTCTGTTTGTTTGATTTTTTTTTCTTTTCCATGTCTCTATATGTTGAAGCTTTTTTGATTTTTCTGTTAACATTTCTAAATTAAATAACAAACAGTAATATTAAGATTTGAAATGAACAGACACAATTATACAAGCAAGATTAAGAACAAAAAATTACCAAATCTTAAAGGAAACAAATAAACAAATAAAACAATATTAGTACACAACAGAGATCAAACAAATAAACAAATAAAACAATATTAGTACACAACAGAGATCAAACAAATAAACAAATAAAACAATATTAGTACACAACAGAGAACAAACTCCAAAATTTCTCAAAGTACGGTAAACATTGAAAGAAAACAACTAGAGGTGACACTTACTGTCTGACCATATAAGATTATTTTGATTTTATTGGATCCTATATAACCAAGTACATATGTACCAAAAACTGCTACTGTCTGTGTCATCAAGGCAAACTGGGCAAACTAAAAAAATTATAAATAAATTAATTAAAGCCAAACACATATTATTTGATTAAATTTACACGTTTTTTTTTTTACATTAAATTTTCGACAAAACAAGCTAAAAACTGCAATACAGATCGGGGTATTTTTATTTAACAGAAGTAAAATTCATTGCATTACACTTCTAATATCATGTGATGGATATCTGTACAAACATTTATCATACATGTAGAAGATCTATTTCTTTTAGTACACAAAATCTATCAACTTCAACACTTTCTCACAATTTTTAAAACTAACGATCACAACGATTTTTAACCGATTAATTGTAGCGTCTCTGAAGAATCGGGCAACTAATTGAGCTACATTTCTTTTAGTTTCAACAAGAAGATTTCAAGCAAACTTATTTATTAAGAAATATTTACCTGCCATGGTAACATAAAACTTATGGTTGCTATGGCAATGAAGACACTTTGTAAATGAGATAATTTGTCTGTTCTGAAATGCAAAACAAAAAATTGTTGAATATGAAATAAAAATAAATGCTTGCTGTAAAGGAAACATATAACTATTTGATAGGTTCAGATGAAACTGTCTTAGTAACAAAATTTAATCAAGTCCACATATGGACCTTCAAAACCAAATATGACTTCATTTTTAAAGAATTAAATAAAAAAGAATGCCATTTTCAAATTTTCTTAATTTTTTTCTAGTATCAGTTACCAACAATGTTCCGTTTTTACTATTTTTAGTCATGACAATTGGTGGCCGAGAGGTCTAAAGCGCGTGCTAACGGATCACAGTGCCTCTCACCGCCTGGGTTCGAATCCCACTCAGGACAGATCCTAGTGTGAGAAAGTTTGTCAGTTTGCTTGCCAAAGGTTGGTGGTTTTCTCCGGGCACTCCAGTTTCCTCCACCATCCCAGATCTGACCGCCTCGAAATAAGTGAAAGAATCTTGACTGGGACGTAAAACACCATTACTCCACTCTCCTCCACTCATGACAATCATCTTGGATGCCAGTTCAGTCTGCTATGAACAAACTATTAACTTCTCTTAAAAACCATCAGACCAGTCTTTTCTGGATTTTTTTTATTTATAAGTTAGGACAGCCATTGTGGTTGCTAGATTATTTGCTTTCAAGAAAATGCCAACAATCATAGTAGTGAAATACATGTATATATATTCTAAATGGTGACAAAATATGTACATGTATTTTACTATTCTATGTGCCATTTTGAGTTTTTTAATTAGAATTACTTCCCTTACACTGCCCTCTTCTGCAACGTTATAAAATTATTATTATTATAACAGTGTTATAAAACAAACAGAACTTTATTATTAAATAAATAAAATAAACCATCTCATGAAGTCATTGTTTTTCTCATTAACTTCACAAAATAAATTTCATATTCAAACTTCACTGTTAAATATCCTTTATATATATATATGCAATGTTTGGGAAAAACAGATTACCTAAACTTACCCAGAAGAAACTTTTTTTTTTGTTGAATACCCAATATTTACATACAATTTCAAAGTTTCTATTTACAAGATGCTGTGAATAGATTTAAAAGGTAGAAACTCTTCCTGTTTATTATTTTGCATTTATGCCAACTTACTTTAATACATAGGTAACTATTAACATCTGTAGTACAAAGAATGGATAGGCAAAGCTCTCTCTTAATGGTGGAGTCCACTGTACTCTTGTACACTGAAATCAAACAAATACAACGCTGAAATAACAAGAATGGAACCGAAAGGAGTAGGTACCTCTTATCATGTTTTAGGACAAAGTCAATTCTGAGATCATGGAAGAGTTGAGTTGAGTTGAGTAATGGTGTCTAACGTCCCAGTCAAGAATATTTCACTTATATCGAGACGTCGCCAGCTATAGGTGAAAGTGCAGAAATTTTGCCAGTGCATTGCGCTGATGGCATTATACAGCAGGGTTCTTTATCATGCCATGAAGGCCATGACACAGGACCTCGTTTATTTTAAGTTCCCATCCAAAAGAACCGTGACTTTCATTTCGTAATGCCAAGTGCTTGGCGAAAGAACAGTCACTACCCACTTTCAAGTCTTGGGTCAGACCCAGCCAGGGTTCAAACCCATGTCCTTCCACTTACGAAGCGAGCACTCTACATACTGAGCTACTACAGTGGTCAGAGATTACGGAAAAACTTTATTACTAAAAGAAAACAACCAATCTTCAACAAGCAAACTGAAAATTTTCTCACACTAAGATCTGACAAAGTGGGATATGAATCTAGGCAAGAAATGCAGTGATTCATAAGGCCTAACTTAAAAAATTTTTGTTTGTTGCTTTCTGACCCATGCTATCAACATGTGAGTAGGTAGGTAGGCACATATTTTTATTTTATTTTTTGAAAACTTAAATCTATTACACTTTTGAAAAAGTTTTAATTGGTGTCATATTTCTCTTTTAAAACACATTTACAATTTTTTTTTTTTGCTAAAGTCTTCTTTGTTTCTTCTTGTGTTTTCTCCCGTGGAGAAACAACAGAATTTCCTTACAACCGCATAAACCTGCTCACAGGTTGTCTTGCTTGCAAGGGTTCATTATTGCCCTTTAATACTGTTTCTTATGTTGTATGAAAAATAAATAATTTAAAAAAAAAACGGAACTGATGTCAATAAAATTTTTGGGTAGGGGCATTTCAAGTCGGTCAACGGCAAACAAAGTTAATTTTATTTTATGTCTAAGTGAACATTTAAGACTACTTAGCCAACGAGGCCCTAAATCAACAAGGCATGAAAAAATGTCCTGCTCTGGTTTTGTCATAATACAGACAGATAAATAGATGAACATGTAGCTGATATAATAAAATATCACATCCTTGCCATATAAAAGTCTGGGTATAAAACTGCAATGAAAATACTGAAAATAAAAATATACATACATGTACCGGTACATGTAACATGAAGTTTTCACCCTTCCAAACAAAATGCAAGTGTGATATACTTCAGTTATGTGCTGTGTCAGTTAAATTTTATACATTTATTACTATTATTAATAATTTTTTTTAAATCTATTTTTTTCTTACTTTTGTTATTTTTACAATTATTTATGGTAAGAACAATCAAGGTTTGAATAAAAAAATTCAATTTTTTTAACTTCAAGGACAATGACTGTAGATCATCAATCTACTCTGTTTACTCTGTATTTCTAGAACTTGGTCTTAGCTCATTAAATGCTGTTTTTCTTCAAATCAAATGACAAAAAGTCCTTCCACACAAGCCTCTACAACAAGATGTATGTAATTTTAAGTATAATCCATAAAATATATGTTCATTACCTCGCCATGATTGTAAAAATAGCTAGCAACAGTTAAAATGCCACCGAATACCTGATCCACTGAAACAAAAGAACATTTACAGGTTAAATTTTAAAACTGTGAAGTTTTTAATGCTTTTAAAATATTTAAAATAATATACAAAACAATGCAGGTGTGACTGGCCTAAATTTTTAGTTCCTGTCAATTAGCCAAATGGTTACTAGGTAGCTGTTAGGATTTATAATCAGAAGTGTAGTTTTACGACCCAGTCAGGATTATTTCACGTTTACCAAGGCTGTCAGTTCACAGATCGTAGATAAAACAAAAAGTGCCTGGGGAAGCAACCAACCTTTGGCAAGTCAACTGACAAACCTGTCATACTCTAGCCTGAATGGGATTCAAACCCATGCAGAAAGATGCATTGCTATATATAAGTACTGGCTAAAGCTGAAAAAATAAATTAAGTAAGAAAGCTTGCTTGAAATCCAAATGCTCTTATTTCTCAAAGGGGCCTTGGTGGCCTTGGTGGCAAAGTGGTCTAGAACAGGCTTACATATCACAGTGCCTCTCACTGCCTAGATTAGCACTCCGGGTAAATCCTAGTGTGAAAAAGTTAATCAGTTCAGTGGTTTTCTACAGGTTCTCCAGTTAATTCTACATCCCAAAAATGAATGCCTCTATATAAGTGAAAGAATCTTGACTGAGGCATTTGATGCCATTATTCTAATCCATTCATAGCTTAAAATCATTTGAATGATCACTTAGAAACCATAGAACAATCATATTTCATTAAGATTTTATGTTCCTTATACAACAAAATAATCCAAGCTACACACCTAAGAAATGTTCCAAACAAGAAGAAAATCCCCATCATAATACCATTGAGTGTAAATGCAGCTTCTGTGTAGAAATATGATGGTTCACCGAGACCTGAATAATACCAAATAAAAACTATATGAACAAAGTTAACACTGATAATTAGAGAGAAAATTAATAGTGTGTGTCTAGGAACAGCTGGATCTGTTTCTTTTCAATACCTTTAACCAATTATTTTAGATATACAGAATCTTTTGTGAATATGTACATATCCAATCTGGAGAATATAACAAGAGGCTCATGGGCCTTAACGCTCACCTGAGGATATTTCCAAAATTGTTTGCAAAGCGCAAAAGACAATATATTAGGTACAGAAACTTTACAAGTTTTCTCAAGTTAAGAACTGCCACAAAACTTAATCAGAAATATATTCAGTCACATTTCATTTATAAGTAGCTTATAAAATATGCATGAAGTAACTGTAATGCAATGAATAATTTCCAAATCATTAATAAATTTCAGTATACTTATGCAGCTATGTCCTTCACCTTTGAACACATGACCTTGAACCATATATGATCGCCACAATATTCTAATATACATGTCTATACAAAAAGGTAAAGTTTTCAAGATAATAAGCAATTTGTCTTCTTTTGCAGCTGTGACCTTAACCTTTGAAAAATTGACCTTGAACCATATATCAAAATGATTGCTGCTACAATACCTACAATATTCTAATATATATGCCTATACATAAAAAGTTAATGGTTTTCAAGATAATGAGCAATTTATGTCTTCTTTTGCAGCTGTGACATTGACCTTTAAACATGACCTTGAACCATATATCAAAATGATCATCATATCAATACTTACAATATTCTAATATACATGCCTATACAAAAAGTTATCATATCAATACTTACAATATTCTAACATACATGCCTATACAAAAAGTTAACAGTTTATAAGATAATTAGCAATTCAAGTCTCATTTTGCAGCTGTGACCTGGACCTTTGAACATATGACCTTAAAACATATATCAAAATGATCATTGTCACAATACCTACAATATTGCAATATACATGCCTATACAAAAAGTTAACAGTTTTCAAGATAATTAGCAATTTCAGTTTTCTTTTGCACCTGTGACCTTGACCTTTCAACACATGACCTTGAACCATATATCAAAATGATCCTTGCTGCATTACCTACAATATTCTAAAATATATATGCACATACAAAAATTAACAGTTTTCAAGATAATTAGCAATTTAAGTCTTCTTTTGAAGCTGTGACCCTTGAACTTTGAACATATGACCTTGAACCATATACAGTGAAACTTGTGAAAACCGGACCCTAGAAAAACCGGAATCCTGTGAAAACCGGACGTGTATGCTTGTCCCGATTTACTCTCTTCTTTATTCTATATGATAGAAACCTTAATAAACCGGATCCTGTGAATTCTGAAAACCGGACGCATTTCACCGTCCGGATCATAAAAAACCTATATATTTTCACCTTTGTAAACCGGATTCGGTTTTCTGATTATGAAAAAAAAAAACGAAACCGAAACCGAGAATTTTATTGAAATTTTTTAAACTTGAAAATTTGTAACAAAATGACTGTTATTTCCGATATTATAAAAACATTAACTACAAATAAAAGTAAAAGTAATTTCCAATATCATAAATAACATCATTTAACTTCTAAGTAAAACAAAACTGTAAGAAATACAAATTATTACCGTCATAAAATGGCTTGAGTATACATTAACACGTGTGAAAGGTGTCACAAATAAACAATAATTATCGGATTAAAGAGATCACTCAACCGAAATCGAGGTTAGCTTGTGTTCGATTGTAACGCATTAATTTTTAAAGGAACATCTTTGTTGGTTCATTTTGCTGGTATGACTCGATATCACAGTGATAATTCACAACTTTCTCCGCTATCTTAAATTGACAAAATTTCAGTCAAGATTGATATTTTAATAAGTTTTGAGGTTACACAAAACTTCAGTCAAGAAAATAATTGAATAGGATAGTCGCAGTTAAGATGACCTTGAATCCTGAAATTATTTGGCTCTCAATCGAACGGAAATGTGCTTTGTATAGATAAAACATTCTGCGCAGTCTTATGATTGACAGTCTGCACAATGGCCGCAAGGCCCCATGTAGACTATAAACTCGTTCAATCTCTCTCATATGATGGAAAAATAAGGAAAACAAGTTTGATAACAATGGAATGGCAGTTGTTGTCATTAATCGACATAAACCAAACATCGATTATGTACCATGTCAGTAAATTCAAGCAATTTAATGTTTTGGCTGATTCTTAGTTACGTTGACCTACATCCTCCAGCAGACGAAAGGGCACCTGCATTTTTGCCGATATGTTTGCATCGAAATAAAAACAACTTAAAATATACGTTACTTAACATAAAAACTTTTTTTGATATATGTTGTATTTCAAGTTATATATCATAATGATAATGTCTGATCCCATCCGTCTATCATTTCATGATAGTTTATTTGAGATAAATAAAACATTAAAATACAAGCAACCTACCCAAAAAATTTTAGATTATCACTTAACGTTGTATTTTAAGTTTATTGTTTCCAATAAACCACATGTACATGTGTTACCCATGGCTACCGCGGCACATCCCAAAGGTAGATAACATAAATGGATCTGCTACTCAGTATTATCAAGGACAGTGAACTCTAGCGAATAACCTTAATAAACCGGATCCTGTGAAAACCGGATTTTTTTCAAGGAACAGAGCTGGTCCGGTTTTCACAAGTTTCACTGTATCAAAATAATTGTTGTATCAATACCTACAGTATTGTAATATACATGCCTATACAAAAAGTTAACAGTTTTCAAGACAATTAGCAATTTAAGTTTTCTTTTGCGGCTGTGACCTTGACCTTTTAAGCAGGGGTCCGGAAACGGTCACATTTGCCGGACATGTCCGACAAAAAATATTTTTGTCTGATGTGAAAAATCACTTGTCGGACATTTTTAGTTAATAATAGAATTAAGTTAATCAGACATATAAATAAATATGTTTGTCGGTCATTATTTTACTCGAGTATTGTTTGCTATCACCTGTCAGCCGTTTTCAATAAATACTACAGATCTAATAATAAGCCTTTTGTTTATTAATCAGTTAGAATCCATGATCTCTATCCGTTCCTTTTGTTTCATCGTCCGAACCCTCATTAATTTTGTTGTTAAGTTGTTAATTAAGTAATCACATCGCTTAACAGAAGGAAGCCATAAACAGCTGAAAACAGGGTTGATCCTCAAAGGTCATGGTCGTCGGACTACTATAAGAGAGGTTCCACGCGGAATGTCAAATAAGACTACAACCGAATAGTATGGTCTTTGCAAACTGTTTAGTTATAAATAAATAATTTTTAAAAGTCTAAATACAATCAAAGAGGTCTCGAAATGAGGTTCAGTAAAGTTGGTGTAACTTCGGAAAAACGAAAATGCAGGATTGTCAATAAACAAAGATGGCCATCAAACCTTGTGTCGTCAACGCCGACAGTACAAAAATCAACACTATGTGGACACATGATCCTGACCACATGTATCTAAATAACCTCTATGTAGTAGTTAGATCCTTTTTAAAATCTATATGCTATTAAAAATCAAAATCTTTTTTAAAAAAAACATCGTCAATAACAACATTGGTGTGTAACGTTTTTTTTTTTTTTTTTTTTTTTTTGCTTTACACAGCATCGGCGGTACAGTTGCTTTCAAAAAATGTCCGACACCCCAGTCAAACCTTGAACCATATATCAAAATTATCATTGTTGCATTACCTACAATATTCTAATATATATGCCTATACAAAAAGTTAACAGTTTTCAAGAAAATTAGCAATTTAAGTCTTCTTTTGCAGCTGTGACCTTGACCTTTGAACATTTGACCTTAAAACATATATCAAAATGATCCCTGCTGCATTACCTACAATATTCTAATATATATGTCTATACAAAAAGTTAACAGTTTTTAAGATAGTTAACAATTTAAGTCTTCTTTTGCAGCTGTGACCTTGACCTTTGAACATATGACCTTGAACCATATATCAAAATGACCGTTGTCACAATACCTACAATATTCTATATACATGCCTATACAAAAATTAATAGTTTTCAATATAATTAGCAATTTATGTCTTCTTTTGCAGCTGTGACCTTGACCTTTGAACACATGACCTTGAACCATATATCAAAATGATCGTTGCTGCATTACCTTCAATATTCTTATATATATGCCTTTACAAAAAGTTAACAGTTTTCAAGAAAATTAGCAATTTAAGTCTTCTTTTGCAGCTGTGACCTTGACCTTTGAACATTTTACCTTGAAACATATATCAAAATAATTGTCGTATCAATACCTACAGTATTGTAATATATATGCCAATACAAAAAGTTAACAGTTTTCAAGATAATGTGCATTTTCAGTCTTCTTTTGAAGCTGTGACCTTGACCTTTGAACATATGACCTTAAACCATTTATCAAAATGATTGTCATATCAATACCTACAATATTCTGATATACATGCCTATACAAAAAGTGAATAGTTTTCAAGATAATTAGCAATTTATGTCTTCTTTTGCAGCTGTGACCTTGACCTTTGAACATTTTACCTTGAAACATATATCAAAATAATTGTCGTATCAATACCTACAGTATTGTAATATATATGCCAATACAAAAAGTTAACAGTTTTCAAGATAATGTGCATTTTCAGTCTTCTTTTGAAGCTGTGACCTTGACCTTTGAACATATGACCTTAAACCATTTATCAAAATGATTGTCATATCAATACCTACAATATTCTGATATACATGCCTATACAAAAAGTGAATAGTTTTCAAGATAATTAGCAATTTATGTCTTCTTTTGCAGCTGTGACCTTGACCTTTGAACATTTTACCTTGAAACATATATCAAAATAATTGTCGTATCAATACCTACAGTATTGTAATATATATGCCAATACAAAAAGTTAACAGTTTTCAAGATAATGTGCATTTTCAGTCTTCTTTTGAAGCTGTGACCTTGACCTTTGAACATATGACCTTAAACCATTTATCAAAATGATTGTCATATCAATACCTACAATATTCTGATATACATGCCTATACAAAAAGTGAATAGTTTTCAAGATAATTAGCAATTTATGTCTTCTTTTGCAGCTGTGACCTTGACCTTTGATCATATGACCTTGAACCATATATCAAAATAATCGTTGTCACAATACCTACAATATTCTAATATACATGCCTATACATGAAGATTATAGTTTTCAAGATAATGCACATTTTTAGTATTTATAAGCCAAAAATAACATTTCAGGGGCAACAACTCCTACATTGATTATCATATTGTTACAAAACTTGGTACCTTTTTAAATTTTGTCATGATGAACATTTAAATAATGTTTTGATTTCATATATCTCTTAATATTTGCAAGAAAATTGCCTAAAACTGCATAAAACACAAATTAGGTCATGACATTGATTTGTGACCTTGACCCTTTTTAAAGGTCATTTCAAGAAAAAGTCAAAACTGAAAACCCCATGTCATTATCTGTTCAAATAGTCAAGTTATAACAATTTGAAGCCATTTTAAGAAATTTTTTAAATTAAACGCAAAAACATGTAACCCATTTTTCGACCAAATTTCACGAAATGAACAAACTATAGGCTTAAGACCCTAGAAAAGCCAAATATCACATCAGATTTTTTCTCCCATCATCGGTTTCGGATAAGAAGATTTTTTAAGATTTTTGGACCCTTAGGTCACCTTGACCTAGTTTTGGTAGCCATGGCAACGCCATGAACAAATCTGAATTGCACCGGCCCATATATGCTTCTGACCAAGTCTCATTGAAATCTGTCCAGCAATTTTGGAGGAGAAGTCGAAAATAGGTGTTAACGACATGCACAAACGCACGCATGCACACATGCACCCATGCACACACGCACGCACATACACACGCTGCGCCATGCCATACGCTCACATGACCTTTCGGTCAGCTAAAAAACAAAAAGTTTCTTTTTGTGACAGCAATTTCTTTAAATGTTTAAGAACAAATTTATAGGGAACAAACTTGTTCGTTCTAAAAGGGGTAAACTGTACATTTATTTTTATAGCTTCATTGAGTACTGTATCCTATCTCTCACTGTCAACTGGGTAGAACCAGAAGTCCATGAATTACTTGAAGTGTGTAAGCGATATGGGTCTTAACATCGCATTGCTTACCTTAGCGTGACCGCTTCTAAAAATAAAATGTGACGTCACATACTTGTATCCAGCATCTTTTCAGAATGAACTGTTGCATTCTGGGTATATCAGTAATTTCAAGATGGCAACTGGGACGCATTACAATGATTTCACTGCCGCGAAAATCGTGTAAGACAGAATCTTGTCGGTACACTAATTTAACATCAAACACATTTTTTCTTATGAAAACAGGCAGTGACGTTTTTCACTTACTACTCTCATTTTATGTTTGTTATTGGAATTCCCGAAACGACCATGTAAAAAACTGTTTTCCAAGATGAGAATTACATTAAAATATGTTTAAATAATATCATTTTGAACATTTTATTTGCGGGAGTCGGGACATTTCCAACTTTGTATTGCCATTTCTTAAAATGTACACACATACACGGAGGCCTACGCGAGGTAAAATATTGAGTGTTTGATTGGAACGAAATTCTCTGAACTTGACTGACAATTATTGCAACACACGATGAATAATAATAATTTGACTGCAGACAATTACAAATAGAAAGCGGCATGTTGGTGCACCTCAAACGTTGGGATTTAATAAAAAAAAAAAAAAAAAAGACACGTTTACTTGTAAACTCGATGTGTATTACTTACAGAATCATGATTATTGATCGACAAACACTTTAAAAAATAATAATTAATAAAATAAACAACACAAAAGTAACTTTTACTTGTATTTTAATTAAAATTTTACTGTTGATGTGTTAAAATACCGAGAGGTAACCCGGACCCAAAATCAGCTCCAAAATGTCTCTAATATTTTCGGACACTCTAAATATTTGGACACCCCCAATTTTCAAGATATTTAATTTTCAAATTTACTCTAAATTCCCGGACACTTGAAAATGAAATGATTAAAATCTGACCGAAAACATAGAAGAATTACCGGTAATTTAAACTGTCAATGTGACAAATTGTGACATAATGGCACAAGACTTTGTATTATACCAGGTTTTGTGTAAATTATGGATATTCTTCGTTATCAGCTGATTTTCTCGATGACTGTACCAGTTTATTGTTAAAGACTTTTAATATTGTAAATTAAAAAGTTATCACTTGTAATTGGTAAAAATACCTGTGGGGTAGGTCGATTGAGATTTTCAGTTGTATATTAAAAATAATTAAAACTATCATCAAGGATAATAAAAAAAACTTCCTTTTGTATGCTAGATGTGAAAATAATATCAGTATGTAAATGTAATTATAAGTTGCAAATTCCCAGAGAAAACTAATTCATTGGGAATATACACCTGATCAACAAAATCTAGAAAAGATGTAAATTCAAAGGTGCCAACTTTTTACCTGAGAATTTATTAAAATCAAAAATATGAATTCCTTACTGACTAGGAGTTTATGAACTTCAAAGGTGTCAACTTACGACCTGAGAATTTGTTAAATGTATACAAATTAACTAAGAATTCATTTTAACAACTTCACTAATAAAAAAAGAAAAACTTAAGTTTTCTTTACCATTGCCATACTGTTATTGATATTATTGGGATTAAAGATTTAAAAAATTTATAAATATAAATAAATAATAAAAAAATAAAGAAAAAGGGATAGTCTGCATTTGTTTTTGTTAGCAAATAACAATATCTCTCTCTCTCTCAACTTTTTGGCAAAGACAAATAACTCAAAAAATAATCTCATAATTTATTGTGAGAACAATAATTTAATCATTTGAGTTTTAATAAAAAAAAAAAAAGAAAAATACATTACAAAATCATAAACAAAGTAACATATAGACATAAATACGCCTCAATAAATAAATAAATAAATTGTGTTCATGATAAACAGGGAAATATTGACAATATGAGATTGAGAAAGAAATGGGGATCAATTTGTGACCATTACTGACATTTTTTTTATTTTATTATTTTATTCAGAAGAAAAAATTGATGTGTTTCTGGTCAGAAAAACCACCGCATTGAGTTCCAACATTTGAACATCTACCTTTTCGGTTAGTCCCACAAAAATTGTCAGTCTGTGTAGTTGCTGTTTTTAGATAATTGTTTAACTCAACATTAAGGTTACACTGAACTTGCTTACTTTAAACTTTCGGTTTTGAACTCTCAACAACACCTGTCAAAACTTTCAAGTTCTCGGCGAGGTTCTTAAGTTTCCCTTCCTGTTTTGTTTTCAAGTTATTTGTCAGGCTACAATTAACTCCCTTTTCTTTCAACTTTGTTCGGTTGAGAAGATTTAAATTACACTGTGTGCTTCTAGTCAATTTTTCCATTTTGAAAAGTACGTCTAAATTACTCTAATCGTAGTATAGTGGACAGTTTACAGCTGATATTGACACCCGGAACTTCTTTGGAGTTTTTCCCTAGGTGTTTAAATGCCAGAGGCGTTCAGAATATATTTGAATTACCCACAATGCAGTTCACAAGTGAAGAAAATTAGTTCAGAAATTTGCCGTGGGAGGACGCTATCTAGATACCCTATACGTCACATCATTCTAAAATCGACACTAAAAGGAAGCAACGCGATGTAAAGGGGTATATAGAGACTTACACACTTCAAGTAATTCATGGACTTCTGGTAGAACTTATGATGTGATCACATAATATAGCCCATATCAGGTCATTGTAATTCCATATTTAGTCAGTATTGGAAATATTTCCCTTGTTCAACAAAAAATGGTAATCACTCAATTGTAAACAAAATAATTTTGGCAATTACAGACACCAGAAACGATGTTGTAACAGATTATAACCTTACCTTCACAGCTCTGTACAGGACTATACCCTTGTCCCCTGTTTACTGTCCAGCACATTTTTGTTGGGCGTTTAAACCAAGCATTAGTGGCTTCATACATCCTATATGCAGCTGCTAGCACTACCTTCAATATACAACATAAATCATGTGAAAATGAACCAGGGTATCCAATCAGTAAGTTGAGTTGAGTTGAGCTGACTTGACTTGAGCTGAATTGAGCAGAGTTGAGAAATGGTGTTATACACCCAATTAAGATTCTTTCAATTATATTCAGATGGTCAGTTTTAGGATGGTGGAGGAAACCAGAGTGCCCAGAACAAAAAACATTAACCTCTGGCAAACTTTCTCACACCAGGATCTGCCTACCTGGAATTTCGACTTCCAGGGTGAGAGGCACTGTGTTTGTAAGTGTGTGCTTAAGACCACTCAGCCACCAAGCACCATGTATCCTGCCATTTAAGTCTTTTTATCCTATTAATTTAATGTCACAATGAATAAGTTAAATAATTTCAATTATATTTAGAAACATCTTGAGCAATAAAGTGCAGAAATTAACAAATGTTTTACTTTTACAATTACCCACTTACTTACATATGATCTCAATTTTGCAGGAAAAAATATCACATATATATTTATAATAATTTAAAAAGCAAGAGCTCCTTATGAGGTAAACTAAATATGTTTTGTTGTATGAAATTAATAAAATGTGATGTCTAATTAGACAGAAGAGCCATATACTCCAATATTGTAGAGATAATTGCATTTGACAAATTTCTTACCATTTCAATGGTTAAAGCAAAAAATATTTTTGGTCATTTCTCAATGCCTCAAACATTATAAAGCCACGCCCACTATTATGTCACTGCTATATAGTTTATACTCCTTACCTCTGGGTACAAGTTAAAACGCTTTAGCACATTAATCGTAAGAGGGTACTCTGTTATATTGTCATACATAACACTAACCATACCCTCGGAAAATGTCGGCGCTTCAATAATTGTCTTGAAATATGAGTAATATAAACCCTGAAATGTTAAATTTCATAAATATATACAAAAATTAACCTCGCAAATATCTAAAAAATTGTTATAAATTTGTTTATTTTGTCACAATTATCAAATATGAGTAGTTTACTGAAAAAAAAAAATGCAAAAAAAAGTCGGTGACTCTTAAGATCTCATCCAAAAAGCTGGTCCTTTGGAAAAGACATGAAAAACCAATGCCCCTTGTCATTGTAGGTGAAGTACACTTAAGATCCCTCTTGCCCATTACACTAAGTACACATCAAAGGTCAAAATTTCTGCCACATCACCTATAACTGCTTATGTCCCAACATAAAAGAAATATTCTTGACTGCAACACTCCTCTCAATCAAGTGTCTAAAAATGTCAAAATGAAATAAGGCTAAGGTCATCCATTAACCTCATAAGGTCAAGGTCATTAGGTACCGTAACTATCTTCTATAACAATATGTTTCTCTAAACTTTGTTTGCGTGGGTATAATGACTAGAACTGAATGCAAAGCCTTTCAGATAATTCAAAGACAACAGTATTCAGAAAAAGTGAAGGAGTTAGATTCTTTCATGTAGAATTAAGAAAATATTAGCTTCATTACATTGTATATATCTAGACAGTACAGAAACCTACCATTTCAGTCCTGAAAGCCAATTCTCTCTCAAGTGTGGATAAATGGGAAAAATGTCTGTCATTCTCAAATAAATTGGCAATATGGTTCCTATTCACAAGTAAAAAAAAATATTCAAATTTCCTCTTCAATTAGTTACGCAACATTATATTAGATTATATATAATATATTAGATAAAAAATGTGTTAGAATATTACAAAATTAATGTATATAAACACTTTTTTGTCAGTTCACTTGCCAGTGCTCCACAATCCCAGAACTGAATGTAAATTAAGGAATCTTGACATTTGCATAAAACAACATTACTGGAGCTTCATTTCACACTGCTTTAGGTGGTGGAAGATGTAACAGTGTAAATGTTTTTTCCCATCAATAGAATAAAATTATAATGAAATAATCAGCCATTTAAAGTAAATCCTGTCTATCTAACACTGCTATGAAGTCGGTCAAACTATTTGTGGCTAAAAATTGTGTGAGATAAAAAAGTATTTAGCTCAAACATGAAATACTCATGACTTAAGACTTTTGAATACTTTCCAATGCACTGAAAATTCCAAAATTATGATTGTCATCTCGTGACATTTTTGACTCATTCCCCTGAAACAACTTCAATGACCTTGTGATTCAACCCTCACGGCAATATTTCATATTCAAAATGAACGATTTTAATGGACTTTGAAAATAGTCTAAAGCAAAGAATAAATGTGAATGTGTGTGAATGTATATGAATGTGTGTGAATGTATATGAATGTGTGAATGTATATGAATGTGTGTAAATGTATATGCATGGTATTTTTTGTATTAACTAACTGATATTTTAAATATTAACCTACCTGTGAGTAACAGATATTGCTATGGCTGAAAAAGAACAATTTTATAAAATATTAGATATATATATATAATGCTATAAACATAAAGTAAAAGTACTAGTAAATCCTGTGTAGTAAGAGATACATTTACATAATAAGCATTTACTGTTTGGAATGTCACATTGATTTGGACATTGTTGGAATTTTTATTGTTAATAAAACTTCCATAGGGTGACTTGCTCTCTTGGGAGAAGCTATTTCCAGCCTTTCAGAATAACACTTTATCCCTTTGTGTAGATGTATAATTAGGTATAAATAATGGACACTTTCTTTCAATAAGTCTGAGACGAGTGACATATCTCACTTTAAACATTTAGTTACAACATCTTTATACTTAAACAAGGGCCTCGGTGGCAGAGTGGTCTAAAGTGTGCGCTTACAGATCACAGCGCCTCTCACTGCCTGGGTTCGAATCCCACTCGGAACAGATCCTAGTGTGAAAAATTCTGTCAGTTCGCTTGCCGAAGGTTGGTGGTCTACTCCAGGTACTCCGGTTTCCTCCACCATCCCAGAACTGACCACCTCGAAATAAGTGAAAAAATCTTGACCGGGGCGTAAAACACCATTACTCCACTCCACTTTGTCCTTAAACTACAAAAACAAAAATCTATTATGTATCTATTGAACATCAAGCCAGATGATAAAGGCTCAGTTTTCAGCTCCAATTATTAAGAAATTTCTGAATAAGTCAGTAATTGATAAACATCTTGAACAGTTGTCTATAGTCATATTAACCAATTTTCAAAATAATTTTTTTATCAGTTTTCAGCAAATATTTGGCATAATTACCCCATTTTATATCTAAACTATACATAACTGGAAGTATCTTAGGTCCCTACTTTGGATGACTGAAAATGCTTTTTCCGTACTTTCTCTTCTGAATCTACCAGGTATACAATCTCAAGTTAGCTTTTAATTTTTTTAAAGTTATGAATACACTAGCCTAAGGTGAAATTCTGTTCTTGTGCTTTTTTTTTTTATTAAAGTGTAGAAAATTAAATTTTGTTTATTTTCATTTTTTTAAAAAATCTATTTATTAATATTATCATTATTAATTATGATTATTATTTTCAAAGCCATATAATCTGAGTAAGAAGAAATGAGTGTTTAACTGATAACTTATTCATTATTAAATAAATTATCATCCAACTGGATTCATTTATGCTCGAGTAAACAAGTAATGGTAATTACATAAATCCAATCTTTCCCCAATATTTATGTTTCACAACTGTACATCACTTGCTGATTAATTCAACTTCCTTATTGTGTGAAAATGATGGCGAAATATTAGTAATAAAAAGCTGTCCAGTAAAAAACAATGATTTGTTGGAAACAGGAAAAATTATGTTAAAACTTTACTTTAAAATTTCCTTTCCATTTCAGTGTTATGTTTCATTTTGAAATGGAAATTTCTGTCAAAGTGGTTAGCATATCTTCAATTAAAAAGTTCTACAATTTTGGGTGAAAACTGTCTTCATTTAAAAAATTTTCATGAACTTTTAATTTCAATCTTTACAAATCACCAGAGACATATATATACATTATATATGTCTCTGAAATAACTTTTCCTAAACTTTTTGGTGCGACAAGAAGTTAAGATTTTAAACTGTAGCTAAAATGCAAATATGTTGCATCGCTGTTAACCTTAAGTTCTGTTTTTGAGTGGTGATTATACTTACAAAAAAATCTGCAGCTTAAAGCCTAACATCACATTTTTATCAGACAAAATGTCATATAGAAATTATTATTCCGTTTAAAAATGAATAATTTTCACAAAAATAATGGATAAATTTCTACAAATAGATGAAAATGCGCAATGTAATGACACGTTATATCTGAAAATCTGCTGATTATTCTTACAGGTAGTATTTATACGATCAATGACCACGTGTAGGTTTATCGTTAAAAGTGTACATGATATGTGGATGTACGTGTATTGCATTAATAATTGATATCCAAAACCACAATATTGCATTTTTAATCCGAATAAATACCTAAAATTGCAATAACCAAATAGTAAACAATATTTGATTTCTCTTTCCTATTGTTGTCATCATTATCCGCCCGTTTTGAGGTTTTCTTCCGGGAATTATGTGTATTGCTTGCACGTTGCGAGTGACTGTTTTCGTTTTTGCGTTTGGAAGCCATCTTTAAATATTGCCGGCGTGTCAAGTTAGATTTCCGGAAAAAAAGTAAACAAAGAGTAAAAAGTGATTTTAAACATTAATTTATGGCACAGATTACCCGTAAATATAAATTTTATGCGATATATTTTGGGGTGTTTTTGAAAAAATATCAATTAAGGAAAATTGTGTTTCCGCCAAGCACCTTGCAACTTCCGGTTCTGTCCATATATGGAAATCTTCGGAGTCTCCACTGGTAACTCGGTAGTTTACATTATGTCGGAAATGGAAATCAGCCTGTAGATACGTTGACATCTGATGGTGTTGTGACAGAGAGATAGAGAGACAGCAACGACAAAATGACAGAAGTAATATCAAGTGGTCCAATTTTAGCCGATTCTACGTTCCGTAGTCGGCCGAATTTTCAGAGCTATCTTCTAAGTGATGCAAATGCTGGTGGCAATACGGTACAACAAATTGAGCATCGCAGACGCGTGCGACATACTGAAATTCCCAAAATTAACCGGTAGAGGAGATGTAGATTCTTTTCAGACAAGTACAACTGAACCAGCTTTTAAGAAATGGAATGACGAAGGAGACCATAGGGCAGAGGCACCATACAGAGATTATGACAACATTGTGGATCCAGTTTCAGGATTTGTCAGTGCTGGTGGTGATGTGGATAGAAACACTAACCATTCTAAAATTAAATCCCTTGTTCAGTTAAGTGACACTCCACAAGCTGCACCTCCACAGTCAAAACACTCAGATAGAAAAATTCAAGATAAAGCACCTCCAGAACTTAGAAGATCTAATACATATGAACCTGGGGCACCATCATTGTGGAACAGTAGAGGGACTTCTGATATATGGATAAGATCCCAATTAGGGAGGTAAATTCATAAAACAACTTTTTTAATAACTTAACTATCTTTATAGCTGTCTAGGTATCTCATTTTGTAGAACAATTCACCTATAGTGTGACGGGGGGAATGCAGTTTTCTTTGTAACCCAATTGGTATAGAACATGCATGTAGTTTAACAAGGGAGACATATAGCAGTTTGGCTAGCTCATTTGGTAGAACACTTACCTATTGTGTGACAGGTCCTGGTCCAACCCTGCAATTTTTTTCTCATCCTGAAACTTGTTAAACTTGACATCAGCATTTAATGATATTATATATACACTGATGAATTGATAGGTTATATTGGTTGGTTGGAAGTTTGGATAGTTTATGCTATATATAATGAGTAGATAAGAAGGTTTGTTGGTAGGGAAAATTGGTTTGTTGTTTGTAATTTATGTATTTTGATTAGTTTGTTTATGATTCATTTGATTTATTGGGTAGATAATGGTTTGGTTTGTTTGCTTAAGATGGATTTCTTGACAGATTGTTGGATTGGGTGGATGGTTGTTGGCCTATGTGATTGGTTGTTTTGTTGAAGGATTAATTAACAGGTTTGTTGATTGGTTTGTAGATGGTCTAATTGATTGGTTTCTTTTGTGATGATTTAATTTAGTGGTATAAAGTTAGACAATAGCCAGATTGCCGGTAGACAGTTTTGTACAAACACATCAAAAGGTACTCAAAGTTTGATCAAATTTTGATCTGCTGGCTTGTGGATAGTTTGATTGACTAGTTGACCTGTTGAGTGATGGGTTGGTTGTTGGCTAGTTAGATTTGATTTATTGGTGTATTGTTTGATTGATTTGTTAATTGTTTATTGGTTGCTTGGGAAATGTAGTGGATGGGTTATATCTTATCCATTGGTTTGTTATGTTGTTGGCTGGTTGATAGCCAGTTATATCTGTTGGTTGCTTATTTGCTGGTTGGTGAATGGCAAAATGTATCACTTGTTTGTTTCATCATTGTTTATTTCATATTTTATCAAACCAAAGAATGGTATTATAGATACAACATGTATAACAATATATGGTTGATGGTTTATAGTATATTTTGGTTGATTAATTTTTTGGATAGTCAAGAGCAAGTTCTGTCTGCTTTTTGGTACTTGCTGGACTGATGGATAGCTTGTTCTCTTGGTTGAATGGCTATTAGATTGCTAATCATGTCTGTTGACTGGTTGATAGCTAGTTTTATCTGTTAGTTGGCTTAACTGGTTGGCTACTTTAAAGGCAATAATGTTTGGTTTACAGTCAGCTGATTGGCTATTTGAATGCTTGTTCTATTTGTTTTTTATCTAACAGATTGGCTAATTCAAAGCTAGTCTGTCTGTTGATTGGTTGGTTAACTGCTTGGCTGATTTATAGTTTTGGTTTGATTGGTTATTTGTTCAGTTATATTAACAACACATTTTGTTTGTTCAAAATTGATTTGATTTAATTGGGTTTTATGTCATTTTTACGTTTTATTGAGACATCACCAGCTATAGGTTAAATGGCAGAATTTTTACCTTAAGTTTGTAGTATACATAGGGCAATGGGCAGGGAGGGTTCTTTAACATGCCATGCCTACCGTGACACAGGGCATTGGTCTCCTCCAAAGGATCCTGTGACTTTCATTTCTAAATGCAGCATGTTTGGTAAAAGAACAGTCACTACCAATTTTCAAGTCTTGGTCAGACCTGGCAGGGGTGTGTCTTTTTAAGAGAACTTAGAAATTATAAAATTTGTTGATAAAATTGGGAGTAGCTAGACTGTGTAGTATATTATTAGTATATATGTTTGTGTGTTACACTATTTAGTCATATATGATATGTGGTATGAATTACTTGACAGGTCATGTAGTATAAATACTGGTAACACCTGTATCGTTATTACATATAATATTTAATTCTTATTGTCAATTACTTAACCTATAAAAAACTCATTTAATTAAAATTCTAATTATAAATACCAACAACTACACTGTTTAAAATCTTATTTTGTTTTGATTTTCAAGGTTGGACGAGCGATTATGATCCACGACAGCCTCCACCGGAGACTGATAAAAGACGAGCAAAGGTAATAATTTTAATCATGGATTATCTATCATCTTAATCTTTTAATCTAATCAAATCTACCAATACTTGTTGTATGATTAATTATCCATGTGCGTATTGTCCGTCCAACATGTGGAAGTTTTTGTTCATTGCAGTCATAGTTATATTGCTTTTGTCTGTAAGGTTTCAGTAATGATTTTTTTTCTTATATCAATCTACGGTCTTTGTTTTGTTCTCTTTGTTAAAATTCACAGATTCATAGACAAATAGATTACAGTAACAACAATATTAACATGTATAAGAACTTGTAAAATTTCTAGTATTTTCATAAATAAAATCATGACATATCCTGGTGCTAGTAGGCATCAGTTTTTTAAAGATTGTAAAGTGGACAATTGAATTGATTTGGGAATGAAAATATACCCCCTTTTCCCTTATGTTCAAACCTAAAATTTTCCCCAAATTTTAGCAAATATTCCAAATTTATATAATCTAAGTTACAAAATATGTCTACTATATTTCCCAATTATAATTTTTTTTCCAAAATTTCGTGAGATGACACTTTACCAAAAAAAGGGATATAACAGCCCTTGACATTGTTATCATTTCATTATTATTCTTTATATTAAGAGATTAGTCTAGTTGTCTATAGAAAATTTTTTTCAATCTGTAAATGCTTGTCTGCAATTATTTGAATGAAATATTAATAGCACAGAAGGTTTTACTAAGTAAATTTATGAAGAATGATTTTTCTGGTGATATAAATACCTTACTTTCAAAAGTTTTCTGTAGCACCATCTTACATAAGAAAGATTTTATATATTTTCAAAATATATAGCTTGTCTCCATCACTGGAAATATTACTCCACCAGTAGAGAACTTTTTGTATCTGGATTCTTTTAAAGGAAGATAATTCTGCCTTTAGTCATCACTTGCCCCTATTAAATTGTGTCTGCTACATCTTTGCTTAATGTAACCTATTTTGGAAAAGAATTATGACCATTTTATACTTGATGAACTTATATCCAGCAGTATGAAACTATATTTTTGAGGGCGATGGGGTGGAGGTGGGTGGGGTGGTGGTTCTCTTGTAAATGTTTGAGTTTGACCTATATAACCAGATTTAAGATCATCATATAGATAAGTACATATATTGTCTGTGAAAAAATTTTTGTTTCCTTAATTCTTATTCTATACTGTAAATCTATTTTATAGCTTTGACAAACCAGACTATGTTAAGAGAGAGAGAGAGAAACTTTTTGCCATCTATTTACTTGTATTTTATACATGTAATTTGAAGAGCCACATCTTGCTTTGCATACTTTATACATGTATTTTAAAGCAATCACAGAACTAACTATACATGTGCTATATTTAAGTTATAAGCTATATGTTGTAATGTTGCTTTTTGCTTTATTTTGTCAAGCTTAATGGGCCACGCCCCCAGAACAGGGAAGAGGTACTCACATACAACAAATTTGATAACAGTTGTAACATAATCATAATATAAAAAATGCAAATAGACATCACGGTAGCAAAAAATGGCTTCCAAAAATCAAAATGTGTGAAAAAACATAAGACCAAAAGATTTTTTTTTTGAACTTAAAAAACTTATTCATTTTTGTCAAGCCTGGCATTACTGTAAGACTTATGTTTTACTTTTCGGTGTCATCTGAGGTGTGTCAAAATGTGCAAATTATGTTAAAGTAATGCATTTTCTACTCAATCAAAAACTAACCAGGCAAGACATTTAAATCCATGGCATTCTTTTTTTTTTTTTTTGGCCTTCCCATTTATAGAAACTCTGATTTATAAAGCAAGACATTTTAGATGAATTTTTGCAATTGTTAGTGCACCTTAGGCTTATCAAAGTGTGGGCCTAACCACATTTAACAAAGAAATACAAGCATGTAAAAATATACATAAATCAAATAGATTTAATCAATCAATCAATCAATCAATCAATCAATCAATCAATCATCAATCATTCAATCAATCAGTCAGTCAGTCAGTTAATCAGTCACACAGACAGACAGACACCTGAATCAATCAATCAATCAATCAATTAATCAATCAGTCGATTAATCAATAAATCAACCCTAAGTCAGAAGAGGTCTCTTGAAAAAGCTACAGTTTGCAGGATACTTTAAAGTATTCAGGGAAAATAATGTGTGTTTAAAGCATTTTTTGTGCTTGTTAGACCTTGTATGATTTTACTGTATATCAGATAGAAACATTATACATTTTTAAAAAAATCTAATCAATATTCAAATTTTATTCATGTTTAGACATTTCTGTAATTAATAGTCACATACTTTCATGACATAAATATATATGTATGTCTTAATTACTTTTTGTTGTGAAGTTTTTACTGTGGATAACTATGATTTAATGTGATTTTTATTTTTTATGTAAGAAGAAAAAACAATAAAAAGAGTACTAAAGATAAAATATACATATAATATACACTTGTCTAATACCCAGCAAAATAGCAAAAATGTCTGTTCATGTCTGAACAAACATTATTGTCATTTTTCTTGGTATAACCCTGGCTATAGTAATATGCTACATATATCGGAATATTTCAGTGGTTAAGGTTGATTGTTTGATTGTAAGTTGTTTAACATCACATCAGCAATTTTTGAGCTATTCAGAATGAGAGCAAGGTTAATAATGCTTATGGATTAATCAAAGAACCAGTCCATGTATGCCTGAGGTGTGTGAGAGTGTATTACGGTCTGCTTTGTACTAGTGCACACTCAGGGTGACTTTTAAAGACAAGGTACTAGCTCACTGAGTCAATATGCTGCTCAAGCACCAGGTGAGGTTTCTCAAATTTAAAAGTCTAATTTATGTCTCAGATGGGGTTTAAACCCAAGTCTCCTGCTCTTAAGTCAAATGCTATACCACTCAGCCATTGAGGCAGTAGTGGTTAAGACAGAAGCCTTCAAACTGAAGGCTTCTTACTTCTGTGATTTTGACCCTGATCAAACACAAGAAAGGTTTCTTATTGGTCATTTACTAGTGGTTTGGTACATTATTCCATCATATAGACTGAGTAGGTCTGCACTTTTTGTCTACAACAAGCTAGAGTGCAACCCAATCTGGATATTTAATTGTTAAATGAAATAAGTCTCATGGAAAAATAGTGGAAAAATTTGCTGATGTGATGTAAACCAACATTTTAATCCAATCAACCAATCTGAAAGTATTACTGTTAATAAAAAAGTCTTATTGCAAATAGCTGAAAAATGTAGATATGATGTAAAACAACATTTAACCAACCAACCAACCAACCAATCAGAGTATTTTATTGTTAAATGAAAAAAATGTCTCATGGCAAATAGCTGAAAAATGCTGATGTGATGTAAAAAAAACATTTGACATACAAACCAACCAATCAGAATTTTTTTAATGATTATGTTACAACTGTATGTTGATTTTTGTTTGGCAGCATGTTGTTTTTTTATGTATGATATATTTTGTTGCACTTATTTGAATTTTTTCAGAGCACATTGTTAAGTTGTTATGTTAAAATAAGTTTTTAAGTTATCTATGTTTCTAATTCAATTTGTGTGCACTAACAGAGAACAAGCCAAATAAGTTTTAACCAATAAATACATTGTTTATAGGACATGATGTAAAAGTAATGTTTTTCAAAATTCATTCCAACCAATGATTTTTTTTTTTTTTTTTTTGTAATGGAAAAACTAATAATTACACATTTTGCACACTGCATAATTTGAGCCATTTTTTTTTTTCAATAATAAAAAAAAATAATAATGTTAATGTCATTTCTTAGCTTATTTATAATTCAAAAAAAAAAAAAAAAAAAAAGGAATCAGTGTCTGCATTACATGCAATACTTTTATTCCTTTAATGAGTAAACATTTGGTATCACTTTGGCTTATAAATGCACACTTTTGTGTGTTGTCTATAATAGCATGGCACCAAGAAACAATTCTTTCTAGCAAAAATTGAAAAATAAAATTTGACCGATTAAAATTTTGGAAAAAAAGGAGAATTTAGAAGATTTATAATTTATGATTTTTATATACATGTACTAGTATAAACACATATATATATATATATATATATATATATATATACATGTATTAGTATATATATGTGATATATTGTGTACTGTATTTCTAAAGTACATGTATATACTTGAATTTATTCTTAATATACACATAACATACAGTTATATCTCATAAAAAAAAGAAATATCTATCAATGTATCATATTATAAAATAAAAACCTATTAAGCTTTTTTATTGAGATAATGATTGTACTAAACATGTTTAAATTCTGACATTTAAAAAGTGTATTTACTCACTTTTGTCTATTTTGTGACCATAACACAGCCCGTTGCAGTTTTGTGTCTAAAATAATTCATTTAATATAATTAAACATGTCTAGATTTCAATATCAGAAAATTTCCCATATCAGACATTTTGATAACAAAATATTGTAGATGTTTTTATGCACCATTTTGAAAAAAAAAACAAAACAAAAAAAAAAAAACAAGATATATTTTGTTGCAGAGTGGACTTTCTGTCTTTTGTCAATCACGCAATAGTTTTATTCTTGTAAAATTGCATAAATCCTTTAGAAATTAAATATACAAATTAATGAGCAAGTTTGAATTTGGGTCTTGTCATATATGGAAAGAGTTATTCCCCTTTGGCAAAACACATTTGAGCAACATCTTCTCAAAACATTATAGCACTTGCTCTAAGATTTCATTGAAATAAATCTCACAGTTACCATTTGGTGGATTTAATTTTTTATCAGGTTAAAAATGTTAAATATTTTATAACGTAGGATGTATAAATGAGTACCATGATAAAGTTGGTAAATATATAAGAATATAATTTGCACCCATTTTATAAAAGCATGTTAATGGATGGTGGTAGATTAATTTGCCTGAGTATAGGTTAACAGGTCAGTGCTTTTACAGCTTTTAGTGATATGAGTTGAGTTGAGTAATGGTGTTTAACGTCCCAGTCAAGAATATTTCACTTATATCAGGAAGTCGCCAGCTATAGGCGAAAGTGCAGAAATTTTGCCTGTGCTTTGCGCTGATAGCATCATACAGCAGGGTTCTTTATTGTGCCACGCCTGCCATGACACAGGACCTCGTTTATTTTAAGTTCCCATCCGAAAGAACCATGACTTTCATTTCGTAATGCTGAGTGCTTGGCTAAAGAACAGTCACTACCCACTTTCAAGTCTTGGGTCAGACCCGGTCTGGGTTTGAACCCTCTCACTTACGGAGCGAGCACTCTACCAACTGAGCTACCGCAGTGGTTTTTTAGTGATGTGAAATAATTGAGAAATATCCCTGTATGATATCTGTTGGTACCCATTCGACAGTTGGATTTACATTAAGAATATAACAGTCATAAATATACCCCGATTTGACTAGATCACAGGATGACCAATCACAAGTTTACCAACCTTACCACTTTTACAATATGATTACACCTTTTTCTGTTTTCAGTGGCAAAATCAAATCATGAGGTATATTCTTTTTCTTTTAGTCTGCATTTATACCTAAGCCACCCTCACAACAAAGTAGACCTGGAAGGGACCACCTAGCTATGAAGTATATGTTTAGTTCTTCAACACAGAAGTAAGTACAGTAGATAATCTAACAACAGTAATGAACATTAGTCAGGCTTTGGTTGCCAAGTCTTGCCTAGGACATAAATGTATACCTTTTTTTTTCAATATTCAAAAATACATTCATTAACTACTAACATTCACATATAGACATTAGGTTTTCATTTTCCTAAAAAAAAAATTTGGGGGGGGGGGGGCTAAGTGGCTTATTGCCTTTCACTACCTATGTTCAGATCACACTTAGGCAGAAACTCGATTGAGAAAGTTTGTTCATTGTTTGTTGAAGTCAGTGTTTTTGTTGGGCACTCTTGTTTTCTCTACCCTTCCATTAATAGCTGTCTGTTTCGAGCAAGTGAAATGATCTTAATTAACTGTGACATAAATGTATATTAAATATGCTAAATATGTACATTCAATAACCAGCACAAACACACACACACACACACACACACACACACACACACACACATATATATATATATATATATATATATATATATATATATATATATAAAGTTTTTTAACTTTATATAGGTCATATGAGGAAGTACCATGGGATACAATGTTGCCCCCTAAACAGTGGGCACCTGTTTCTACACTGGAGGATAAACCTGATATGATTTCACAGACAAGCACACTCAAAAGATATGATCCTGCAGCTCAAGAATGGCAGGTAAGATACAAGTTCATATTGGATGGAATTTGCTTATGTTCCATTCTTAGTGTTGTGTTGTTAAATTTTGAGACATGTACTATTGCACTATTATACTGCAAAAACTTTATGCTTTTTGGATCACAAAAAAGTCCACTTATTTGTTGTTGTTGAAATTTTGTTAACATAAGATATTTTCCACCACGGTCATGTATGCAGAGGTTTGCTGAGTCAGTGTGCCACAAACATACCACCCCACTCCCCACCCCCCAAATTTAGTCGTATGTATAAATCCACAGCCTCCACCAATATATATCTTTTTACACAAAAACTGCAAAATTTTCACCATGTACCAAAATCCTGATTTAGAGAAATAGGTTTTAAGCTGGGAGCATGGAATTTTAATCCTACTTTATCCGTGACCTCATTGGTGGAGTGGTCAGTATAAAGCATGTGCTTACTAATCACAGTACCTTTCAAAGCCATGATTCAAAGTGCTTGAGCAGATCCAAGTGTTCAAAAATTTGTTAGTTCCCTCAATTGAAGGTCAGTGGTGTTCTCCAGGTTCTCAAGTTTCTCCCACCTTCCAAGAATTGACCACCTCAATAAGTGCACAAATCTTGACTGGGGCATACAACACCATAACTCATTTTAACTCCCTACTTTATTCTGTTTTATAGGACCACCTGTTCATTGAGGAAACTGTGTTAAGTTTTCTATATTAACAGATGAATTCAATGTATCATAATATTATTACTTTCTACTGAAAAAATTGTTGATAAAACAAAAAGATAACGATACAAGTTTGAAATAGGTATGTGTCTATATGAAATTAAATCCTTAATGATAAATTACAGGGTACAGGCAGATCATGGGATTGGTTCCAAAAAAGACAAGGATTTTATAAAAAACAGCCAATTGTATTGTAAGTATGCTCTAATATTTAGTCAATTTTTTAAGTTCGAGTAATAAATACTGAAATTCTGGAAATTTTTGTAAGGATTAATTTTTAACAAGTATTATCATTTTAAGATGTTAGAGCATTTTTATTTTTCCTTTACTGCATGATGGTAAGCAGTGTGAAATGTTAAATGTATCTCTCCAAAAAATATAGTTACTTTTGTACCATGTCACAAATTTATGAGAAGATAAAATGAATGGAGAAAAAATCTATGATTTACAATAGATTACTGGATAAAGAAATAAAGATAAACTACACATATATATATATATATTGTATATATATATATAACATTGTAGGATGTTAGAGTTTGTAACTTATTTTTAGACATTAAGTATTTCTAATCATTAAGATGGCTTAACTATTAATCTTAAATACCCGTAGTTGTTAAATATTTGTCACCTTTAAGATATTGAGTTACCAAGTCCAGCTTATTTTTTATGATAGTCTTAACTTCACACTGTCCAAGTCATCAGGGTATTACAGGAATCTTTAATTCTATGGTTAATTTTAATCTGCAACCAGTAAATTCTATGGTTAATTTTAATCTGCAACCAGTAAATTTTCTGATATTGGGGACCATTTTTTAAGCTCAATAGGTTTTATCAATTGAAATTTGAATTTTGCACAATTTTATAAATGTTGTGAATTTAATGTTAAAAATTTGAGAATTAAAAAGAAAAACATCACCCTGTTATAAAATATAAATTTAATAATGAAATGTTGATTTTAACCAATGTTTTGACTTTTGTGTTAATCATTATCTAATAAGGCTTTGAATGACCAGGACTTGCTATATTTTCTATACTAACGGCTGTTATTTAAGGAATATTTCTTTATTTGAACTCAAATACTCCAAATATATCATATTTCAATGTTTAAACAACCTATACCTGTATTTACATACAGGTTTTGTATGATAATCTGGTATTTAATCTGTACTTCAAACAGATTAGGATTATCTCCCCTATGAATAAATGTCTTTTTAATACCCTTTAAAAATTTATAATCTTAATAGACCGTCATATTAAGTATAATTATAGGATTTTAAAAAAATTATAACAAAAAAAAAAAACATGAACCAGATCTTAAGTAATTTGGCAGTACATTCAGGAACACTTAACTCGATACACAGCAAATATTCCACATAATGTGTAATAGTACCAGTATTAACCAATCACCACAAGGGAACTTTTTAAAAAAAGATACTGAATTATTCTGAATTAAAACAAATATAAGAAAGAAAAAAAAAACAAAAACAAAAACAAAACAAACAAACAAAAAAAAAAGAATGAAGTCAATATAGATTGGAATTTTAAATAAGAAATAACTTAGTTAAAATCAAATTTTTATTAGAAAAAATATCAAACTAAATTAAATATATTTTTACCTGTTACTTTTTACTTAGAATTAATTTTGGAGTTGTAAAAATTTGAAATAAAATCAAATTCAAATACTAAACATATTAAACATCAAAAGTGTATTTATAATTACTTTAGAAAATAAGGCAATATGTCAGCCAAATTCAAACCCAGACATATAAGGCTCACACCATATCAATCAGCCCTTTGGAAATAAAATTTGGTAAAAGTAAACAGTGAAGTGGTTAGTAGCAATAGCTTATTGTTCATATAAGTGGTCTACTTTTATGTAAGTTGTACTAAAAGTTGCTCTTTGTAAATGAGTTGTGCCTAGTGATGACTCTACCGTTATAAAACAATGGTTTATACTGGCTCTGTATTCCTAAAAGTCATTCCAAGCAGTGACTCTACATTCATAATTACAGTGTCTAATAACTTTGTGTGAACAAATATTGATCCCAGTGGCAACCAGTGAACTGATCATAAATGGCCAAGGTCATATTTGTTAAACATCTGATAAACTCAAAAAAAAAAAAAAAAAAAAATCCATTCTTTCAGATATATTCAACATGAAAAATTTGTTCTAAAGAGAAAAAAAATTATAGTTGTATTTATTTTTATTTGTATTTATTTTTATATTACAGCTGTAGTCCGTGTCCAAGAGAACAGCAAATCCCGAAATATAGGTAAAGTATATCATTAAATCACTCCTATAACTTTTTAATCCTGAACAAAATGACATTATCATTTATTGCATACCTTTTACACAATAACATATAAACTGAGACTGTTATATAAACAATTATTTTTTTCAATAGATAAAATTTGAGATATTTAAAATTGATAGTTTGATTTACATTGTGCTATTGAAGAATTCAAGTATAGTTCAACATGTGTATGGATTACTTATAGGACTGTAAAAGGGTGGACTATATAGGCAAGTGGTCTTTATGCAGAGGGTTATAAATAAGAGTGAAGTAATTTAATTTTAAGCCCCTGTAAAAATACTTTTACTTATGTCATGGCAGTCAGTTCAGGCCTGGTAGAGGAAACTGGAGTGCCTGGATAAATCAGTGACTTTTATCAAGTGAGCTGACAAACTTTCAAAAAGTCAAATCTTTCCCAAGTGGGATTAAAATCTATTTGGTAAAAGAGACTGTGATTTAATAAGTGTGTACTCAAAACAACTCTTTATCATTAAAAAAAAATCTTATCTTGAAGTCAGTTTGTTAGTTCTACAACATGTGACATTTATTTTCAGTGGTTGCATTGGAGCCGAGAACTTAGATGAAAAAGATAATGCTCAAGAACAATTTAAACCTTATACAGTAAAGAGAGTTTTAATACCAAGATATAGTGAAACTGGCCAGTAAGTATACAACAAACAGGGCAGTTCTACCATACACCAGGTGTTCAGTTTAGACAGGTTCTACCATACACCAGGTGTTCAGTTTAGACAGGTTCTACCATACACCAGGTGTTCAGTTTAGACAGGTTCTACCATACACCAGGTGTTCAGTTTGGATAGGTTCTACCATACACCAGGTGTTCAGTTTAGACAGGTTCTACCATACACAAGGTGTTCAGTTTAGACAGGTTCTACCATACACCATGTGTTCAGTTTGGATAGGTTATACCATACACCATGTGTTCAGTTTGGATAGGTTCTACCATACACCATGTGTTCAGTTTGGATAGGTTCTACCATACACCAGGTGTTCAGTTTAGACAGGTTCTACCATACACCAGGTGTTCAGTTTAGACAGGTTCTACCATACACCATGTGTTCAGTTTGGATAGGTTCTACCATACACCAGGTGTTCAGTTTAGACAGGTTCTACCATACACCAGGTGTTCAGTTTAGACAGGTTCTACCATACACCAGGTGTTCAGTTTAGACAGGTTCTACCATACACCATGTGTTCAGTTTGGATAGGTTCTACCATACACCAGGTGTTCAGTTTAGACAGGTTCTACCATACACCAGGTGTTCAGTTTAGACAGGTTCTACCATACACCAGGTGTTCAGTTTAGACAGGTTCTACCATACACCAGGTGTTCAGTTTGGATAGGTTCTACCATACACCAGGTGTTCAGTTTAGACAGGTTCTACCATACACCAGGTGTTCAGTTTAGACAGGTTCTACCATACACCAGGTGTTCAGTTTAGACAGGTTCTACCATACACCAGGTGTTCAGTTTGGCAGTTCTACCATACACCAGGTGTTCAGTTTAGACAGGCTCTACCATACACCAGGTGTTCAGTTTAGACAGGTTCTACCATACACCAGGTGTTCAGTTTAGACAGGTTCTACCATACACCAGGTGTTCAGTTTAGACAGGTTCTACCATACACCAGGTGTTCGGTTTGGCAGTTCTACCATACACCAGGTGTTCAGTTGAGACAGGTTCTACCATACACCAGGTGTTCAGTTTGGATAGGTTAAGTTTAAGTAGATTCAACCATACAGCTGGTGGCCAGTTTAGACAGGTTCTACCATACACCAGGTGTTTAGATTGGATAGATTAAGTTTACGAAGGTTCAACCATACACCTGGTGGCCAATTTAGACAGGTTCTACCATACAACTGGTGTACAGTTTTGACTGGTTTAATTACACACAGGGTGTTTCATCTAGTCTGGTTCTATTACACAAGGTGTTCTACGTAGTCCGGTTCTATTACACAAGGTGTTCTCTGTAGTCCGGTTCTATTATACAAGGTGTTCCTTTTAGTCTGGTTCTATTACACAAGGTTTTCCATTGTCTGATTATTTTTTACACAAGGTGTTCCATTGTCTGATTTTTTTTTACACAAGGTGTTCTATTAAGTCTGGTTCTATTATACAAGGTGTTCCATTTAGTCTGGTTCTATTATACAAGGTGTTCCATTGAGTCTGATTTTATTACACAAGGTGTTCTATTAAGTCTGATTTTATTACACAAGGTGTTCCATTAAGTCTGAGTTTATTACACAAGGTGTTCCATTAAGTCTGATTTTATTACACAAGGTGTTCCATTGTCTGATTTTATTACATAAGGTGTTCCATTAAGTCTGGTTCTATTACACAAGGTGTGATACACAAAGTGTTCATGTCTGTCAGGTTTTACTATACACCAAGTGTTCATGTACTAATGTACACCTGGTGTTGAGTTTTGTGGTACACCAAGTGTTCATGTACTAATGTACACCTGGTGTTGAGTTTTGTGGTACACCAAGTGTTCATGTACTAATGTACACCTGGTGTTGAGTTTTATGGTACACCTAGTGTTCATGTACTAATGTACACCTGGTGTTGAGTTTTGTGGTACACCAAGTGTTCATTTTTGTCAGGTTTTTCTATACATTTTGTTTTGACTTGTTTTGTTTTGTTCTGTATTGACAGATTTTACTGTATTCCAGGTTTTGAGTCTAAAAAATGCCAAAGGTTAGACTTTTAAAACAAAATGATTTTGACATGTAACCTTAATAAACAATTAAGAGTATTAATACTTATAATTTTTGTTTTATTATTATTTTCAGTCGACCAAATATTCCAGGTTATCAGGGTTGTACTCTATGGCAAGGTCAATATGCTCCAGCTCACACTACACCAAAGATATCAACCAAGCAAGCAACAACTGCCACTGTACACAAGTAAGTAATATAGTTATACCAAAAGAACTAGAAAAAAAGACCAAGGTAGATAAAAGATTTTAAAGAGTTAATGTAGGATGTAAAGTGAAAGTGATATTTTAACAATGGCGTTGATGACTTTGACTTTAGCTTGTTTTGAATTGACCACATATAAATAAATCTAATATATAGTATAAACTGAAGACACCTGGACAAAAATTTCAGCTCTGTGTTAGTCATAGAACTGTATACATCCTTTCACACTATCAGAAAGGGTATGAATATTCCATTTTCCTTAAAAAAGGACAGATTTTGTTATTATTGAACTAATATCAGCTATGAATCTTTATATTTTAAGCCTACTTTCTCTTTATCGTTATTTTAGGTCAAATTTTAACCACCTTTCTCGTTTTTATTGTTGATAATTAGGTCATGTTTTAACCCCTTACCCCTTGCCCTTTTCTCATTTAAGGTAATGTTTTCACCTGTTTTTTTTTTTTTTGTTATGTTTTAGATCATGTTTACTCTTCTTTATTATTATTAGATCAGGTTTTCACTCTCCCCTCCCCTTTTCTCATTTTAGCACATATTTCAACAAATTTTTTAAAATATTTTTACAACAGATATCAACTGTTTTTTCTTTTTGATAATATATGAAATTTTTAAACCCTTCTTTCATATTTGATGTTTCAGGTCAATGCCAGTATCACCTAATACATCCGAGTTTAAGAAAGACTCTCAGATGTCGAAGATGGTTACCACAGTACCACCATGTAATCCGTTTAACCAGATTAACAAACTCGATGAAATACTTGCTAATCAAGTGTAAAAACTATCCTAGTCACTTAATCATTTATCCGCAGAAAGATATCGGTTTTTATGAAGCAATGTTGAACATTTCTTTATTTTTGTTGGTATAAATCAACTTTGAAGAGAAAACTAGCATCAGGCTGGTAGCAGTTTTTGATATATTTAGCAGGTTTTGACATTTAATTTTATATCTGTTTAAAAGAAAGATTATCTAAATCACATAGAATTGACTTTTGTCTCTTAAAAATTATAATTCTTGTATTTAAATTTGCATCGAGGGTATGGAGTGAAGTAATGATATTTTAAGTCTCTGTCAATTATTTTCACTTTTATTGAGGTAGTCTTTTCTGGGAAGGTAGGGGAAACTGGAGTACCCAGATAAAAACCATTAACCTTTAGCAAAGCCAAATACATTCAGAGAAAATTAAATAAGACCTTTTTAACAAATCTTAGTTCAATTAGCTACCAAATTACAGGTTGACATTTCATTGCAAAAATTTGGTTTTTTAGTAACCTGACCTTGCGATCCTTTTGTAGTACATGTAATTTTAGGTTATTTTTTAAAATTTGTCATATATATTAATGTAATAATTACATAATTGCGTAAATTCATGAAGTCATTTTCTGGAATATGTTCTCTGATTGTAAAAAAACTGAATGAACAATGGTTGGTTGGGTATTATTCAGACATATGATTGGGTATGTCCGAAATTTTTTGGAATTCTTCAGCAGAATGATGTTAGAGATAAGATAAACAGTACAACTTAGATTTTTAAATTCAACACAGATCTTGTATCACTCCTACCTGAATCTACAGGTAACAGATGATATTACACTACATGTATTAAAGAATCCAGGGTAAAGTTTTTACAAGAAGGGGTTAAATACGTACAGGAGTAAGACACGAAACGGATTGTAAGAATATTCAGTCATAAATTAGTTGTTATTCAAATTTTTATGCATTTTGCGTATACTTTGAAATCCTTCATTTTCAGGGTATACAAATTTTGTAGCTCAGCATTGGATGAAAATTCCCAATTTGTTGTTAATGTTGAAGTTAAGATAGTAAAACATGTAAATACTATTTTGTTGATATGTAAATTTGTAGTCAGGGTAACTACGAAAACACGAAAATTGAAACTCCACAAAAATTCGTGATTTTACAGTCTCCATTTTGTAAATATGACAAAAGATTCGTACCTAGCAGGTAACACCTCAGATATCGAGAAGTGCAATAAAATTGTGATAAAGATTAGTTTCATAATAAATAGAACTTTAAAACATAAATCAAAATAACATGAAAAATAAAATTATGGTTGCTATGGCGACAAAAGATCAATATATTGTACAGTATAAGGAAACATTTGAAATACTACCTTAAGAGGTTTAAGCCTTTAAATAGCATAATGTTAAAAATGCCATTATAGCTTTTGTCCCAATAAAAACATAAATAAAACGGAAAGATTTGTTTAATGGTGAACCTAACAGTATTAGTAGTTAGAGATGAAAGATTTTTTTTTAAATCTTATGGAAATGCCATAAATAATTTAGGTCATGTGGCCAGCCACTAGACCCATAAAACAGCTACAACTTAAAAATTAACGACACATGGTGTCTATATATAAAACAGTATTATATGAAAATAATTTTTTTTGTATATAATATTTTTTTGTACTTTATATATATATAAATCACCAGAGTATTTTTAAAGTCACTTTTCTGTCCTTTTGCTTGTAGTTCATATTTTTACATTTTTATCTTTTAAACATTTTTATTATATTTTAATTGCACTTTATTATGCTTCATAGTTTTTTTTATATAGCTCATCTGAGTTAAAGTTTGCACATGTCATAGTTGTGGGACCCAAAATCGGGAAACAAGAGGGATCTTTTTAAACAATTTAAGTCTTTTTTAAAAGATATTTCTTTTATAAGAAAAAAAACCCATGGAATTACCATGGAATATTTTTTAACCCATTTTTTGACTGAATTCAATTCTGTCATTTCTATATAAAAAGCCTTAGAATTGAATGCTATAGAGTAAATTTTGCCTGTTACTATGGTTACAGATGTTTATAAAGGTCATAATACAGCCATATAAATTGAATTGGTATAAACTTTTTTCTGTTCATCCCAAAATATCTAATTATGGGTAAAAGTTGTACCACTTTGTAACTTTTAGTGTTTTGACCATATTTTAAAAGAATATTTGCTCCATTTTTTTTAGTTTTTGAAGACAGATTATATATAAATGTAGATGTTTATTTATTGAGAAAGTTTTATTTTTTATATTTTATAATTCTGTCCTAGGATGTTATGATGTGTTAAGAATTTTTTGTTGTTTATATTTGATCATTATATGTACTGCTCTTTCCAAAAACTGTTTGATAAAATAAAAGTTTCTTTGACTTTTGAAGTTTTCGTTTTTATTGGTAGTTGAATTTGCAGGTTTTTGTGAAGTGGCCATCAATTTTGGAGTGGAGTGGAGTAATGGTGTTTCACGCCCCAGTCAAGATTCTTTCACTTCTTTCGGGGTGGTCAGTTCTGGGATGGTGGAGGAAACCAGAGTGCCCGGAGAAAACCATCAACCTTCGACAAGTGAACTGACAAACTTTCTCACACTAGAATTTGTTCCAAGTGGGATTTGAACCTATGTGGTGAGAGGCGCTGTGATCCCTAAGCGTGCACTTTAGACCACTCAACCACCGAGGCCCCAATCATTTGGGAGATATTAAAATTGCAAGCAAATGAGACTTTGCTATCTGTGTTACTGTTTGTGCCAGTGAATTTTGAACAATTTTTTTTTTAGTAAACCCAATAAACATAAGGTTTGGTACTTTTATTGTTCATTTATGTATGAAAATCCTATTGTGTATACTTGGTTACTATAGTAACAAGGTTTGATACTTTTGTTGTTCATTTATGTATGGAAATTCTATTGTGTATCCTTGGTTACTATAGTAACAATCAGTTTTAACAAGTTAAAAATACCAATACCAGTTGCTGTAATGTTTTTCTATGGAAATCTTGATATACAATGTACAAGCTATTCAAGCTATCTTCATTGCATGCATCGATATCTTGATGTATAACAATCTAAATGATGTATTGTTTTATTTTACCATACTTTGTTCAATTTCACACACAATCTATCACATGAATTTAACCAACAATTCATGTGAATTTCATCTGAAGAAAATTTGCCTGTGTACTGTTACATTCAGAAAAGGAAAAAAAACATGGATTCAAAATACTCTTTCTTTATTCAAGTAACTAAAATCTTGAATCTTCTTTAGAAAATTTTTTAAATGTCATTTATTAAATAACCTCAAGAAAACAAAATCTGAAACCTTAAAGATAGTATGTACCTACAGGGTAACATATTTAGATATGAATGTATAGTTAAGTCAATTTGTCTGTTAAGGCCATCCATCAGAATCAGTCAAAGAGGCCTCTAAGGACAGGTGGCCTTTAAATACAAGTTCAAATAATATAAAAAAAACCCTGGGTAAGAAATTTATTGGCCTTTATAAGCAGGTGGCCTTAATAGAGAAGTGACCATTAAGGCAGGTTTGACTATATTTGACAGAGTATGATCAGTTAGCATAAAAATTGTGAACTACATGTATATACTTGGCATATACAAGTATCCTCAAGACACCTAACTTTACGATAGAATCAAGGGTGTGGTGTTCTGATGATACCAGATAATTAATCATGACTGACAATTAAAATTCAGGAACAAACTGTAAGTACCATAAACTTTTGTAACACAAGGACATTTAAGAAAGAGGAATTCTGAAATTTAGAGAAAATTTAGGAGGTTGACAGTCTGCCATGTCAAAAAGATGAATAAAAAAAAAGTCTTAATTTTTTGTGATCACTAACACTTACAAACTATCTACTAGTAACTGGAGTGGAGTAAGGGTAATTTATGCCTATGTCAAGATTCTTTCACTTATAATAAGGCAGTCAGTTCTCAGAAGGTGGAAAAATTCAGTGCCCATAGAAAACCAGGCATTATAGTTAGGGAATTCTTCTATATCCAAATACATGTACATGAAAAGAATATATTGAGAATAATTGAACAGAATTTACCATTATCCAGAGGAAAAACAATATACAATTTGGTAAACATACAGTCAAAAAGGTTTTTCATAACAATTAACTGGTAATAAATTTGTAGTGTACTTGTTCTAGTTAGGATATATTAGTAACATGTTTCTCAATGTGTACACTATTGATAGGTACTGCATCTTGTTTTAACTTGGATCCAAGAGCTTAAAAGTTCCCACTGAATTCATTATCCATGATGGTGTTACCGTACACATTCGAGCAGTTCGAACCCTCGGATAAGGTGTAGAAACGTCATGTACCACATAGATACAACACAAGGCTAATGGTCCATCTGGATCAGCATGGTACGGAACAGTAAAGGTATTTTCGTCCAGATTGTTCGGTTTGGGTTCCCGGGTAAGTATATGTCCTCCGCCTGTCTTAACTAAATCAATAAGTTCCTCTTTCTCTGGGGAAGGTAACTCAAAATTTCCATGGAAATAAAACTGACAACCATCAAATAATCCAGGAAGCTATAAATGAATGAATAAAAGAATAATCAAATATATGAATAAATAAATAAATGTATAAATAAATAAATATATGTATTAATAAATTATAAATCTATAAATAAATAAATTAAAGAAATGAATAACTAAAAAACAAATAACAATCTATTAATATGTGTTTAGCCAAAGATTAAGTGCATCCAATTTTTTTGGTGCATAAACACTGACATTCACAATTATCTCCCTTTTTAAAAGTTGTCCAACACAGACTTTAAACAATGTAAATGCTTAAACATACATGTAAGAGTGGAGTGGAGTAATTGTGTTTTATGCCACAATCAAGATTTTATTACTTATATCAATGTAGTCAGTTTTAGGATGGCTAAGGAAACCACAGAGCCTGCAGAATATGCCAAACCTTTGACAAGAAAACTCACAAAGTTAAAAAGAATAGAACAATTCTCTGTACTCAAGTTTGGTATAGACCTTATAAATAAAAAGACAAGTCTTTAAACATGGCAACAACAAAAAAAAAAAAAAGTAAATTAATTAATAATTAAAATAAAAAAAAAATAATCTGTTCTATTTCTAATTATTAAAGTACTGTAGAAGTGTAGAGTTTGGTCAGCATATTAAAAAAAGTTTTATTTTTCTAGAAATGTCCATATCTTGCTTCCAAACACTGTCTATTAGTCACACTAACACACTAAGATTTCAATTTCTGTTTAAGCATTTCTTTTCAATAACTTTAAAGGACAAATTCTTTTTCTTTTTTTTTTTCAAATTTGTGTAAAGGGAGATAACCATTGTTGACAATGACAAGCTTGTCCATTTAAAAACTTTAAAGTGGGTTGGACTTGCATAAGAGAATGACACCCATATGAACTTTTTGATATATAACATAAATCATAATCATATATATGACTCAAATTATAATCATTTTTCCCATTAAATTCTAAATATTTTACCCTTTTTTTGGAAAAAATTGTAATGTTAAATACTATATTCATTCTCAAATTCACAAATTGATTTTGAGGTGTTAAATTGTTCAAAGATTTTAATACTAAAGGTAATTGAACTTTCAATTGCAGTGACTATAATGCCTTAAGAAATGGCTCTGTTAGAACTTGTCTTAAACACTGTGAACACAAGAATACAAAGATTTACTAAACAAACCTGTTTTAGCCTGTTAATTCTTCCTTTATAAGCTGCTGCTGAATCAGGGTTGTTACTAGTACCAGGTATCTCAAATGCTTCCTCACAAACTCTACTTCCATAATCCATACACATCTGTATCCCTGAAAAAATTTGTCGGAAAATTTCTGAAGTCAGTTGTAAGTGATGTTGCCCATAAACAAGTATGTATTACATACATGTACTTAATCTATAAGGGAACACATTATTTTATGTTGTGGAATATTTGTGTCAAGTTTGATAAAAATCCATCTATAGAGGTGGTATTTATGGAGCAGACAAGATTGGCTAAGAAGTGGACAAAGTTGACAGACAGACATAAGGACACACAGACTTACATCTCACAATTATAAAATTACATGTTATTAGATTTGAAAAATTTTAAATGATTTCATTGGCTGGATGATGAAAGAAAAGTCTAGGTCATTTCTCATGACATGAATCCTTATAAGCCATGTGCACATACAAAAATGTATGTGTAAACAGCATATAATGACTGCATAAATTGATTGTGAGGTCATCAAGAACAATGCAGTCATGCTGATTTGCACTTTTGTGGGTAGTGCAGTAAACATATTTTTTTCTATTTATATATTTAATATTATTATTATTATCATTTTGCAGGTATAAATATTAAATCTGATTTTTCAGTGAGTTAGAGAATGTAGGCTGTCCACATTTTTGCCTGATTCACTTACCCAATTACAGTTTTATTTAATTTAATCAAAACAAATCTCATACTCACATTCTGTACTGACAATCCATTTACCAGCCAAAACACCTAGAAGATATTTGATGGTTCTCGGACACATGCCGTCCTTATTGCATGGTAAAATAATATGAGTTACTGGTAATAAATAGAAATTAAAATAGATAAATCAATAAAATGAAATAAAACAAATTTTTAAAAAATTTAAAAAATAATCAAAAGTTAATAATTAATACATTTTTAAATTAAACATGATAAATACTTGTATACAAATAAATAAAATGCCAAATACTAATATAGACTTTATTGAACAAGGAAATGTGATTTATTGCTAAGTTACTGAAGTAATTTACAAATATATTTGGAAAAAATTGTTTTAGAAATTTATCAAATTTTTTTAGTCATTTCAAATACTTCTGTGTATTTGTTACGAGTAAAATATGTGATTAATTTTGTATATTTGTTACAAGTGAAATACATGTATGTAATTAAAGTTTCTACAAAAAGCAATAGGTTTGAACCTTCAGGGAAGTATTCTTCAACTATCTTTGCTTGAAGTACTACTTTACATTTCTGTATATATTTATTTCAAGTGAATAACTGGTATGTAAATTTTTGAAAGATATTGGTTTGTACTTTTAGGAGAGAGAACTCCACTATTTTTGTTGGAAGAACTATAGCACATTTCTTAAAAGTGACATGTTGAAAGAACTATAGCACATTTCCTAAAAGTGACACATGTAATTTAAAGATTTCATAAATAGACATTGGTTTATACCCTCAGGGGAGAATTCCTCCACTACTTTTGCTTGAAGTACTATAGCACATTTCTGTAACATTATCTTCTGATCTCGATTAAGAAAAGTCCCCAACAAACATGGCTGCTGATACTCCAATACATCTAAACTCTGAAGGAAATAAACAACATCAACCAAATAAACAAAAAGAAACAAAAACAAGATAACCAAAATGAAAAAGGTAAACAATATAAAATGATATAAAGTTATCCATAAGACACATTGACAATTGGGATTTTTTTTAAATAAAATGAATCTATTTAGCAAATGTCCTTACCCAGTTACCATAGCAATTGCTATAAGCAGAAACATCGGCACCATGTTCAGTTTTTATCTAAATTTTTAATAATAATTGTTCCTTTGTCAAGTGTCACCTTGTTTCTAATTCTTCAATATTTTTCACCATCTCAAGATTGATTACAATATTTCATTATTGTACAGAATAAAACAGAAAAATATGAGATTTGTTAATAATGTATTATCGTACTGTGTATTGTACGATATCTCAGAAGCATACAATTCAAATAGTGAAATGAATATTACATCCCTTCAAAGTATTCTCTGCAGTTTGCAATACATAAACTTTCCCAAATTCAGTAAAAATCTGTATTACCGAATGACCGAATTTTGTGTGAACTTTTATATAAGCTCTAATATCTTCAATATTGTCAACCTGTTTCCCATCGATTTTTACAACAGTGGTCAACAACTGGCTCTACTGATATGGCTATAATTTTAAAACTATGTAGAGCTGAAGACACATGTTTATACTATAGGAAAAGTATTGAACAGAGCTATCCAAAGGTAGGATTACATTTTTACCTTTTCATTTTACATGTAAACGTAAATAAAAACAATAATTAAGTACGTCTTAATTTATTCTGAATAATTTTATTTACTGTGAATCACAATGTGAATTATTTATCTACTCATTAGCATGGTTAATTAATCTGACATTGGAATGTCTTTAAAAATGACTTAAACAGTATAATATATGAGAGAGAGAGAGAGAGAGAGAGAGAGAGAGAGAGAGAGAGAGAGAGAGAGAGAGAGAGAGAGAGAGATAGAGAGAGATAGAGAGAGATAGAGAGAGAGAAAGAGAGATTACCGATTACCTGTAGATTTGGAATTGAAGCAGTAACCTTAGTTTTCAGAGCTAATTTCATCTCCTCTGTAGAAGCACAATCTTGTGGAGTTAAACCAAAAATATTTCTGTAAAGTAACAAAATATACTATTAATGATAGAATATGTACAAACTTGTATATCAACCCCTGTTTGAATGTGTGTCTGTGTGTTTATGTGTGTCCGCATGTGTGTGTCTGTTGGGGGATGGGTGGGCATGGTAAAACAAAACTTCTTCACATAGGCAACTTACAATACAGCAGAATGCCTTATAAGAAAATGTGTTTTTGGATAACACTTACTTGTAATGTACTTGAATAGGTCTTAAATTGCCAACTTGAATTTCTTCTGACCCTAACAAACTTTATGTCTGATGGCTATGTGTAGGGTCAGAACAATTCCTGTATTAAAAACTTGGATTTTCCAACTAACTGGAGTCAATGCCCAATTTTACTTCAGATTGAAAATATTAGATTTTAAACAGACACAATATTACAGGGACAGATGTACCGACAAGGTGATCTCTATATACCCCCTCAAACACTGAATGGGCTTTGACCTTTCAATTATCAAAAAGAATGACAAAAGTAAAAACCTTGTTACAGTTACAACAAAACTGAAAACCTACAATATACAATTATTGTTTAAATTTTCAATGTGTTTGTAGGTTTTATCGTTACTGGGGGAGAGCATAAATACAGAAATTCAACCTTCTCTTCTAAGATTTGTATGTACCTTGCAGTTAGAGCCGCACCACGAGACACCAGTAATTTGACACAATCCACTTTATAATTACAAACTGCATCATGTAAAGGTGTGTCATTATCTACTCCGGGAACGTTTATCAAGGCCCCATGATCTAAAAGTAGCTCGGCAATTTTCAGATTACCATGATGAACTGCTTCATGCTTTAAAATAACAACAACAATCATAAAATAAATCAGAGGCCCAATAAGGCAAGCAATGCTCAACAGGCCACATTTATTACAACTAAAACTTGATACAAACAAAGTGAAAATATACAAACATTTACAAAATGAACAAAGGAACAAAATTAGTTAAGCTATATCAGCATTAGAAATGACTAAAGATAGAAACATTTTCTGCTAATAAGGAGACAGCGAGTGAGAAAAACAAAATCAAATACCCACAAAGAATTCATTAAATGGCTTTACTTCTATTATAAATTTAATAAATAAACATACACACACACACGCACACACAAATACACATACATGCATACATGTATATATATTTGGATTTTACTTACCAGAGGTGTCCATCCAGCATTATCTCTGGTATTTGGATTAGCACCAGCTGTCAGCAATTCTTTTGCTTTTTCAACATCTCCCTAGAAAATAATATACATGTAGAATCAACAAGATATCTAATACCATACATTTATACAAAGTATGATAGAGTTTAATAAAATTAATCAAAATTTAAAGGTATAAAATTAATAAAATTCCAAAATTAAGATAGGCTTCAGTGACAGAGTGGTTTAAAGCATGGGCTTTGAAGGGCCTCTTACTGCGTTAGTTCAAATTCCATTCGAAATTGATCCTTGAAAGTCAATCAGTTTGCTTGCTGGGGGTTGGTAGTTTTCTTTGAACACTCCTGTTTCCTTCACCATACCGAAAATGACTATCTCTATCTAAGTAACAGAATCTTTACTGGGACATAACATTCTATTACTCCACGCTTAGATAAGGCCCTCAGCTTGTATATATGGAGTTATACATATAAGTAGAATTCAGACCTATAATCCTTGTAAATCTCTCAAATCAACAAATTTACATGTATAAGAATTTTAAGTATGAAATTCAAACTATTTGGATTTGATTTTGGGTTTAAAGACTTATAAGTATCTCCTTGAACCTACAGATGTTGGACCTTGCATTTGAGAACTTATCTACCTGCAAATGTTATACATTGGGGGTAAATAATTTATCTTCTAGAACCTGCAGATGTTAAACATTTGGTATGAAGATTTCCTCCAAGAGCTTGCAAACACATTAGCCAAGATGGCAGTTCAGGAAAGTGCTATAAAAAACTGTGATACAGCAAAATAAGAAATTTTTTCAAAGCCAAAATACCCCATCTGCAACATCTCAATTTGTCCTTGACCTTAGACCTACCATCTTAACATGGTACAAGACAAAATGTCTGTAAACATTTGTGCTAAGTTTGATCAAAATTAATCCATGAATGTGAAAATTAATAAAGTGTACACAATTTTACAGACAGCAAGACAAACAAACATAGTGATTCTTCTACAAGTATGTCCTCCTAAAACTATGTTTGTAGGAGGTAAAACTAGGGCTAATATTAACTACAAGCCTAAAATAAAAAGATCCATAAAATAGGATTTGTTTACCTTTATAGCTGCTATCTGTAATGGAGTTTCCCCTTTTGCATTTTTCTTTAATAATGGATCAGTTTGTATTTTCTTTGCACTGTTTGTTTTTCTGGCACGTTTATCTGCAGACTGTCTTGATGTTGCTGGAGACAAATTTGTTGATCTTTTTTTGCAGCTACTAGACTGTCGAAGCACTGCATTTTTGGTAATTTTAGGTGTACTCAAACTTTCTGTCAATAACATCCCAGTTGATCTTCGTTTCCGACTTTGTCTCAACGTTTCCTCTTCCTTCTTGTTCCTATTCCGTGGTGTTCTTGTTCTTAAAACTTTATTTACTAATTCTGGTTTCGAATTTTCCTTTGACAAAGACGACACTGTTTTATTTAATTTCTTATGTCCACTATTTTTAAATTCAGTTGTTTCAGAAGTGTCAAGGTCATCAACATGTCCAAAAAACTGTGTCATGGTAGTCTGGTCAAAAGCTGCTGATATTTCAGTATTCAGTGCTTTCTCTTTAGTTGTTAGGTTTGAACTTTTACCTGTACCAGGAAATGATTTTCTCCTGAATGCTTGTTTTTTCTTTGTTTTGGGTGATGACATTGTATGGTGTTCTTTATTGGTGGAATCATGTGTTCCTTCATCAATTCCATCTGTTCTATATTGAGTTTTTCTGTCCTCTGAAGAAGACTGCTTAAATGCATGTTCTCCTAAAGATGATTTCAATGTCCTGCTCCTTGTTGCCTTGTCTTCATGCTCTGTTTCTGATGCTTGTTGTTTTGATTCTTTTGCTTTAAACTTAGATCCATCTGTTTTATCTTGTTTGGAACCGTCATTACTGAAGTTATATGTACTAGTGTGTGATGAATTTATAGGGGAAAATCTACCATTGTTGTCATCATCTATAAAAACATTTTTAAAAATTTGTCTTAATACCAAGAATAAATTTTACATCATTTCAGGACAGTTCTTGTTCTTATATGTAAAACATATCCCCCTCCCTACCCACCTACACATCCATCCATCCTATCCATCCTATCAATCTATCTGTCTATCTATCTATCTATCTATCTATCTATCTATCTATCTAATTGGTTGATTTATTTATATGGGAGAGACCTACTGAGAGTAAGTGGCCAAGTGGTCCATAGCAGGTGCTTATGGATCAAACACATCTCACCACCTAGGTTTGTTTAAATCCCACTTGGGCAGGTCTTAGGGTGAGAAAGTTTGTCAATTTGCTCGCAAAAGGTTGATGGTTTTCTCCAAGCACTCCAGTTTCCTCTACCCTCTTATAACTGACTGTCCTGATATAAGTGAAAGAATCTTAATTAGGACAAAATTACTTATTCACTCCTATAATAAAATTTAGTTTTCATACAATTTATACCTCAAATATTGACAAAATAATCTTTGATTTTAATTAAAAATCCTGAACATTTTTCTCCCTGGTCAGGAGATATTTCTCAGAATCAATTTTTTAAGTAGATCAATTTATGCCATGTAAAGTGCAAAAATAAATAAATAAAATTTAAATAATAAGTTTAAAAGTTTTAAGGTTGATTTGTTTTAAATAAGGGTATCATATGTAAAAGCAATTTATGTCACTTATTTTTGTTCCTGCACGTCTTAAATTTTAAGCTGGCTGATCTCTTGGCTCCTACTATTCAAGAGCTAGGGCTAAATCGGAATCCAGTCTGGTCAGCTCAGACACTTAGCCTTATCTGGATTTTATAACAGCATCTGCATACTAATTAAACTTATGAAATGGTTACTGTGCAATATATCAATTAAGTCTGTCAGAAATCAAATTTCACTGGCAAAACAAGTGAGCATCAACTCATTTGACATTGCCAGCAAGCAGCCATTATGCCCAGAGAATTGACAGCTTCATTTATTCAAAATGGTGGGTGGTGTAGTGTCGTTGTAAAGAAGACAAAACAGGTCTAACTCTTCTAGACTACATAATTATTCCACTACAGATACATGCGCATGGCCAGAGAAGTCAACATCAGCAGGCATACATCTCTATCTACATCACACAGTGAAACACACACTATCTCTGACTGCGGGCATACTATAAAATATATACATGTGCATTTACTAAAGGTGGGTGGGTGAGTTTTGGGGGTAAATAATATAAAATACCTGTTACATGCTTCTCGCTCTTCTCAGTGAATTCTTGTTCATTATCTGACAACAAATTATGCAATTTCTTACATAAAGTAACAATATTGAACAGTTGTCGGTTAACCTGAGCATCTTTGGCCGGAGCTGGTATATTACAAACAGGACAATTACCTCCAAGAAAATTCTGACAACAATTCCTGTAAATACAGAAGCCTTTATTATCAAAGACATCAGTTCTTCTCATGCTGTAAATTGTGAAATTTTCTAGTCAAGTTAATTTTAACGAGAACCATCATTTACATTTTTTTTTTAGAATTTTATTTATTTATTCATTAATTTAATTATTAATTATTTATTATTATTATTACTAGTTTTTGGCATTGACAGATGATGGTCAGTAAAAAAATGCAAAAAAAATACATCAAAAAAATTTCTGAGAACAGTTAAATTTTTGTGTCTCCTTTCTCTCACGAATTTATGTTAAAAAAACTCCAAACATTCAAAATGACAATATTTTATGTAATAAATCTAATAATAAGTAACATCTTGAAATTGAGTGTACATTAGTGATGTCCAATCGGACAAAAAAGTAATCAATAATTGGAGAGGCATAATTGATCAATTAATTGATTAATAATCGGAATTACTTAGTAACTGTACATCAGTATTCAGAAACAAATAAGGCTGAATATAAATACTTTTATTGTAAAGCCAAGTGTTCTTGCTTAGTGTTGTAAGTTAAAGGCCAGATAGCTCCTTGCCCTGACAGACTGATAGTGGCCACAGCATCTCACTGGATACGATATATTATCCGATCCTCTTCCACCATTGTTGTTTTTAGTAGCAAGAACCGGAAAGAAACAGACTTTACTATATTCCAAAAACTACTTGCCAATGTCGGCGATGGTCGATTATTTATCTTGTGATTGATTATTAGAATCGCTGCCCTGACAACGACCGACAATTGATCATCAGCGATAATCACGACATCACTAGCATGACTTTAATCTTTAAAATCTTTATTTTAAAATCTTATTATTCCTCATCAGTCATGTACTTATGCCTTTATGAAGGCAAGCCCTTCAAAACATAAAAAATTGTGGCACTTTTTGATGGATGCTAAGAACAAAGTACTTTCGCATTTTCAGTCATGTACTCTTGCCTTTATGAAGACAAGCCCATCAAAACGTAAAAAATTGTGGCACTTTTTGATGGATGCTAGGAACAAAGTACTTTCGCATTTTCATTAAAACAGTGAGTTCAACCAATCAACCTACAGAACGGACCCAGTAAACTAGAGCCCTGCTGATACATACACTATATTTTACATGAGAAAAAAAAAAGCAAAACTGGCTTTTTAAACATTTCTCATTTTATCTCTGAGTGTTCAATGAATAAGCTGAATTGTTGCTTGCATACACTGACAATAATTCTGATTTATTTACATACCTACAAAATATATGCTCACATCCACCAAGAGTACATGGATTTTGTGCTGTTTGCTTACTGTAAAAAAATGTGAAATATTAAATAAATATTCAATGAAGTCTTGTTTGGGTTTCTATAGCACTTTTCTTAAGTGTAAAAAGTTAGTAATTATGGAGACTTGGGTTCAAATCTCATCGCTGTCTTGGAATTGGAAAGACTTCCTATTGCAGCAGTGCTCAAAGTAGCGTAGTAAATAATTGAAATTTGCAACCAAAAATTGCATTTTCAGATGGTTGTCATCATGTGTTTTTGAGTTTGGCCACTGTAAAAATCAGTAAATCCAAAATTTTGTCCATGACCAATTCCAACAATTAGTGTTGTCCTTCATAATATCAGCAAAGGAAGTATCTCTATAGTGTAAATCACATAACTGATCTAATTTTACATTAAAGCAACCAAGCAACCAAATGACCTTTTTTTTTTTTTTTTTTTTTTTTTTTTTTTTTTTTTTTTTTTTTTTTTTTTTTTTTGACAATAAACAACGTTTTGAGTTTTCTTGTATCTTTTTGCCAGTTAAAAGAAAATGGTATTAAATGGTCACAAAGAATTTTGCCAGGAGACAAAAATTCTGAAATGGCTATTTAATTTTTTTTCAATTAAGTAACCCTGTAACAAAACATTGTGGTTGCCATTTTAGCTCCCACTTGGAGCACTGTTTAATAATTTGTATCTTCACCCATTAAATTTTGTGTAAAATTTTTGGGAAAAAATATTTACAGAAATGTTCAAAATGGCTTGGTATTTTGGTATTATATGCCATTTTAGTTGAAATGAAAATTTTAGTGGAGGGTACAAAAAGAAGTCTTTCCTTGGACTTTTCTAAAAGATACATCAGAAAGTTACATTTAGAAATCTGTGGACCCACTAAGCTAACTTGGCAGCGTCCAGATAATGAACTGGTAGGACAGGCAATCAAGATATCTGGGATCAGGATATCTTTAACTCAAAAATTATTTAAGAACACACCGTTGGGCAGTGTGTTTAAGAAACTACAAGTACTGTCCTGGTGAAATAGCTCCCAGGGCCTACTACTGAGGTTCTCCTGAAATAGGAGGAAATTCCAATAATGATTTCAACACCGTCACGCTTACAAATTTTCCTCCCTCGCTAAAATAAAAACACATAAGGTAATTAATGAATAAACAATGGTTGATCTACCAAGATGAACATGTTATAAGATCCTCAAGGTTCTTCAAAGCATTCCTTGTTCTTGGGAAATAATTAGCTGCGTTTGTTGACATTTTCTCGCTTTCAAAGGTCCGCGCCTTTTCTCCGGAAATGGAAAACACGGAAGTATACCCATAATCCCGCATTCAGCATGGGGATTGGAGGATATTAGGCGATAAATATCCGTATATAGCTTGTACTTCATTGATTTAAATGCAACTGCATAAACCGAGATTGATTAATGAAAGGCACGGTTTGTTTACTTTCAATACGTTCATGTTGAAGTCTGGTCTATCAACTCCTTATCCAAATTATTACCCAGTAAAAAAAAAATACCTATCCCAACCACTGGCCTCTTTCCCTGAAAATTTTTATGAATGAATATACACTGTTGTAGATATGATATACGAAATTGTCAAGTATCTACTCAATGTTTTCTTTTGAATGACATTGGTCTGAATTGATAACAAACTGTTTACTAAAATATAGCTAAATCTGTGGTGATAAAGTGCAAGGAAATTTATTAACTCTGAAATAAAGCTGTTTTAAAGCACTACTGTGGTTCCAGGGTTAGCTCTAGCTCTTGGTTAGCAAGAACCAAAATAACTAGTCAACTTTAAAAAATTGGAGCCAATCCAAATGAAACAGTTCAATTGAACCTAAGAAACTAAAAAGCTCATAATGAAATTGATATATAATTCGGAGCAAAAATGGCAGTGAAACCCCTGTGTTCGTGGTTTATATTGAGGTGTGATGATGTTGAATAAGGAGATGAAATAGTATAGACCAGGCTTGTATCAGTTTTAATGTATTTCAGTTGATTTTCAAAAACTGTTTTTGTATCATTGAACCACAGTTATTACACAACTGTAGTTTATCAAGGATTTTTTTTTTTAAATTTACAATAAGCTTATTTATTTATAACTTATGATGCAGTGTATCTTAGTAATATGATTATAGACACTTCCTTGAAAGGGAAAAGCTTAATAATTATCACAGTCAGAAAATGTAAATTTCCTGTACTTTATGGAAATATGATGTCATGGAAGCTCATTGAATTATACATCAAATTTTTCTGTATTACATTAACATTACTCCAGTTATCACCATTAACATAGAATATTTGCATGCAAGAATTGCTTACGGTAGTTTAAATCAGGTAATGATATTAAACATTTTAAATTCTAAAACAAAATTAGCAATGTTAATGTAGACATAGTATAGTGTAAGGCTAGTTTTAAAAAAGAGAGTTTGCAGGCAGTACAAACCCTTATACATGTACATTCTCAATGAATGATTTTTGGAAATACATGTATTTGCTATGATAAAAAAAATCACTGTTTAGATCAAGAATTGTCACATAATGTCTTAGAAATGTTCTATATATTGATGTCCAATCGGACAAAAAATCATAATCGATAATCGGAGAGGCATAATCGATCAATTAATCGATAATAATCGGAATTACTTAGTAACTGTACATCAGTATTCAGAAACAAATAAAGCTGAATATAAATACAGTATTCAGGAACAAATAAGGCTGAATATAAATACTTTAATTGTAAAAGCCAAGTGTTCTTGCTTTGTGATTGTAAGTTAAAGGCCAGATAGCTCCTTGTCCTGATAGACTGATAGTAGTTAAAGCATCGCACTGTGTCTGGATACAGTATATTATCCGATCCTCGTCCGCCATTGTTGTTTTTTAGTAGCAATAACTTGAAAGAAACAGACTTTACTACAATCCTGGAAACTACTAGCCGACGTCGGCGAATGATCAATTATTTATCTTGTGATCGATTATTAGGATCGCTGCCCTGACAACGACCGACAATCGATCATCGGCGATGATCGCGACATCACTAGTTCTGTATATTCAGTCATTGTTACTAAATTTGCATTGTTACATGGTGAAGGTTCACATGTTATCTACCAATCATTTGTTCAGGTAATTTGTGATAAAATCCACATTATTAGTTATCAATCGTGCTTTATGAGGTGAGTTTGACAAAATAATCTTTTTCAGCCTGTATTAAGTTTTTAGACTGTTTGAAGTAAGATACTTAGTTTTGAATTGAAACTGTATTTCATTTGTATTTGCACTTTATTTTAAAATTTTTAATTTTTTTACAGGTAGCTTTATCAACAAAAATGGGTTGACATTAAACAATAAAATAATGAGACGTTAAAGTGATGCAGGGATAATACGGTTTATTATGGCAGATACTGCCTGTGCCAATTCAGAATTTGAAATCGTAGATAATATATCTCTCCCACAGACTGAACTTCAAGATTCCACCCAATTAGGCAAACATGTTCGTCAGCGTAGTAATAGTGATCCTGTCCTCTCCGAATTAACTCAGAAGAAACTCTCCTATTTAGATGTTGATCGATATGAACTTGACCTTGACATAGAGACCATTGTCAAGGTCAAATGGGACATACAAGAAGTTCCTGGTGAAAATGATTGGATTGGATTATTTATATCAGGTAAATATTTTTTCCTGTGCTATATAGATTTTTTTTCAAAAATAACATTCTTAGCATGCCCTACAGTAAGGAACTTAAAACAGGGCTAGCCCCTGAATGGTCCTTATACAAAGGTTATGCTAAATCCTGATAATATAAAATTGTAATGCGAGGGGTTTTCAGTTTTAATTAAATGAAAGAATAGTAATTCATTTTGCATTCCCATTGATATCATTCAAGTTAGCCAATTTCCTTCACATACATGTATGTATACAAATCTCTTGAAGACAAATGTCACTAATTGTACATGTGTACCCCATCTCATAGTTACTTAGAAAGCATTTTAAATCAAACTGACATTTTTAGTTCACCTGGCAAAGCCAGAGTGACCTTATGACATGGTAAAGCATGCATGTGTACGTGGGTTTGTAAACTTTCATTTTCTTCTCTGAAAGTACATGGCCAATTAAAATGAAATTTGGTATGAAAAGTCCTTAGTTGCTATAGATTAAAAGTTGTATCCGGCATGTCTGTCGAAAATCCAAGATGGCTTCCATTACTTTAAATAGCAAAAACTTATAAATGGCCCTTACATGTTCCTTTATGTACCAATTTTGTTGAAATTTGAAACATAGAAAATTTGAAACATAGAAAATAAATGAGGGGGGATTAAGATATATAACACATTTTTCTGTACGAGTTTTTGTTTTTGCAATAATTAGGTAATATGCAAATAAGGTCTATTTTAATCTATGAAAATCTTTTTCTCTGAAAGTACTTGCCAATTGAAAGGATATTGATTGTGGAAGGTCCTTGGGTGGTATAGATTCTAAATTGTATTGGACATGTCTGTCGAAAATCCAAGATAGTTGCCATTACTATAAATAGCAAAAACCTATAAATGGCCATTATGGATTATTTATATACCGATTTTGTTGAAATTTGAAACATAGAAAATAGATGTTGGGGGATAAAAACAAACTGGTATATAACATGTTTTTCTGTACAATTTTTGTTTGTGCAATAATTATGTAATATGCAAATATGATCTATTTTTAGCCAAAATCTTTGAAAATATTCTTTGTATCTGACATGTCTGTCGAAAATCCATGATGGTTGCCGTTACTATAAATAGAAAAAACCTATAAATGGCCATTACAGAGTTATTTATTTACTGATTTTGTTGCAATTTCAAACATAGAAAATAGATGTTGGGGATAAAACATATATAATGGGTTTTTCTGTACAATTTTTCATTTAAATGCCATAATTATGTAACATGCAAATAAGGTCCATTTTTAGCCTGAATCTTTTTCTCTGAAAGTACATGGCCAATTGAAAGGAAATTTATGATAAATATCACTTGAAATAATAGAAAATAAGGATATTGCTAGTGAGTTTGTTTACATTTTACTGATTGGATGTATTTAAAAAGAAAAAGCAAAGAACAAAATAAGGGTGTGCCTGGTGTGCAATACATGCCCTATTGGGCCTTTTGAATTTTAGGTGAATCTGATGAAAGTGTTGAACCTTTGGATCAAAAGACAGTGGATGGCAAAGCAAAAGGTGAAATTTTGTGGTGTCTGGATGATCTGATTGAGAACTTTACTTTAGGTATGTACTAATATCAATGAGTGCACTTTTTCTCCTGTTCTCATTGTGTATAATAGTTTTATTTGCTAAGTTATATAACTCTTTGTAGTTTTCACTGAAATTTTTGTGCTGTATTTTGCTAAAATATTTATCAGAAATTTACAAATTTTAAAAGAAATTATCAGCAATGACTTCATTATATTGTTATTAACCAGATTTTGCTTGTTGTCAGTCTTTCTTGGAGTGAATGAAATTTTCAATGGAAAATTTTTGTCCCATGTAATTTTCCAATTCTTTTTAAATGTAAAGTTGGCACAGAGTATTAACTGTTAATGAAGAGGCACAAAATATTAAATCTAGTCTCTTTGCCAATTTTTTCCACAGAGTTACTTCCCCTTTTAATATGAAAATAACAAATCACACACACAAAAAAAAAAATAAATTATTTGGTGGTGAGGGGTACAAATTCAACTGAATTACTTTGTTTTATAATAAAAAGGCCTATAACTTTTTTATGTTGTTTTTAGATTCATGTTGTACATTGTGACAAAAATTAATTTTGTGTCCAAAAGTTAAAGTAAAATTTTTTAATGTGATTATTTTTCTTATTTCAGAAAACACAAGCATTTGTTTTAAGTATTATCTGAGAGACGATGCCAAACTAGTAGCATCCAGTCCAGCTGTAACAGTATTCAATCCACATTATACACAGGTATATAATTATATATACATATATATATATATTTCAGGGGTCCAGAAACGGTCATATTTGCCAGACATGTCCGACAAAAAATATTTTTGTCCGATGTGAAGTATAGCTTGTCGGACATTTTTTGTTTAAAATAGAATTAATCGGACACATAAATAAATATGTTTATCGGTCAATTTTTTTACTTGAGTTTTTTTTTTTTGCTATCACCGTCAGTCATTTTTAGCTCACCTGACCGAAAGGTCATGTGAGCTTATGGCATGGTGCGGCGTGTGTATGTGCGTGCATGCCTGTTTGCGTGCGTGCGTGCGTGTGTGCGTCGTTAAGCCCTATTTTCGACTTCTCCTCCAAAAGTGCTGGACAGATTTCAATTATTCTTGGTCAGAAGCATATATGGGCCGGTGCAATTCAGATTTGTTCATGGCGTTGCCATGGCTACCAAAACTAGGTCAAGGTGACCTAGGGGTCCAAAAATCTTAAAAAATCTTCTCAAAAACCGATGATGGGAGAAAAAATCTGATGTGATATTTGGCTTCAATAGGGTCTTAAGCCTATAGTTTGTTCATTTCGTGAAATTTGGTCAAAAAATGGGTTACGCATTTTTGTGTTTAATTTTAAAAAATTTGTAAAATGGCTTCAAATTGTTATAACTTGACTATTTGAACAGATAATGACATGGAGTTTTCAGTTTTGACTTTTTCTTGAAATGACCTTTCAATTAGGGTCAAGGTCACAAATCAAGGTCATGACCTAATTTGTGATTTATGCAGTTTTAGGCAATTTTCTTGTAAATATTAAGAGATACATAACATCAAATCATTGTTAAAATGTTCAGCATGACAAAATTTAAAAAGGTACCAAGTTTCGTAACTATATGATAATCCATGTAGGAGTTGTTGCCCCTGAAATGTTATTTTTGGCTTTTAAATACCAAAATTGTGCATTAGCTTGAAAACTATTAACATTTTGTATAGGCATGTATATTAGAATATTGTAGGTATTGTGACAATGATCATTTTGATATATGATTCAAGGTCATATGATCAAAGATCAAGGTCACAGATGCAGAAGAAGACATAAATTGCTAATTATCTTGAAAACTATTAACTTTTTGTATAGGCATGTATATTAGAATATTGTAGAAATTGATATGGTGATCATTTTGATATATGGTTCAAGGTCATATGTTCAAAGGTGAAGGTCACAGCTGCAAAATAAGACTTTAATTGCTAATTATCTTGAAAACTGTTAACTTTTTGTATAGGCATGTATATTAGAATATTGTAGGTATTGCAGCAAAGATCATTTTGATATATGGTTCAAGGTCATGTGTTCAGAGGTGAGGGTCACGGCTGCAAAAGGAGACATAAATTGCTTATTATCTTGAAAACTTTAACTTTTTGTATTGGCATGTATATTAGAATATTGTAGGTATTGACATGGTGATCATATATGGTTCAAGGTCATATATGTTCAAAGGTCGAGGACATAGCTGCATAAGTAATCTGAAATTGATTAATGATTTGGAAACTATTTATTGCACTTCAGTTACTTCATGCATATTATATAAGCTACTTGTAAATGAAATGTGACTGGATATATTTCTGATTAAGTTTTGTGGGAGTTCTTAACTTGTGAAAACTTTTAAAGTTTCTGTACTTGATATATTGTCTGTTGCACTTTGTAAACAATTTCGGACATATCTTCAGGTGAGCGTTAAGGCCCATGGGCCTCTTGTCAATAAATAATACAGATATAATAATTAGGCTTTTGTTCATTAATCAGTTAAAATCCATGGTCTCAATCTGTTCCTGTTGTTTCATCGTCCGAATCATCATTACTTTTGTTGATAAATTGTTTATTAAGTAATCACATCGCTTGACAGACGAAAGCCATAAACACCTGTTAACTGAAGGTCATGGTCGTCGGACTATTTCAAAGAGGTTCCACGTGGGATGTTAAATAATAATACAATGCGCATAGTACTGTCTTGGCAAACTGTTTAGTTATAAATAAATAATTTTAAAAAGTCTAAATAAAATCAAAGAGGTCTCAAAATGAGGTTCAGTAAAGTTCGTGTAACTTCGGGAAAACGAAAATGCGCGATTGTCAATAAACAAAGATGGCTGTCAAACCATGTGTTGTCAACGCCGACAGTTCAAAATCAACACTAATGTGGACAAATAAGTCTGACCATATATATTTAAATAACTTGGTGGTAGTTAACTTGTATATTGATATTAAAAATCTTTTTAAAATACAAAGTCAGTCACAACGTGTTGTGTTTTTTTTTTTTTTTCCTTATTTTTTTTTTTTGCTTTTCACAGCATCGTCGGTGGTACAGTTGCTTTGAAAAAATGTCCGACACCTCAGTCAAAGTTTTCCTGAGCCCTGATATATATAATGGCATTTAGTGACTGTAGACAGGGAAATTTTTACAAACAGGTGGTTGTTAAAGTGGCCTTTGATTGCATCAGACAGGTGACCCCTCTACAGAGGTTCTTTATATAGTAAAAACGTTAGGATTGACTCAGACTGACCTTTAATGACACATGACCTCTGTAAGGAGGTCTCTGCTATCTCAGGGTTTACTGTATTGGGTATTTTTAACACATATGGGTACATGTACACCTGTAACTTTAATTCTGTCAAAGCTGATACCATTAAAATAAATATAATACAGGCATTGCCATAGAAACCTTGTGTTTTATATGCATATAACTGTTTACAGATTAAATGTAGAGTTGAATATTGTTATCACAATCACCACAGGGAAATAAATACTGTTCAGCCTATCCAAAGTTCTAATTAACGGAAATGTAAAATGCAAAATGCAGGAAATATTTCTGGTACATATTGCACTCAGATTTCTATATTTAGTTTATTATTGTTCTTTGCGTAAACAACAACCTCAGCCATTCAGTGATAGAGTGTCTTCCTTGTTTGAAGCTCAGCATTAGAAAGACACAGTATTGGCTGATTCAATCTATGCCAGGATTATGTGACATTCTTGTCTGTGGCATATGAATTCAGTGGACTAGCACCTTGACAAAAGTTACCTTGCGTGCATAAGTACAAGGTAGATTTTAAATATGCAAGAGATATTGCCCTTTGTGGGAGTGATAAGGCTAATATTCCTTTCATTGCATTAAATTTATAAAGTTGTGTAATAGCTTTAAACCTCCACTTTGTCTTTATTATATGTTATACACTTGAAGTGGATCAAATTATGTGATGGGCATTGAATGTTTCTTTTATTAACAAATTAGATGATTAATCATAGTTTCATTGAATTATTTGGTGAATATTTTTATTTTGTAGAACCATGATGAATCTGATAGTCAGATCTCACCAACAGAGGGCAGAAGAAAAAGATTTAAACTAACAATCAAGGGTAGGTATTAATAGTTGACAAAGTTGACATTTCATTAACTGTAAGATATTGATGCTGTTACTTGTGTGTCCTTCAAGGGTAGGTATTAATAGTTGACAAAGTTGACATTTCATTAACTGTAAGATATTGATGCTGTTACTTGTGTGTGCTCTACAAGTAGTTGAATAAGACTGTAATTAGATTTCTTAAACAACGAGTAAGTTACATGTAATTTGAAGAATGAACTTTTTTTGGTTTTTTTCTATTTATGGAATCGTCAAACACAAACATACTGGTCTATATGTTGTAAGATTATGGGCCTTTATGGTTTCAAGTGCATCTTACTGTCTGTGTAGAAGTTACTGTACAACTAAATGCTGTGTGTTTACTTACTCTGGTAGGTTTATAAATGTTGTTCTATATATCTTGGTAAGTTAATATATCGTTATTGGGGAAATTTTTTGAATGATGACAATTACATGTACATGTATATATGAAGTATGGGGACCTTCAAGTTCATTTATCTGTATTTATTGTTTTGGATTCACTAACGCTATTTAGTAACTTCACATTATGTTATAAATAACTTCAGAATGTCACAATTTTATCTTGTAATTTTTTCTTTTTATTTTTTTTAAAGATCTGAAAGCATCAAATCTAAAGAAAGGGATGTTTTTCAATCCAGATCCATATGTAAAAATGAGTGTCGTTCCAGGTGTACGATGTCCGACTTTAGCTCATCACAGTCATGAACTGAGATCAACTATATTACAGAGTACTACTAATCCATCATGGACTGATCAGGTACATGTATGTCTAAAATTAGGATTCCACAAGTAAAGAGAGGATCCCACAAGTTAAGATTAAATGTAATAATAATCACATATACTGTAAAATCACAAATGTTCATCAGGGAATAAATTTTGCAAATTGTCATGGGCAAGAGAAACCACAAAATTCATCAATAGGTGTTTTATTTTAGATAGATAGATCAATAAATATTTTTATATAATTTTTCCCCGAACAAAATATAGATAGATAGATCAATAAATATTTTTATATAATTTTTCCCCGAACAAAATATAGATAGATAGATCAATAAATATTTTTATATAATTTTTCCCCGAACAAAATATAGATAGATAGATCAATAAATATTTTTATATAATTTTTCCCCGAACAAAATATAGATAGATAGATCAATAAATATTTTTATATAATTTTTCCCTGAACAAAATGTTTTTAAAATGCAAAAAAAAAAAAAAAAATAATTAACTCAGCCAACATTAATGTTTTACAAGCCCTAGTGAATTTGAGAATTAGGAATCTTACACTGCTTTGAGTCTGAGATTTGATTTTTTTTTTAACAAAAGTGTTGACAAAATGAACTAAGATGAAGCATGGAATATTTTGTTTTTGATAAAATAAATGTCAGAATTTGACCATTTGAAGACTTACTCTAGATAAATGTTGATCATTTTATGGTAAGATGTTGCCATGGAGCCTAGCCCATAGAAGATAAATATCACATAAACAAATAATTCAACAATCCATTTCTAAGTAAAACTATCATTTCTAGTCACATAATTGAAGCAGTTTGACGTGAAATGTAACAAACATATAAGATTATGTTTATTATTTTTTATGTTTGAAACTCTAAATTTGTGTTTTTTTTTCCAAGTAACAAGCACTTCATAGAGTGGTTACAATTACACTGTACTTCCTGTAAGGAAGTAGAAAGTTTTTTTTTTCAATCATCAAACTTTTAATAGATAATGAGAACTCAGTGTGCAATCAAAATCCAATTATTGACAGGAATTATATTATTGATTGATAAAAAAACCTTGTCTGGTAATAAAATTTACATGTACATATATATGTAAAATAATTACAAAACCAACTTCAGAATTTTACTAAAAAATATTGATTAAGTTGTCACTCAGGCACTTGGTCGCAGTCTAAAAAAAAATCAGAATAAACTTGATCTATGTGATGATGCCAGAGAAGATTTATTTATGAATCAATTAAAATTGTATCGAGAGCAACTCAAGGTCCATTTGCAAACACTATGTGGCTAAATAAAATGGTTATAAATGTAATCAATGCATTTCATCATGTTAAGTGCATTTTTATTCAATGAGAAATATACTTAAAATAAATTTCTCTTTGCATTTCTTAAATGCAGGTTTTGAAAATACCGGTCCTTTGGGTGAATAAGGCCTAATAATGTATATTCTTTCTTAATTTTCTTTTCCTAAACTTATTTAGTTCTTAAATACACCATTTGTACTCTATTTTGTGTAATCATTATTGTAAGTATATATTTATTTGTTTGTCAGGAGTTCCCTTTTGAGGCAGTACCATCAGATATTTTGTATTTTGAGGTCAAGGACAAATTTGCCAAAAGTCGCCCAACTATCAGCAGATGTTTAGGGATGGCTTCTTTACCGGTTCAACAAATTATGGAAAACATCTCCGATGAGTAAGTGTTTTTAGGATTTAAAATAAGTTCAAAATAAGTAAAATTAATGTTAAAGTTATCATATTGTTATGCCATAATTTGGAAGAGACAACTTTATATGTGTAATACTTTGGATAAGACATGGTCTAAAGTGCCTGGTTATGAATAATGGCACCTCTCACCATCTTTGTTTGAATCTCACTTGGGAGAGAAATGTTTTGCTGGTGACATGGTCTAAAGTGCCTGATTATGAATAATGGCACCTCTCACCATCTTTGTTTGAATCTCACTTGGGAGAGAAACATTTTGCTGGTGACATGGTCTAAAGTGCCTGATTATGAATAATGGCACCTCTCACCATCTTTGTTTGGATCTAACCTAGGAGAGAACCACCTTGGTGGTGACATGGTCTAAAGTGCCTGATTATGAATAATGGCACCTCTCACCATCTTTGTTTGGATCTAACCTAAGAGAACCACCTTGGTGGTGACATGGTCTAAAGTGCGTGATTATGAATCACAGTGCCTTTCACCACCTATATTTGATTCCCACTTTGGAGAGAACCACCTTGGTGGAGACATGGCCTAAAGTACCTGCTTATGAATCACAGTGCCTTTCACCACTTATGTTTGGATCTAATTGGTCTAATTAAGGAGAGAACCACCTTGGTGGAGACATGGCCTAAAGTACCTGCTTATGAATCACAGTGCCTTTCACCACTTATGTTTGGATCTAATTGGTCTAATTAAGGAGAGAACCACCTTGTTGGAGACATGGTTTAAAGTGCCTGATTACAAATCACAGTGCCTATCACCACTTATGTTTGGATCTAATTGGTCTAATTAAGGAGAGAACCACCTTGTTGGAGACATGGTTTAAAGTGCCTGATTACAAATCACAGTGCCTATCACCACTTATGTTTGGATCTAATTGGTCTAATTAAGGAGAGAACCACCTTGGTGGTGACATGGTCTAAAGTGCCTGATTATAAATCACAGTGCCTATCACCACTTATAGGGGTTTTTCACAGAGCACTCTGGTTTTCAATCTCAGTCCCAAAATGAACTGCCTTGATATAACTGATAGAATTTAAAGTTGGGCATAGAACACCATTTCTTTACTACTCCTGTATCACTTTTAGCTGAAATTTGTAATGATGTTTAAGCATGAAATCTGTTCCACTTCCTGTATATATTCTACTGTGTTGATCTGATTTTGATATAATGGGGTTTTATGTCCCAGTCAAGAATATTTCATTTATATTGAGACATCACCAGCTATAGGTAACATGGCAAGGATTTTTACCTTTCCAGTGCCCTTATTGCAATGTACATGGAGGGTTCTTTATCATGCCATGCCTGCTGTGACACGGGGCATAGGTTTTTAAGGTCTCATCAGATGGACCCTGTGACTTTTGCTTGGCGAAAGAACAGTCACTACCAATTTTCAAGTCTTTGTCAGACATGGGCGGGGTTTTACCCTCAACCTCCCACATGAAAAGTTAGTACTTAACCAACTGAACTATCATAGTTGCATATTCTACAGGAAATGTAAAGTATTTGTTACTGTTAAGATAGATTTAAGTTCTCAAGCTTGGAGACTTAACCTTATAACCAGATCTGCTTTACTAGAGTTACATACTTGTATATTATTGCAAAACAAAGTATTCTAGAGCAGAGCAACTTCTACTGGAAGACAATATTTGAAAAATGAAGTTAATTCCATTGTTTTGTGTTCTTTTGCAGAAATTTTAAGCATCGACTGGCTTTAGACCATCTATTCATTGTCATTCCAAACAAAGCTAATCTTTAAGTGAATTAATGCTAGTATATTTTATGTGTTTTCATATTTACAGGCCTGTTGGCTTTTCCTTGGATTTAAAACAGAGATATGCCTCGGAGAATGTCACTGGCACTTTAACATTCAATGCTGAAATACAAGAATTATTACCAGGTTAATTATAAATAACTTTTCTTTATTGTTATATAGTAAATCATTTTATTATACAAGGGCCCTCAGTTGTATAAAGACTATATATACTGTATACTGTATACAGATCATTGTGTCTGTCAACATATAGGGTTGAATCTTTCTTGGGACAGATCCTAATGTGAGAAAGTTTGTTAGTTTGCTTGTTGGAAATTCTGTGAATTTCTCTTGGCACTCCAGATTCCTCCACCATCCTAGAAGTGAGAGCCTCATTATATGTGAAAGAATCTTAACAGTGGCTTAAAAGACCATTATTCTACTCTACGGAATAACATTTAAACTCTAAAAAAATTAGCATTTTTTTTTGCCAAATTTTGTTAAAAATTAGAGACAGTTAAAAGGGCTCTTTAACTGAATTTAAAAAAAAAGATTACCAAATGATGTAGATTTTCTCAAATGTTTTGCTATTGCCAAATACATGTACGTGTTATTTGCCTGTGAATGTGCAAATGTTTAACATTGATTACACTTGTATTGTGGCTTGTATAAAAATTGACAGTGCTCACATTATTAAGTTTCATAATGATTTTTAGCACAGGATAACTTGTATCGCATATTATTAGCTGGCTCAATTTTCTTGGTGCCAATTTTTTAAACTTTTTCAAAACCTTACGAACTTTATTGTGTAAATACACTCAGTAACCACAGGTACTCTGTTAGAAATTTTGTTACACTGAAAGTTGAACAGTTTTGTTTCATACATGTGTATTTCCATTTTTCAGAACAAGTTTATCTTCGACATGGACCATATAATATTAAAAAAGGAAATGCAAGAAAAACTTCGCTTCCTGAAGAAGCCAGTGTTGTCAAACTTTTACGGAAACCAAAACAAAGCCAGTCTTTAATAGTTAATGATCAAATTTCTGAATTATCATCAGAAGAACAGACAGATTCTGGAATATCCTCATTGCCATGGCAACAAGCAAGAATGCAAAATGACACAGAATTAACTCAGAATGGAGATGAACTTTTAAGTCGCAGTCCACCAAATTTGGCTGCTGTGCCAAACATAGTTTGTAGTTTTAATAGTCATACAGACATTGGATGTATGGGATTAGAGGGTCAAGATACTGCACCAAGCACGTCTGTTTGTGATAATAATAAACCAATCAGTGTTCAGAATGATGACCTTTTACCTAGTCTAGATGAACCTATCAGTGATCAGAAATGTGACCCTTCACCTGGTGGAGATGAACCAATCAGTGATCAGAATGTTGACTCTTTACTTGTTGGAGATGACATTACTGATCAGGAAGAGAATAATGATACAGGACAGAACCTGCTTGAAAATGGGGTCATAGTTCAAGATCAGGAACTTGGAAGTTCAGTTATGGAAAATGTGACAATAGAAAATGATGATGTAGGCTCATTATCCAGTTTAGATGTTAATAATTCAGAAAGTTGTATTTCTAACAACACTGGAAATGAAAATGAAATCAATAGTACTAACATGCCAGCTCCAGTGCTACCCCCAAGAACTTACAAAGCTCCTCCACTACCTCCTAGACACAGGCAGTCAGATGCCCCACCCATTCCCCCACGGACACCAGAGAGAACTGTTTCTACTATAGGAGAGTTGTTATCTTCTGTGGTGACTAATACAGATAGTAGTTTAGAACCTCCACCACCACCTTTACCACCAAGGAGATATAGCCCTGTCCACATGGTGGTGAATAAAGAACAGAACGATAATGTGACACCAGTTCATATTGAACCGGGATTGTCGACTCGATTGTCGGAGAGGGAAGACAGTGATAGAAATAGCTTTGATAGCATGGAGACATTTCAGGGTTCATTAGAAAATTTGTTAGGAGATACTCAGGAACTTATAGGAGCTCAAGGTAACTGCTGCATTACGCAGGGAAAAAATAGACAAATTCAAATTCAGGAGGAGGAAGGAAAGAAAAGAAAAAGGAGAAATAAAGAGGAAATTGATAATAGACCTTCACCCATTCCCCCTAATAGACCTTCACCCACACCTCCTGATAAACATAGTGGTGATTCAGTGAAACAAAGTACAGGTAGTACTTTGTTTTCTCAGCTTGCAATGATTCCAACCATAGAATCTGCAGTTTCCATGGAAACTCAAAATGTTCCAAAGAATCTAAAAATATCTGCTCATTCAGTGGAAAACAGTCCATGTGTAAGTCCTGTATCTATGCAGACTTCGTTCTCTGATACTATTACAGACCGTCAGAGACAGTTACACAAGCAAAAACATCATGGACATCCTGACCATTCACTGTCCACACCACAACGGCCACTTCCTAATAGGGGAAGTAACTCTTCCCCTCCTAGGGTTGCTCCACGTTTTAGAATTTTAAGTGATGAAGAAAAACAACAGAATAGAAAACAAATTGTGGAACAATTACAAATATGGACACAGAAATTGAAGGACAGAAATAAACCTGAGTTACCTCCAGATGATGGAAATAAAAGTGATGTATTTTCTGGTGGTGATAACGTTAGTTGTGATAACACCCAGTCTTCTTCACATAGTCATTCTCCGATTTCAAGGACTGTTTCAAGTGCTTCTTCCTCAGCAGACCACTCACAGAAACAATCTAATACAAAGGGTTCTGGTGTGTCAAATGCGGTTGTATGGCAGCTACGCCAGCCTCCTACAACACCCTCTCAGCAATCAGATCAACCACAGTCTACGGCAAGTAGCAATGCTGCTGCAGGTAATTATTATCCTTATCATGCTTATTCTTACTGAGATTTTTATTTCATTTGGAAAAATTATGAAAATGTACAAAAACCATACCTTGTTGTTTATTATAAACTTTTGTATTTTGCTAAATACCGGTAAACAAACTGTTTAAAGCTGTCTTAAGTTTTCCTGGGAAAAAATTAAAGGGGTGCTGATATACAATGTACATAATTACAGTAGAACTTTGATAACTCGAAGTGCTTGGGACTTCGCTGGGGACTTCGAGTTATCGGGGTGTTCGAGTTATCGAAGTTGAAGGATGATGTCCAAGAATGGTGTCACCTTAATATATGTTTTCCACTACAAAATCTTGATGTTTTAAACAGTTACCTGTACTCGAATGTGAAAAAAAAGTAAAAAGATAATTTTTAAAGAAAATACAATAAATAATTTATTAAAGAATTGGATATTGACGGTAAAAGCGTGCAAAACGTGTTATTTTATTATAAAATCACGATACATGTATGTACGAACAACGAAATCGGAAATTAGATATATGTACATGTTTATCAAAATGCTTATTTTTTACATTTGTTAGAAAATACGAACAGAAACCTAATGAAATTATGAGGCAGTGCAATAAGTAATTTAAGATTTTAATGCAGTCGTGAGTACAACGGGGTTAGTCGTTTTAATTAAGCTTGGAGAACTTGGCTTCTTTTATTACAGTAGAGGATTAGCGTACCTGTTAGGCTTAATTGTCCGTGACGGTACTGGATATTAATTTGTTCTATATACTAATTAATACGGTAGATAACAAGAACTACTCGGTTATTTTCTCTACTATAACGGTAGCCAAATTACCGATATGTGATTTCTCTGATCGTTTTATTAAACGAGCCATTGATCATACACTGTTAGAAAAAATTCGAGTTTTTGAAGTTAATTTTAATAGATTTTTAAACTACAGACCAAATTTTTACTTCGAGTTATCGGGTGTATTCGAATTATAGAAGTTTGAGTTATTGAAGTTTTCCTAATATAGTTTATATAGAAATCAGGTCGGGACAAAATAAAGACTTCGAGTTATCCGTGGTATTGGAGATATCGAAGTTTGAGTTATCGAAGTTCTTCTGTATGTTCCTAATGAACAATGTTATATTTGGCTCAATGATAAAAGCTCAAAAAAATATAGAAATAGCAGTAATTTCCCAGCGAGATGTAGAACTGTTGGATCTAATTTTAGAACATGGTTATATCATAAAAAAACCTTGAAATACATGTACAATAAATTAACACACATAATTTTGTTATATGAAGTTATCTTCTTTTTTTTTTAAATATGTATTTTTAGACCAAAAAAATCTGAAAATTGGAAAACTTAATGTAGCTTTAAGTTTATGATTCAGATAATGAAATTTACACAAAATCTAAAATTAAGCATAAAATAAACATGCTCTACATGTCAGAGATTGAAACCAGCTGTGATGCTAGGTAATGGCATTTTCTCAGAAACAGGCAGCCATTTAATTTCTTAATGATAATTAAAATTTATCATAAATTTATTTAAATATTTGTTTGAGATGTGAATTGCTGTTAAGTGTGTGTAGTGTGTGCCAAGAAAGATTTATTATAGTCATACATACTGTATATTGCTTTATTTTCGCGGTTTGACAATGCCCAGTGTATTCCAGGGTCAAATTTTCGTAATCTTATGATACTCTTATCTAATTAAAGGGAAGCAACTCTTGTGAGATTACTAGACAGGTACTGGTAATAGGCATATTAATAGGTTTTTTCATGGAAATACACTGTACCATGAAAATAGCGAAAATAAAACCACAGCAATATGTAGACATTATACCATATTTTAAATCATTTATGGCAAAAAGAATAATTATGGATTTTCCTTGATGTGTCACATATAGAAATTATTGATTTCATCAGCATTGGCAGTGTTATCATTAGGTTTCAGATAATACTCCCTTCTTATGTTGGACCAAACTTGTTCATTGTGTTTATTGTAGCAATACTTGTTTAATTTTGATGTGCCATATGTGCTCATTCAGAAATTCATTCCTCATCAGTGACACTAGGGGCCACAAATGTTGATAGATAAAAAAACAAACAATTGATAATTAATGAATCGAAAGTTTCAAATAATATGAATCCAAATCCAGCTAAGGAATGTTTGATATGTGACAATATCTGAACATAAGCATAATGAAGTCTGATTGGCCAGTGGTTTCCCAATGGTTGCTCTTGTAATATTGATCAGATTTATATGAAACTTTGTCAGTGTGTAGATTGTTTGAAATGACTTACCGGTAGTCAGTTTCAGCATGTGATAAATATGGCCCATAATTCATTATTAAATTGATTTCTGATTGGTTGTTGGTTTTTCATATTATAAGTTGGATTTTGACTAAACTTGTTCAGTATGTTTATTATTCGAAAACTTCTTATCCATGTAATACTTTTTTAATCCATAAAGAACTAAAAAGCATGATAAAATATATACATGTAATTTCAAGAAATCTGTTAAGATGAATGTTTAGGTAGGACCAATTTATGTTGTAGTAGGTTTATAGCTGAACCAATGTAAATGTGGCTTTCGAGTTATTAAACTACTGTTACGGCTTTATAGCCAAAACAATGCTGATGTGACTTAGGCAAGTTATTAACCCACTGTTAAGGCTTTATAGCTGAAATAATGATAATGAAGTTTTAAACAATTTTTCACTCACTGTTACGGGTTAATAACCAAAACAATGCTGATGTGGCTTTAAACAGTTATTCACTCACTGTTACAGGTTTATAGCCAAAAAATGCTGATGTGGATTTAAACAGTTATTCACTCACTGTTACCAGTTTATAGCCAAAACTATGCTGATGTGGCTTTAAACAGTTATTCACTCACTGTTACTGGTTTATAGCCAAAAAATGCTGATGTGTGTTTCAACAGTTATTCACTCACTGTTACGGGTTAATAACCAAAACAATGCTGATGTGACTTTAAACAGTTATTCACTCACTGTTACGGGTTTATTGTCAGAACAGTGCAGATGTGCTTTCAACAGTTATTCACTCACTCTTACGAGTTTATAGCCAAAACATTGCTAATATGGCTTTAAACAATAATTCACTCACTGTTACGGGTTTATTTTTGCTTTTGTTTCCACTACAAAATAAATTTTAAAAATTTTAAAATTGATGTAAATAAAAAGGAAAAACCCGAATCACATTTCAAAAAACCTCCTTCATTCAACAATATATGATGATTATTATGCACAACAAGAGACTCAATATTAATTTCATGTGTTGTAAGGTTGAAATTTTTAAAATAAAATCTGCTTTATTATATGTAATTAACAAATATTTTACTTAATTATAAAGCAGGAAGTCGTTCTCCACTGCCAAAATTACCTGCTAGAAGAAGATATCAGAAAGTAGAAAGCACCCCTGGGGAAGATCCCCTCCCTCCTGGTAAGTTTATCTGCTAGTATTACAGTATATTGTTAAGAACAATTAAACTTTTCTGACAATGACATCTCTATACTCAGATTTTATGAACTGTAATAAGTTTATCAGTACTTACTAATTTCAAAGATTTATTTCCTCTAGGTACTCTTGTTTCTTCTACCATTCCAGACTGCCTTTATTTACGAGATCCAATTGAGGGGTTTTTTTTTTATGATATTTGGTATAAGATTGGTTTTGACAAAATTTCACTTTTTAAGGTCATTAGGTCAAAGGTCAAGGTCACTGATTTTATAAGATTTTCTGTAGAATCTAAAGCTAAATTTGAAAGCATTGTCATATATTTTCTTTATATCTAGGGAATCTTCGGTTAATAGTCATAGTTGTATATTTTACATTTTCTGTGAAAGTCCTATATTTTACATTGTATGTCAGTTGCGAAGCTAGGATTGACAGTCATAGTCCTTTATTTTACATTTTCTGTGAAAGACTTATATTTTACATTATCTTAGGTTGGGAGGCTCGTGTTGACAGTCATGGTCGTATTTTTTACATTGACCATATCAACAGACTGACCACTTGGCAGAAACCCTTGAGTGGACAAAGAGCAATACAACGAAGACCAACATTGAGCTCAGAACAGAGACAGCAATTAGATAGAAGGTATATGCATGTATATATTTATATATATATATATCCTTTTTGTAGCAGATAAAGTGGTACATGTATGAAAGGTTATGCTTACTGTGCATAAATTATTTATTATCATGATGTTTCAAGTGGTACATGTATGAAAGGTTATGCTTACTGTGCATAAATTATTTATTATCATGATGTTTCAAGTGGTACATGTATGAAAGGTTATGCTTACTGTGAAATTATTTATTATCATGATGTTTCAATTTATTATTGTTTTCATGAATACCCTGATGAACAAAATTACGTGTAAAAAATTAATGAATAAAAAAATTGCAATATAACCACAAATCACAAATTTGTGTTTTTTCTTAAATTAGGCAGCACAAAAATTAATGCTTTCAGAGATCTTACTTTTTTTTCCATCTATAGTATATAATATTCATAATCCTAATTTTCTCCCATCTTTATAACAAATCAAGGAATATTAAGGGGTCTGCATACTTGTATAGCGCAACTGCTTATAGCCAGCTGAGCTCATATCAGATCCATGTTTTTAATCTTTTCTAAAACTCCAGGATTAAAAATTGGTCCTGAATTGGATAAATGTACCAATAAGTCTACTGTGATATCCTAGATGGTCAATGTTGCTTATAATAAAAACTGATAAATGGCAAATATAAGAAGTGTTTATGACAAATATGGCATGTTAACTACAAAGTGCCTGGCAATAATGCTAATCAAGGGAAATAACTTTAACATTGACTAGATATGAAATTGACATGACCAAAATGGATTATATTAGGTGACAGTGTGACCAGCATTGCCTAATAAAATTGACAGGAAATTGTGAGAGTTGCGATATAAAAATACTCCTGTATCTACTAATAACACAAATATCTTGAAATTAAAATATCTACCAATAGTTTTCTCTAGGTACTCCAGTTTCCTCCACCATCCCTGAACTGTCTACTTTGATATAAAAGAAGAAATCTTGAATGGGGCTCAAAGCACCATTACTCCATTTCACTCCACTCAACTCCACTCAACCATAATGATATTGATTGGTTGTGTTCGTCAGTAAATTTTTTTTGTCTTTTTTCTTTTTTATCTAGATACCAGAGCATTAGGAGAACAATTAACCAAAGTAGACAAGTAGAAACTGACAGTACATCAGCAGAAAGTACATCTTCAGGTGAGTATAGGAAGAAATTGACAGTACATCAGCAGAAAGTACATCTTCAGGTGAGTACAGGTAGAAACTGACAGTACATCAGTAGAAAGTACATCTTCAGGTGAGTACAGGTAGAAGCTGACAGTACATTAGCAGAAAGTACATCTTCAGGTGAGTACAGGTAGAAACTGACAGCACATCAGCTGAAAGTACATCTTCAGGTGAGTACAGGTAGATACATCTTTGTAGCTTAAAATAAATCTTCAGGTAAATAACAATTAGATAAGACAGGTAGATACTTACACCACATCACCAAAAAAGACATCTACAGGTGAGTGAAGTCAAAGTAGACAGGTAGGTACTGATAGCACATTAATGAAAAGCACATGTACAGCTAACCAACTGTCAGAAACAACATTTAAAGAATTGATTTAAATGCAGTAATCATAAAAACTTTGGTAGGGGTACTTGGGGGGAAAAAATACATAATAAGCACATGAAACTGGAAAATTTGTTGTTTATTATCTGTATTGAATTAGGTAAAGTCTCAGTAATAAACTGCATCTAGAATCATCAACACATTACATATAATTACATGTGAATCCTGTTTTTATATGCATATATAAATGTACGATCACATCAGAAAAAATTAACACCCGCTAGAAATACATGGAAAATGTAATTGATATTTGGATTGTCTTTAAAAATATAATTAAGGTAATATTTAATATGAATAACATTTTTTTTTCTTTTATCACAAATTGTACAGGTGGTAGTTTGTCAGGAAGTGATAACAGTCCACAGACCTCGGCACAGCTTCGTGTTCCAGCCCCACCACAACCACAGATTGCAGTACCTGATCCTTCTGATAATAAGTTACCTGCTGTCAAGTTTTTATCAAGGCCAGACTTCTTTCCAATGCTGCAGGCTAATGATGTAAGATGAATAAAACACATTTTATACATGAACATAAAAAAAATTGATATGTTTCTATTTTGTATTTATGTTTAGACTATTTAAATTTTCTTTTTATGGGTATACTGAATTTTGCATTTATGGTTAGACAGAGTTTTTTTTTATGGGTAGACTGAATTTTGTATTTATATGCAATTAAGCTTTAGATATTTAGATATATTATGGGTTCCAAACAAGCTTCATGTTTCTTCATTTTGATAGAAGCTTTAGATGTATTTCCATAATTAAAATCTGAACTTGTTATGTTGATTTTGTTTCAGAGAGCTATGGCAGAATACAATAGAAATGGCACCTTAAAACATATGTTAGGAAAAATACGAAGAGATTATAAAAATTTTGAAAGGTTTGTATTCTGAAAATTTCAAGTAAATAAAAATATGATCAGTTTGTACCGTAAAATCTCCTAGTAAAGAAAATTTGGTGGAAAGATTTCCTTTTGTACCCTCTACTAAAATTTTAATTTGGGCTGAAATGGACTAAAAATGACCAAATCAAGCCATTATGCACATTTCTATGAAAAATAAATTTTCCAAAATTTTGCATAGAATTTATTGGGGGGGGGGGGGATGAACAAAAGGAAGTCTTACCAAATTGTTTAATGGAAAAAAAAACATCTTAAGACATCAATGATATCAGTGATATTTTCTTTTATTTGTATTTTGCATTTTATAGCATAATTTGACAAGAACAATTATAGGGGGTCTCAATGGCTGAGTGACCTAAAAGGCACACTTAATGAATCAGTGATCAAATACCACTCTGAACAGATCATGTTATAGGAAAGCTATCAGTTTGTTTGTCAAAGTTGGTGGTTTTCCAAAGTACTCCGATTTCCTCAACCGTTCTAGAACAGATCAGCTGTATATATATATGTATGTGAAAGAATCTATACTTGGATGAAATTCACCATTGACTGGAAATGTTGGTTCCATTTATTAGTATTAGTTTTACTGGTTTTCTGTTTGTGGAACTTATAAGTATTTGATTCAACATAAAAATTGGAGATGTCAAAGTTCGAGATAACCAGGTTCATTTTTCTGGTTCAAAAAGAAGCTTTTATTCACTTTTATAAAAAAAGTTTGACTTTTTCGCAAATTTGAGTTGAGTTGAGTAATGGTGTTTAAAGTCCCAGTCAAGAATATTTCACTTATATCGAGATGATGCCACCTATAGGCCATAGTGCTTTCCGCTGATGTCATTATACAGCAGGGTTCTTTATCATGCCAAGCCAACTGTGACACAGGACCTCATTTATTTAAAGTTCCCATCGGAAAGAACCATGACTTTAATTTCATAATGCTGAGTACTTGGGGAAAGAACAGTAACTATTCACTTTGTCTTGGGTCAGACACTGTTGGGGTTTGAACCCACCACCCCCCACTTACGGAGCGAGCACTCTACCAACTGAGCTACCACATTATTTTCACAAATTTGAGACAATGAGATTCACAAGCAATAAATTTCATTTTACAGGTATCAGCATAATAGAGATTTGGTGTCCTTTATTAACCTATTTGTTGATACAACTAAAGAAATGCCGGCAAATTGGGAAATGAAGGTTGATCTTAATGGAAAGGTAATATTATTAAGCTATTGACAAGCTTCAAAATAATGTTACATGGCCAGTTAATCATGAATAATCACCTAGACTTGTTTATATACCATTAAACTACATTTATTTGAACTTTAAGTCATTTTAAGTTCTTGGTAGTGCTCTGACTGTCTTACACTATAATTCTTTATAAGAGGCTGTTTTTTCAAACTTCATTATTCCAATACCAACACTTTCTTGAAATCTAATTTTAAATGTCAGACATTTTTGACATTTTCTGTTCATCTTTAATCAATTACAAAACCACCTGTAAAATTTTATACAGCTAGTTTATTGTCATGCCATTACCAAAGTAGCATACATGTAACTGAATTATTTCCCAAACAGTGTAAGCAGAGACACGTTCAAGATACACTACCTACGCTTTTGCATTGACTTCAAGCCATTCAGGAATGATTGTAAGCGCGAGCAACTGCTTTCAGTATTGTAAGGTTGTTCATGTTAGATTCAAGATTGTGTCCCTAGGACAAAGTTTGTAAGAAATGGTTTAAATAAGTTCTGAAACCTATGTGCATTTCAATTTATATTTCAGTGCATGTGTATGGTATTTTTCTAGAAGGGATTTGAATGATAGGATTAGTTAAAACTTGTGTACAATTGCTCTATTTAATTTATATTTTGACATTTTCTATTCATTCAAGTGTTGGTGTCCAAATCTAAGGGAGATTATATTTAAAGCTTTTAGATGATTATGATGACTTACATTCAGTGAGAGAATCGTGTTCGTTCAATAGAGACAAAACTTGTATTCGCGAGTGAGTGGAAAGCAACCAGTATCTTGAACACACCTTAGTTATTGTCCCTCATTAGCCATATTCATTCTTTTCTCACAAAAACTTATTGTAATCTGTCCTTACAAACAGTAAATATAATCTCAGGTGCAACATAGAATGGAGTGCTCGTGTGCAGTGTTACTTGAAGTAAATAAAGAATTACATGTATGTTGCACTGAATAAATATGAAAGTCATTGTATTGTATCGCAATGAACTGAATTTAACCTTGAGGTGTATTGTAACAGATCTTGTTGATAATGTTTTCCTTTCAATACTTAAGTTTTTATCCTCTTGTTTTTTTTTACTTGCAGACTTTTTTTATAGATCATAGTCGAAGACTTACTACTTTCATAGATCCCAGATTACCCACAGATATCCCTCCTATCAACCCTGACTTTTTTCACACCTCGCTACTCTCTAATCGCAGACAGAATATTGAAGAATCCAGAAACCACAGAACTGTAAGTTGAAGTAAAGTTTTAATACTATTCAATTAAATTAAAATATTAAAATGAAAATGCAGTGAAAAAGAGACAGTAGCAAATATGAGAGACCATGGAAACTCGAAATTACTAAATACACTCAAAAACTGTGTGAAACTTCAGACAATTGATTTCTAGAGTCCAAGAGTATGTAGTGACCTTCAACAATGTTTATACTTTAAAGGCCAAGGTCTTAAAGAATGAATGTTTGAAAGTGTGTTCAGGCTATAACTCGTTACTTTTATAGAGGAATTTCATATAGATTATCACCATGGTCCAAGAATGTGTAAAGGACACATTTGATTGAGGGTTATTATTTAGATGCAAGGGCACCAGTCATCAGTTTAACCCAATATGAGATAGGGAACATTTTTTACAAATTTAAGTCAAATCAAAGTAGAACATTTTTGCTTAAGCTATGAACATTACTTCATTGAAATTTATATTAAATTGAAGCAGTTAAAGAGCTATGGTTTTTAAAAACTACCTTCAACCTTTCAGATTGGGAAAATTTGGACCCTTTTTATGTCACATATTATGCTCAGAATTTTGAAATTTGTTGCAAAGATCTTATATTGTGACAATATCTAACATTTTTTGTCTGTCAGAACAGTTTTGGACAACTGGATTTAACTTAAACTATTTGATTGTGTGTCACTGTTGCCTTTTGTGGAATTTTAGTTGTCAGATTGGGAAATTTTAGTCTTATTTCTCAAGGGGAAACTACCTTTATTCGGTAGTAATTTTAGGCAAACAAAACCACTGGCTATACATGTATTTTGGTTAGACCAGAGAAATCATCACTGCCTTAGTGTTTTTGAAGCATTGGTAATGACATTATATTTCTACTGTATTTCAGCACACACCACCACCACTTTCAGACACAGCTTCACACCCAGAAATACAGGTTCCTACAGGTGAGAAAAGAAATACATGTATGATAAGTGTTACTAAATCTATTTATATTCAAAGTCTTCACTAATATGTATGGTTTTTAGCATTTTATCAAATAGCTAAAAAACTATAGTCTAATTGATTCTTAGTAATTTAAATAGATCTTGTAGGGGTGTGGCCTTTGCTTACATTCATGGTATTTTATAACATGTGCATGTTCCAGAGGTTTTATTTATTTGAGTATATATGTATTTGAGTTATAATTCTGAATTGGTTTATAGAGATATCATTCTAGCCTGTCCCTTCCAAACCATCATTGTAGATTCCTAAAATTTGGAATTCTATAACTGTAATAGCGTCAAAATTTTCATGTTTTAAGTTTAATATTGATCTCTGGTGTTTAGCCCAGATACAAGCTACATAGATATTTTTTGATTACAGAAGAAATTACTTGGCAAATATTTATTTTATAATGGACAAAATGACTGTTGAATCACATAGTCCATTCATCCTGACTGTTGAATCACATAATTGATTAATAAATAAACTAATCTATTCATCCTTACTGTTGAATTCTCTAGTCAATTGATCATTTGAATTTTTCTTTTTTTCCAGCTTATAATGAAAAAGTGGTTGCATTTCTCAGACAACCTGGAATAACAGACATTTTAATGGAGACCTATCCTGCTTATACCACTAGTTCAAAATTACCAGAAAAAATCAACAAAATCAAATCTGAGGGAACAGAAGCTCTCGATAGATTGTGCAATGACCTTGACCTTACTCTGTTGTTAAGGTAAGAATTTTGTATAGATTGTGTAATGACCTTGACCTTACTCTGTTGCTAAGGTAAGAGTTTTGTATAGATTGTGTAATGACCTTGACCTTACTCTGTTGTTATGGTAAGAATTTTGTATAGATTGTGTAATGACCTTGACCTTACTCTGTTGTTAAGGTAAGAATTTGGTATAGATGTGTAATGACCTTGACCTTACTCTGTTGTAAAGGTAAGAGTTTTGTATAGATTGTGTAATGACCTTGACCTTACTCTGTTGTAAAGGTAAGAATTTTGTATAGATTGTGTAACGACCTTGACCTTACTCTGTTGTTAAGGTAAGAATTTTGTATAGATTTTGTAATGACCTTGACCTTTCTCTATTGTAAAGGTAAGAATTTAGTGTTAATAGTCTTTATCCTGTTTAATAAAATCTAAAAACTTGTTTTAGACCACCAGAGCTTGGGACTGTATGCATAGTGACATCTGATCAAAGCAAAATTAAAATGCTGGTCTTAGCAGGCAAGTGGTCTTTTTATAAAGGTACTTGCTTTAGTAGCTTTTACTTATTTTTAGACAATTAATGAGTAAGCTGTTTATATCTCCATTTTATATACATACATGTATAATTAAATTTCAAGACAACATTTTCTATTTTAACAACTTTGTGATCATCAAGCAATCTTTTAATCATGTACATGTACTCGTGTTATTTTCAGTATGTTTGAAAATGAGATTATGTCATATGTACCTCCACAGTTACTGCAGCCTAGATCTGATTCTCCAAACGAAACTCCACAGGGATCACCAAGTAAGTAGCAAAACACCACTTCGGGGCTTCAAAAGGGGAAGCTGTAGAGGGCCTCCTATAATTATACAAAAATCCCCTCTGATGAACATACAGTAGCTAAATTAGATTGAATAAATGGTGTTCAATGCCACAGTCAAGACTTTTTCATTTGTACTGAGGTAGTCTGTTCAAGGATGGATGAGAAAACTGGAGTGCCTTAAAAAACTATTATCCTTTAGGAAGAGAAGTAACAAACTTTTACAGACAAGGATCAGCCTGAGTTGGATTTGAAGGGATAAGTGAGAGGTGGTTTGATCTGTAAGCAAACATTTAACACCACTTAGCTACCTAGGTCCCACAGTGTTAAATGTTTCGTGTTTGATATTTAGCATCCCTAGGGTGACTTCCTAACTAATATCTGATTTTTTTTTTTTTTTTCACTGAACTTTAGAATTCCCTTTGTAATTTAACATCTTAAAGTTGTCTTCCAGATATTTTGTACCTGACCCATAATGAATACTCAATAGCTAAGTTCTGAAAATTTACAGGGTGATTGTTTTTTTCATGATTTTGAAATTACCTTATTGAGTCAGTAAGTCTGGATTAAAATATTTTGATTTTAGCTCACTTGCAAAAAAATATTTAAAAAAAAAGAAAATTCCCAAATGTCGTTTTACTATAGTAAATATAAATTAATTTAAATTTACTTTTATTGTCACCTGCATTTTAATATTAATTTACAGTGCTTTACCATCTTAACTTTTCAGATATTCAGCGTGCCAATGTTCGAGTTCCGGCACCTTATAAGAGAGATTTTCAAGCCAAATTAAGAAATTTTTATAGGAAAATTGAATCAAAAGGGTATGGACAAGGACCCTCTAAATTGAAGTAAGTATTTAAAATAATGATAATTCAAAGAGTTTCATACTTTGATTTTGACTTTGATTGTGAGAGTTGAGTGGAGTAGAAAAATGGAATTTTTGACTTTGGGTTTTAGAGTTGAATGGGTAGACAAATTGAGTTTTTTGACTTTGGGATTTTGAGTTGAATGGGGTAGACAAATTGAGTTTTTGACTTTGGGATTTTGAGTTGAATGGGGTAGACAAATTGAGTTTTATGCCCCATTCAAGCTTCCTTCACTTATATCAAGGCTGTCAGTTTAGGAATGGTGGAGGAACCAGAATGCAAGGAAGAAAACCACCAACTCGGGGAAGCAAATTATCAAATTTTCTTGCACTAGGATCTGCTCCAAATAAGCTTTGAGAGTCACTGTAAACCTCAAGCACACTTTTTCTATCATTCGTCCACCAGTGCCTACAAATTTAAAGGAAATAATAGAGTAACTCTTTTAGAGCTGTCAAGATTTATTATTAATATTATTGGTACATGAAGTACTTTTATCCAAAAATAGTGGACATGTACTTTTAAATCTTACTATGTTTCCTTAGCTGGATTTGGATTCTTTTGATTTTGGAACTTTGGATTCATTTATTTCAAATGTGTGGCTTATCTTTTTTTATCTATCAACATTGTCAGCCTATAGTGTCACTGATGAGGAATGAATTTCAGAAATTTGCACATAAGGCGTATCAAAATTAATACAGGTATTTTTGTTAAACATATACCAGATAATGCTATTAAAGTTGTGTTTTCCTCATTTGAGAAGATCTGGGCCTCTTGTTTTTTTTTCGATTGAAATGTTTTACCTGTAACTTATGCTCTAGTCTGATAGAAAGTAAAGATGATTATTTGATTTTTTTTCTCAGATTGATGGTGAGAAGAGATCATGTACTGGAAGATTCTTTTAATAAAATTATGTCAACCCCAAAGAGAGAATTACAAAAGAGTAAATTATATATCACATTTATAGGAGAAGAAGGGTAAGTCTGCCATTATAATTAGATATACATCACATTTATAATAGTAGGTAGTAGGTCCACCATCATTATAAATATATATGTACATGTACATCAAGTTTATAAAACGGTACATCCAACATCACAGTGAACAGCTAAGTTTATTTATTTATTTATTTTTATTTTTGTTTACTGTAAATCAGGGAATTTTCACTGTCGTTTTATTTTTCGTGTTAGTTCGCAATTAAAGCGAGATGCAAAAATAAAACTATCACAAATAGTCAGTATTGTTTGTGCTGGCAATCACAAGATTATACATAATTAAATTTACGCAAATAGATGTCCAGATTGTCTTTCGCGAATATTAACTGATGTAAAAATTTCCCAATTTACAGTATTCATTTATTAATTTTTTTAGTGGATAAAGCTATATCCATTTCTATATGCCATTCATCAACTTTTAATTTACAGTAGCATACATGTACATGTATGTATTTAAAGATCATTAATAGAACCTGAGAAACATAGAGCTGATTTTCTTCTTGGTTAAAATATGAAGCAAATGGACCTTAAAACACTGGTCCTAATTGACAGGTGATCTCAATGTTGAGGTGTTATAATAGCAGCTATTACTTTATTCTACATTTCAGATTGGATTATGGTGGTCCATCTAGAGAATTTTTCTTCCTCCTTTCTAGAGAGTTATTCAATCCATACTATGGATTGTTTGAGTATTCTGCTAATGACACATATACAGTTCAAATAAGTCCTATGTCAGCAATAGTAGAAGATGCTCATGAATGGTAGGTCTTATTTATCTATTTTTTTTTTTTTACCTTCCCAAATACTAGCTAGATGCTCTACGGACTAAACTACCAGGTTCCTTTCAAGCCTGAAATCATCATGACTCATGAAAGCCATCTATTTCTTGTAATGTAACAATCTTTAATGTTTTTGCAATTTTTTAAATAGCATCCTGTGGACAAATAGCAATTAAAATTTATGTCTTTCGGGTGAGCTATAAGGTCCCTCCTCTGGGAAATTGGCCTCTAGTTGTTATTTTTATCATTTCTAAAATTATTTTTATTTGAATTTTTTATGTTTTATTGCAATGCTTTCAGATCACCTGAGCTAAAGGTGAATGTTTTTTGTCAATTGTTTTGCAGTGTCTATTGTTAACTTTTACACAGTTTCAACATCTCCTCCAGAGCCAGTTAGCCAGTGGTAGTGAGACTTTGATAGGATTGTTTCTTGGTCGAATCTCAAGTTTACGAAATTGGTTGATCTTGACCTTCACTTAAACCATATTAAAGTTGTCATTAAAATGAGTATTATACCTACATTATTATGGAAATAATTATGGATCTCAGTGCCTTCCTGCCTAGGTATGAATCCCAGCTTGGACAAATCCTATTGTGAAAAAGTTTGTCAGTTTCCTTGCCAAAGTTTAGTGGTTTTTCTCTATTTACGCCAATTTCTTCACCATTACAGAACTGACCACCTCAATATCTGTGAAATAATCTGAACTAGGCTGTTAATCACAACTACTGCACTCTTAAACATTTTTTAGACATTGTTTTAAAATTTTCTTGTTATCTATTTACATGTATTTATTCATTATTGTAGGTTCCGCTTTGCTGGTAGAGTTTTAGGTTTAGCCGTTGTACATCAGTATCTTCTGGATGCTTTCTTTACTGGTCCATTTTACAAAGCCTTACTCAGAGTGTAAGTTACATTAGAACAGACTTCCGAAAGCCATCATTTCGTTGGACAAGACAAACAAATTTTCTGTCTTCTTATAAACTGATCATGTTCACAAGAGACTAGTTATCAGTGAATTTAACAGAGATATGTGATTGAAAGCAGACTAATATGTGTATCTTACAATTTTAAAAAACATTAATTTTGTCGTATTTTTTCAGTCTGACAGATCATTCAGTTTTGTCAGACTGAATGTTTTTAACTTTCGGTAAGTCTGTTAGCATTATTTTCATTTATCAGGTATATTTATAGTAATTATCCAGTGTCATTGTCTGGCCATTGTATAATTTGGACACTGACCAAGATCAATATGGAATGAATAATATCAATTTGTAGAAAATTTGCTGTAATAGTAGCAGTTTCTAACTTTGTTTTACAGCAGGTTTCAACAAAGAATTAATGAATCTAGGTCATGATTGTTTTGCTAAACTTCTATGGATGACATCATGGACATTAAATGTTAACATAAAATGTAAGGGCAAAACCTAATGCCTGGTAATGTCCTGAATTGCTACTGATATTAACACAGTGTTATGGCAAGACCTAATGCCTGATAATATCCAATTTAATCCCTTATATAGGAATAAATTACTGCACTTTGTTGGCAACTTAATATAAGTGAAATTACCATGAATATGACAATAACTAGAAAGATAATGGAAATTAAGAATATTAATTTTGTTCTTGCTGAAAGATGTACATGTATTTATTAAAAAAGTTTTTTTTTTTTTTTTTTTTTTTTTTTTTTTTTTTTTTTTTTGCCTTCCAGGCCTTGGTCACTCTCTGATGTGGAAGCCATTGATGCTGAATTTCATCAGAGTTTATCTTGGGTCAAAGAGAATGACATCTCGGAACTGGATATGGACTTAACATTTTCTGTTAATGAAGATGTGTTCGGTCAGGTATGTACGCAAAATCTTTTTCCATTCATAGAAATCAGTGTAAGCCTGCAACACATCTAAATACCATTCATTTTTGAGAAAGTACAGGTGCAATTAAAAATAAACTTCATACTTTAATGGGGTTTTACATTCCAGTCAAGAATATTTCACTTATATTGAGACCTTACCAGCTATATGTGAAGTGACAGAAATTTTACCTTTGCAGTGCACTAAAGGGAATGAGCATTGACGGTTCTTTAGCATGCTACAGGTGCCGTGACAAGTTGCATTGGTTTTTATTATACGCCCGTCATATGACGGGACGTATTATGTTACGGTGCTGTGCGGACGGGCGGGTGGGCGTCTGTTAACAATTTGTATTCCGTTCAATAAAGACCACAAACATTTATGGATTCAAATGAAATTTGGTATACAGCTTTACCATGGTAATACCTTGTGCAAGTTCGAATTACAACTTTTTCGGATTATTTTTGGAGGAGTTATGCCCCTTTTTTAACTTAGAAATTTTTGTATGTATGACAATGTGGTTTCCGATCATCAGAGCCTACAACTACTTATGGATTCAAATGAAATTTGGTATACACATTTACGATGTTATTATCTGGTGCAAGTTCGAATTACAACTTTTTCAGATTATTTTTGGAGGAGTTATGCCCCTTTTTTAACTTAAAACACCTTTTTATCATACTGCACAGATCACGACAACAGTTCAAATTATAATTAAGCTTTATAGATATAAATTATTTCAGGTTGGTTAAAAAAAAGGTTCTCAAAACATTTCAGACAAAAAATGTATTTGTTTCCTAAAATCTTCCTGCATGCAATGCTTAACACATGAAAACACTGCCATGACCTAACATTATATTTTAAACTTCTTCCTTCCTGGAAATGAATATGAATTATATAGCAGTCTACCACTATCCATTTAGCAATATATTTTTACATACATATATCCTAGTTGTACTTATACTTCTCAGTAAAGAATGGAACAATCTAGAGGATAAGTGACGAATTCATTCGGAACATCCTCTGGATGTGAAATGATAAAGGCGACAACTTTCTCCTTTTTAGCAGCATATATTTGCATCTTGGGGACCTTGAAAACTCCTCGATAGATTTTGCTAAAAATTTCTGAGGTTATGGAGTCTAATGCGATCTAGCTATCTAACTTGGTGAAATTTTTGGAAAAAATCGGTATCATACTTAATTTTGGGGTCAAACATGCAAAAAATGAATTTTTCAAAAAAACAATTACGTTTAACGCACTCCTGTTCAATAACAGTTCATTGTACGAAAAAGTCGTCCATTGACCGAAAAATGTTTAAGATCTGACGGAAAAGACGGTATTTTTATATTTTTTCTATCTTTTACATAAAATCCACAATAACTGTTTAAAGTCGGCGCTATCATCCAAAAACAATTTAACGTACTGTTTTGAATTCGTACCCATATTAAAGTAACCAATTCTTTACCAAATTATTGGTAGGTTTGGCACTTATCTGTTAGGTCTGTGTCAAACTTTTGAGTGGCAAGTTCTGTGGATGAGCTCTACTGATAGAAATCCTCTAGATTGTTCCATTCTTTCCCGCGAAACCCCTAAAGGTGTCGCCACACTAGTAAATAGTACTACTCAATCATTATAACACGGGCGTATAATGCTACGCTCGGCGGTGCTCTTGTTAACTGTCTATAGCTAGCTGAGCTTATGGCATGGCAAAGCGATGGGATGGCAAAGCGATCCTGCGTCTGTAGATGTGTGTGTAAACTTCAATCTTCTTCTCCGAAACCACATGACCAAATGAAACCAAATTTGGTGTGGAAGGTCCCTAGGTGGACTAGATTATATTTTGTAATTTTCAGCCCGATCCTAAATCCAAGATGGCCACTGTTACTATAGATAGGAAAAACAGGAAAATGGCAATAACATATTTATTTGTTGATCAATTTTGTTCAAATTTGATATATGAAATGTAGAACTCCATGGCCATTTAAAATATTTAACGGGTTTATCTATAACTTTTTTTATCGCCTTGTTATTGGCAAATTTGATCTAGAATAGTTGAGACTAAGTCTGGAATATACATGTTAATTTTAAAAAATTAATCCAGTTGTTACTTATTATTCCAGATTCTGGATATCTATGAAAATTTAGAAAAGTGACGAGCTAATAAGGAATTTGGTATTTATTCATTTAGTTAGTGTTGTAAAAAAATAAAATTATATAAGAATGTGTGTATTTCCAATGTTTTAAATTTCACAGTTTGATCATGTGTATTGTAGATCACAGAAAGAGATCTAAAGCCAAATGGAAGAAGTTTACCTGTGACCGAAAAAAATAAAAAAGAATATATAGAAAGAATGGTGAAATGGAGATTGGAGAGAGGTGTCACTGAACAGATGGAAATTCTAATCAGAGGATTACATGAGGTAATGTGGTGTGCATGTGTGTGGACTTCATATCTAAAAAGTATGCTCCACGCTTCCACTACAGTGAAGTCTATTTATTCATCTGTTCCACCTTCTGTCCATCCAAATTTTAAAAGTAATGAGTTATGTTAAAGTAGTATTTTTATTGGAAAGTAAAACATGTGTATTGCATTTGTTTGTCCATGCATGGGTCATTAAAAATACCCTTTTTTTGCATTTCTACTCCAAAACTTAAAAGTTATATGTAGACTAATGCCGTTCAGATTTGTTATAGTGACCAAAATTATGTCATCAAATGAAACAATATACATTGTCAAAATAGCTTAACTTTCTTTAGCCCCCACAACCTAGATGCAAACCATTGTCAGCTGAGTATTCTCGGCCTTCTTTAAAGTTCATGTCCTCTTTGTTTTATTTTGTAGGTATTAGATGGTAGATTGATATCTATGTTTGATGCCAAAGAATTAGAACTAGTAATAGCTGGAACTGTTGAGATTGATGTTCATGATTGGAGAAAACATACAGAGTACAGATCAGGTATATAAAAAGATTTTTACTTCTGTAAATTGGGAAAATTTTGCATCATTTGTTATTTGTGAAAGACAACATGGACATGGCATAGTATTGTGACCACAAGCACAAACAATATTGACCTTTTCATATTGGTGATAGTTTTATTTTCGGATCTAGCTTTACTCGCGATTTAATGGGGGGGGGGGGGAATCCTGATCAAGGGAGTATATAGGAATCAACATGTCTGTCTGTCTGTCTGTCCATGTACATGTATCTTTTTTGGAAATTCATGTCCAGTCCATAACTCAATGCTGCTTTGGGGAATTTTATAAAGAAATAATTCCATGGTACAAGTTCATAGCTTGGTTTAAGGTAGAATTGCATAATTGTATTGAAATCTGTCCTGTTATATCAGAATCCTATTTATACATTACCTGGCACTTAGTGAACCAGTCAGTACTCTGTTCTTTTAATGTCGAGCACTAGATGAGGAGCAGTGTCTTAAATATGACTCAGCATGGGTTCAAACCTATGACCTCCTGCTCTTAAGACAGATGTTATAATATTGAACCACCAAGACAGTTTAAGCAGATTGAATGATCCATACATATGTGTGGTTTTGACATGTTGAAAATGAATTTATATTTGTTTGATTTTGATTTTGGTTTGTTACAGGTTACCATGACAATCATCAAGTTATACAATGGTTTTGGACTGCAATGGATAAATTTGATAATGAAAAAAGACTACGGTTGTTACAGGTATGGTTGTTTATCAGCCAGTAGATGAGAAAATATCACACAAGCACTGAATAGAAGTGATGCATATCTCACCTCCCGTTTTTCCCATTTCTCATATTAGTAAAATATGAAAGTTGTGTTTGTTAGCTCACCTGGCGGAAGTTCTGTTGCTGTTTTAAAAAAAAATTGAAAAGGCAATCATGGCAGTTATATTTAGGTTTCAGTTTTTTATGTTTTCGGAAATGGGGTCAAGGTTATGACCTAGATTTTTCTTTTACCTTTTTTTAACTTCTTTTTAACTATTAAAAGTTGTGAATTGAGATATGTTCAAGAAAATTTACTTTTAGTGTGTCGACACTGGTAATATTCACAATTTTATGGAAGAAAAGATAAAAATAAGTTAGCTTTAGTTTTTTATCGAGCCTGGCATTGCAATAAGGCAAGACTTAGGTGTTACTTTACCATTGTCGTCGTAGGTGGTGGTGGCTGCGGTGTGTCAAAACGTTAAAGTTTCTGTTAAAGTAACATATTTTCTACTGGATAAAAAACTAACTAGACGAGACATTTAAATCTGTGGAATTCTTGTTAAAGGAAATTATATAATGTAATATATGATACAAATACCATTTACATTTTGATGTGCCAGATGTGCACATTTCGGAAATCCATTCCTCATCAGTGACACTAAGACCGAAAAGTTTGATACATAAAAAATATAAGCCAAACAGTTAAAAATAATGAATCTAAAGTTTCAAATTTATATAAATCCAAATCCAGCTAAGGAATGAGTAATCATTTACCAGGTGAGCATTTCATACCATTGGGCCTCTTTATTTAATTCAATCATAGAAGTTCTTTTGTAAAATGTATGCATGATTTTCATCTGAATCAATTTGATATTGATATCAATATTTCCCTCAGACCCTTTGTTTTTGTATGATCAATTTCCTCATACTGTTCATTGACTTTTGACCTTAGTAGTACAACTACAGGCTTCTTTGTCTGTTTTTCAGTTTGTTACAGGCACTTCCAGTATTCCGTATGAAGGTTTTTCTGCTTTAAGAGGAAGTAATGGACCCAGAAAGTTTTGTATAGAGAAGTGGGGGAAAATAACAAGTTTACCCAGGTAAATGGAATTATGAAATAATTGGGAGTTGTATGCCCCAGTCAAGATTCTTTCACATTCATCAAGACAAGATGGTCCATAGTTGGAGTAGATATAAGTTTGTTTATGACAGTCGATCACACATCCAAGATGGCTACCATCACATCAAAATATAATACCAAATAATGGTCATTATATGTTTAATTATGGATGGATTAATGTCTATATTTGTACAAAGGAAGTAAATGTCTAGGAATTTAATATATGTGACAGTTTCAAGTATGTTTTTCTAAGCTTGTAACTAGAATATGCAAATTAGATGCTAGATTCAGCTGATTCTTTTAAAATCTGAAACTGCTTGGACAAATGAAACTAAATTACATTATGTCTGTGTTAAGCTCATTTCTTGAAAGTCATCTTTTCTTCTCTGGCACTAAATCCAATTTAGTTTGATATACAATGTATATTTTGTATATTTTTCTTCTGAGCTAGTTAATGTTTTCATATTTTTTTTATCAAGACTTATTTAGTTCCTAGCATTAGTTTACAGAAAATAAGCATGCTGAAATCAAATACTGAACTTGTTAAGCTCACCTGAGCCATGTAACTGATGACCTATCACTATAAATGATATTTGAAATAATCTTGGGTGGGTTTTACAGACAAAACCTCTTGTTCAATAAAGATAATGTGAAAAATTCTATAACTTTTTTCAGGGCACACACATGCTTCAATCGTCTTGATCTGCCATCTTATACATCATTTGATATGCTGTTTGAAAAGCTAGTTACTGCTGTTGAAGAAAGTAGCACATTTGGTATTGAATGAAAGGAAATACTTCCACTCAAAGCATGTTTCTGCCAAGGAGGAATAATTTCAGCCAAGTCTTTCGCTTTTAATAGAAAAACTGCTGCAAGATAATCATGATGAATCATGATAATTGACAACTTTTAGTTGTGAATAAACATTGGCCAGTGGCTACATATACACATATATCTGTTCAAAACTGAAAAATAAGTCCAAATGTTTTTTCAAACGTTTTTTCAAACTAGTTTAATTTATTGTGTGTAAATAATTCTGTGTTCACTGTTGTACATGTATCATTCAATAAAACGTAACAAAAATTATTGTACACAACAGTGAAACTTGATGTACACACAATAAATTCAAATAGATTTATAATACATTTTAATTATTTTTTAAGTTTTGAAACAAAAAATTTATCTCACTCAAAGAATTACCTTTTATGGATGCTTTTGGAATGTACATGTATATAATTTGATAGCTTTATATGCACTGAGAACTTCCTGTCCTGCTGATTTATGGGTAATCTGGATTGTCTTGGCCACCAGAGGTCCCTGCACTGAAACTTTTTGGCCTTTATGATCTGTTGATAATCTGGATTGTCTGTATTATTGTGCCAATATAAATATGCATTTATTGATTTTTAGAAATAATTTCCTCTGTTATATAAAGATGATATAAATATTTAAGATCTTAAAATATATTTACAATGTATTTTTGAAGCTCAACTGGCTGTAGCCAGCAAAGCTTATGGCATGGAGAACATGCATGTATCCATGTGTGGGTGTGTCTATGCATCCCATGCAGAAACTTTAATCTGCTCCTCTTAAACTACACAACTTGTAAAAAAAATGATAATTGCCAAATTGCCAAAGCTGCATTATTTAACCAAAAAAAGTTTAAATTTGATATATAGAAAAGAGACTTATAACCACAAAATTTACACTTTTATACTTTTATTTACACTTTTGGCTTTTTCAAACATTTTGAATTATTCTTAAGGCATGATACATGTACGAAAAGGTGCTGTAGTTTGCCAAAAAATCTTCCCCTCTAAATCTACTCAACAAATTTGAAATAATTTTGATTAGAAGTTCTTAGATGGTGCAGATAAAGTTTACGCAAATCAACTTCCTGTGGCATCGAAGCTGACTGCTGTAACATTAAATAGCAAAAACGGATTAATTGCCTACTTGAATGTAGCTTTATTTATCAACCAAATAATTTTTAATAAATATTTTGAAAATAGATGCATAAATATATACAGTGTAGATCAATATACATGTAATATGTTTTACCAAACTTTTTATTGGCTTATATATAGTAGAATTTGCGAACAGATGGTAATTTTTTTTTCTATAACTACTAAGCCAGTTAGAGTCAATTTTGGTCTTAATCTATGATGAGTACAGCCAGTTGAGCATTACAGGCTCGTGTTGAGCCTCTTGTTTTGTTAATTCTTTCATATTTTATGCATGTTTTTTTATTCATCTGCATCATGTATTTTGTTTTTGTATATGATAGCTTTATCATTGCTGAAATCAATCTGTTCTAAGATAAGTATGAACATTTAGATGTTGAGAAAAAAAGGTTTGATAGAACCACAGGTGATAATTTTGATAAAATAGTCTTATCTCCAATTTGTGAGATATGCTCAGTTTACAAATAACTTACCATCTCTGATCTATAAGGGGTGCACAGTTGATAAATTAGAAGTATGCTGGAAAATATATCATTTTAAATTTCTTTTTTCTGGAAGTAACCTAAGATTTCATAAATTAATTTTATAAAATGTATTTGTAATAAAGGTATTATTTGGCACTCAAAAGTCAGTGATATCAAATTGAATTGAAAACACAGTCCTGTACACTTTTACATCATTTATAAGTATTTCTCATCCCTGTTTTATGCATTACTGGTAAACATATTTTAAAATAACTTACATATTATTGTGTTGTTGGGGTTATATTTGGATCTTATCATATGAACTCATTTGTACAGCTCACCTGGTTGAAAGGCCATGTAAGCTTAAGTGCTTAGCACATTATGTTTATGTGCTAGCTTTTGTGTTCATGTGTTTTTAAACACCTAATCTTCTCCAGACTATTGGTAGGATTTCAGTGAAAGAAATATAAGTAAGTGCAATACAAGTTTCGATGTGTTGTCACCTTAGCAACCAGAAGTAGGTCACTGCATCTCAGTAACTTAAACTACTTAACAAATTTTCTCCATAACTGATAATAAGTGTAGGTAAATTCTAATGGTTTGTTTATTTTGTCAAATTTGGTCAAAAATAACTTTCAGGTTTTTGCATTTAATTTGGCAAATTTGTTGGATATTTTTTAATTTGGTAAATCCAAAATTATTGAAGAGTTAATGACATGGAAATTTTCATTACTTTTTTATTACAATGTATTTCTTAAGATATTTCAGTGTAGATTAATTTTTGATTAATTGTAGGCAAAATCTGATTTTTGATATTTGGAATTTGTGGGGGTCTTAAATTGATAATTTTCATTTAAAAACAGGTTACATGGTTTTCCATTTTTGCATCAAGTTTTAAAAAAATTGTAAAACAGCTGTAATTTGTCTTGACAATTTGAGAAAATATTCACATGGGGCTATAATTTTTGTATGCAAAATATCTGTGCATGTGTGTACTTTTTTTAAAATTAAACCAATGAAAATATTTTGACAAATGAAACTAAATTTGATGTGGAAGGGTCTCTGGTTATCATAGATGATGGCTGTCATTAGTAAAAAGTTTTTTTTTCTTGTTTGATCATAGTCAACATAGTATGCAAATTGGATGCTAAATTTAGCTGATTGGTTTTTCTTTGAACACTACTGGGCTAAATGAAAATATATTTGATGTAGAAAGTCCCCAAAGTGAAGCAGGTGAAATTTGTTCATGGTGGCTGACTTGGGTGTTTAAGATGACTACCATTACTAAAAAAAAATAAAAATTAAAAATAAAATAGATAAACCCACAAACAAACAAATCCATAAATGACTAATCAATGGTCATTAATTGGTATTATGTAGAAAGTAGATGTTTAGCCATTTAATATATTTAAATTTTATCCATTTAAAGAATATACATGGCCTTATGCGGTTTTAAGTTTGTGATTAGGATTTACCCTTTTCCATGGTAACACTGTTGTTTAAATGCCAAAACTTTCAACTCTGTCTTCTTGAACCTAAAAGGCCTAGAACCTTGAAATTTTTTAAGCACCAGTACATAAAGTGCTACAGCATTCGAAAATTGCCTGACCTCGACCTTCATTTACATTTACCTTATAGTGCTATCGTATTCAAAAATTGTCTGACCTTGACCTTTATTTACATTGAAATGATAGTGCTACCATATTTTAAAATGGTCTGACCTTGACCTTTTAATTCTATTGACCTTATCTTGAAATCTAATCAGATTTTTTTTATGAACCAAAAAATGTTTGAAACTTAATCTTGAGTTTCATTGCATGAATTTTCACCAAGTTTGGAGAAATTCATTGACCTTGACATTTTATCATATTTTATCTCCATTCATAAGGGTAATATGGATTTTCATTCTTGTTTCAAGTCATAATGGGTTACGGTAACTAAATTTATATTTTCAGTGCTTCTGTAATGTTCTAAGAGAATTCATTATACTCAACACAACCGTGTTGTAATCAAAAGGAGAAAATGGTCGTGTTTTTTTTTTTTTTTCAGGTGGAAAGGTGTTAGGTAATTACTAGTATTATGACATAACTAAGTTTTATAATGTATTGTGTATATCGTATTTAATTTATTCGTTGTTTTGTCTATGACATTATTTTGTATGTTTGTATATTAGAAATTTAAACCATTTTATTATGCAACATGAAAAATAAACGTTTTAGTTATCCTCACTAAAACTCAGCTAACTCATTTACTTGTCTTTGTTGTTTATTGGAGTGGATTTTGGGGTAAAATCATGAAGTTTTGTATCCCTTTCAAAATTATTTTAATTAATTCAAGGCAGTCAGTGCAGGAATGATGAGAAAACCGTAGTACCCATTAAACAACATTACAACCAGCAAACCAGACTAATGACTTGGTTTTTTTTTCAGCAGTACAGTTGCTAAGGAGAGTCCAAGTCTTGGCTTTGTACAGAGCCATAGACACCAAATCACAAGTATACGTTACAAAGTTAACATATCTTATGGCTATAATGAAAAAAATTATAGCTACTGTGTAAAAAATATATGGCTATTTTCAAGAACATAATTGGCCACAGTAAAGCTCAATTACATGGTGGCTAATGTCAATGACAGTGTGCAATCAATTTTTTTTTTTTAATAAAAAAAATAAATAAAATGTTGTTTTTTCTTTAATGAACTCCAAATTTATTTTGTAGATCACGTTGAGTTGGATTAAATTGAAAATTTTCAACGACCAATCATTGCAACCATCTCATATGGTTGTACCTGACAGTCCTTTGTCTCGTCCGATTTTAATACAAGTATATTTTTGCATCCATCTTTGATTTGTTTACATCTTTCTGGAAAATTGGTATAGTAACCATAATTGCTGCAAAGATAAATTATAGAAGTATTATAAAATATGTTTCTCAAATTAACGCGGGGGGGGGGGGGGGGGGTACATTGGTGGCCTAGTGGTGTAAAGCGTCATCTTATTTTATTTTTTATTATTATTATTTTTTTTTTTTTGGTAGATCAGCGCTAATGCTGGTCTTAAAATTGTTTTTATTTTTGTTAAATTAGTATAATGCTCATGTTCAGTTATATGAATTTTGAAAAATAAATAAGGTAGAGCCAATACTGGATTTGCCAATTAAAATTCCGACCGAAATATGAATCGGTTTTCTATTAAGATTTTACAACTTGACCGGACAGTTCTCGGGGTTTTTCGTTACATAAAACATGACTTCTCTTGGCAAACAAAAAGCTAAAAATAAGATTTTCATCTTTTAAACCATTTTATTTTGCATATAATGTTTCAAAAGTATTTAGACTTGTCTGGTAAACTTTTTAAATAAAATGACAACATAGAAATTACACTTGGTTAAAACAGTGCTTTTATACGAAAAAACCCGAAAATTTAGAGGTTTTGTCCCCGTCATTGTAATATCTAAATAGGAAAATGATTCACAATGACTCGGAACATTTAATTGGCAAATGGTCAATCATCAATAATATAAAATTATTTCTCCTGAAACTAAAACAAGAGGTTGAACCTTTAAACTACATTGATATAAATATATTTAAAACATGGTCGGTTCCAGTATAAAGTTATTTCGAAGGAATATCCTACTACTCTGACAGTGATAGAGCATACTTACTTGCAAACACCTACTCCTCCACCTTGTGAACAGGAGACTGTTAGACAATTTATCTCTCTTGTTTCACCTAATTCCAGAGTTTCATTTTTGTATTCACAATGAGTTGGTGTGAATATTTTACCTGTGTCAAAATAAAAATCAGTTAATTGTTTGTGATCTATCTATCTATCTATCTATCTATCTATCTATCTATCTATCTATCTATCTATCTATCTATCTATCTAGTTTTACTATTTTTCGTGAAAAAAAAGAAGACACAATGTTTACACTTAATAATGCATAAAGGATTTTCTAATTATTATCTAAAAAGAATGATAACTTTATCAGATTTTAATTAGCTAAGACCTAATTTGTTTCTCTGAATATCAAGTGACACTTTATCAGATTTTGATTGGCTAATTACCAATTTGTTTCTCTGGATTTATAAAGTGACACTTTATCAGATTTTTATTGGCTAAGAACCAATTTGTTTCTCTGTGTATCAAGTGACAAACACACACATACACACACACACACACACACACACACTTTCAGTTTTTCTAACTTGTAATTTTGATGTGAATGTCAATTCGGCCATGCTACCAACAGCTTTGCTGATAATAACGTTTGCAACTTCACTGTTTGAAAAAGCTAGATATATAAGTTTCATCTGTTTTGAGGTGTAAAAGAACTTGCCTTTTATTTTAATTACCTGGAACTGGTGATGGGTTGCTGTATATTGCACACCAACAGTCAATACCCTGATACAGACATGCCACAATAACCACAAAGATTGTGCATTTCATTCTTATAGTTGTTCTTGTAGCGCACCTATGCTGTTAAATACTAGAGAAAATAATAATGACCCAACTGATAAAAAAAATTCAAAAATGATAAATCCAGTTACCGCGCGTAAAAGCTTTCGTATAAGCACTCGTGAGCAAGCGATATAAAAATATTTTTCTTGTCACCTCTGTGTTCAACCCTATTCTTGAACTCTTTGTTTGATTGGAGATGTTCATCTGGTCATTAATTGATAAAAGGCACATGCTACATTTAAGTGAGTTCTCATGACTGAAATCGTGTAACAATAGGGTTGGATTGCAAGTTTTTCTATATCTGTCTTTTGCTTGACACTTTTATATGCCCCCCCCCCTTGATTTTTTAACTGAATAAATCCGAAAGCATAATACTTCATCATACGTTCAACATATCCGCAAAACTTTCTAAAATCATAAAGATGTGTTTCTGAAATTTGAGCACAAAAATTCATAACTATGAATCAAAAACCTTTATAGATTTTAGTTTGATTGGAGATGTTCATCTAGCCAGTTATGATAAAAACATGACGGGTACTTATAGTTTTAAATACGTTAGTGTCCATGGCGACACCTTGTTTCTTCTCCTTAGTAATATATGAGTGGGCTAAAGATCGGAAAATTTTGAGTTTAGAAGTTTTGAAAGTTTATGTATAACTACAGAAAACCTACCGGATTCGTCCGTTTGAGGAGTTACGTTCTCTGCTAGAAGATTGTCTCTCGGCCCGTTATCCACTTCTGATTCGTAATCTACAATTTTCCAGACTTATTTCTCACCTTGTTTTGACTTATATAGTTGGCGTAAATTAAAGATAAAACTTGTATTAGAGATAATATTAATGTTGATGCAATGTAAAAACATCTAATTATCGTTATTAAATCCGGATTGGTTTGGGTACAACATTCATTCTTATAAAAAATGAAGTGAAAATAAAAATATTAGGATTACATTGTTTTTAAAATGTGGATGAAACTAAACAAACCTGTCAATGTAAGGCAACCTTTGATAAGACTGTCGTCTGCCTTGTGTACGATTCAAACCTAGGCGGTGAGGCGCTCTTTTTCGTAAGCCGATACTTAAGACATCGCAGTGTTCTAATAATTGTACACATACAAAACATAACTTCTGGTGTATCTTTTTCGACACAATTTATTTGCAAGGTTGTTAAACGACCCTATCTTGGGTTTTTTTCCCTGTGTTTCTGCGTTTCAGTGGAGGTGGGTGCGGTTCGAATGAAAAGCTCGGTGGCCGATCTGTGTAAAACCCATACTTAAGACTTACGGTGCCTTTAATCGTCTGGGTTCGAATCTTACTCTGATTCTTCCTCTTTGACAAATCCTAATGTGAGAACGGTCTTTAGTTAACTTGCCGAAGGTCGGCAGTTTTCGGGGTACTCCGTTTTTCTCACGCAAACAAAGACGTTAAACAACATTTTAACCAACCAACCAACCAGACAAATGACTGCGGGTTTTTCAGTAGTACAGTTGCTAAGAAGAGTCCAAGTCCTGGCTTTGTACAGAGCCATAGACACCAAATCACAAATACACGTTACAAATCTAACATATTTTATGGCTATTACCAAAAAATTATAGCTCCTTAAAAAAATAGAGCTATTTTCGAAAACATAATTGGCCCCTGTAAAGATCAAGTATCTGAGGCTTACAGTGTCTTTCATCGTATAGCTTCGACGTATCCTAATGTGACAAAGTTCTTCAGTTCACTCGCCGAAAGTCGGTGGTTTTCTCGGAGTACTCCGCCTTCCTCACTCATCCGTGAAAGAATCCTGATTGGGGCGTAAAAGAGCAAGACTCCATTCCACACAACTCCGCGTTGTTAGTTCCACACAAACGATAGAGGTATCTTTCATGTATCCTTAACCAAGCAAATAGTTCTTTTGACTTTTGTCCTGGGCCCTATCTGGATGTTCATACATGCATCTGAATGTTCATGCATGTGTTAAAAAATATAAATATTGTTTAAATTACTTTCATGATAGGGAAAAAATTTAATATCATTCTTATTAAGCTTTCCTCGAGCAAAATTTTAAATTGATTTGGAAGAACCACAAGCGCATCTCTTGAGATATTAAGCTATATAAATTTATCCATCCAAAAAGGCACAAGGTTCTTTTTCAACCGTGAATAATAACGAATTGAATAAAAAATGAATTATATCCAGTGTTGAAAAAGTAAAAAAGTCAACAGCACCAGCCCTTTTTCTTCCATCAATAATTTTAATAATTACAAACAAAATTCACAAACAAAATTAAGATTTCATTTCAATAAATTTTTTATTTTAATTTTAACTGAGAAAAGGGAGATGATTGGCAATTATATTTAAATTTAAGACAGACTTGCTTCGGAAAGCAAGTTCGTGTATAGGCGTCATGAACAAGAGGTTTCTATGATACAGTATTTATTCTAATTTTGTCACCGCTATTGACTCCGATTATGTAAGTCCGAGACACAAAATAAACCCCTCAAAATAAATGCATTTTTCGTATTGTTAATATTGAACTCTATGTCAAATGTGCAAATCAAATAATTGGTTTTTTTTACAAGTTCACCACTTAGTTTGGACACGTTCACAAGTCTGCTTTGCACTAGTATACACATTGCAAACGACCTTTAAATTATTAGTATATTTGCCCACAAACTTCGCAGATAACACATTCCAATATACCCAGGTCATACCAAATTAATTTTTAGTTCTACGGATTTTTTGGAAAAAAAATAGTCGCAAACAAACGATTAAAAATTAATTTTTTTTTCTAAAACACATTTTTTAGGTGAACACAATTTGAACCAGGCGAGCGAGTACAAAAATGCACAAAAGATATTTATTGCAGTAAAAGGTAAATAAATAAATAAATAAATAAAAATAAAATAAAGAAATAAGTATAATTGATAAAAGCAAAGAATATTTTTGTTTTGGCAAACTCCCATTCAAAATAGCAAATGATAAATCAACAAGCTGACAAATGTTGCCCTGATGTTGATAAATTTAGACTGAATTCATTTTAGACAGGCGGAAAACGATTTTGAAAATGAAATTAATTTTATTTTTAATTCGAAATTTTAGAGGCGGGCGGGTCGGATAAACTACAAATTTATTTGGCATGGCCCTATACAAAGCCATGGCAGACCATATACACGCTCCCACATACCACGCCTATACGAACATGAACGTGTTCTTGGATAAATCCCTAGAGACAAATCAACATGTTCTCGTCGCGAGACGTTAAAAAATTGCTGACACGACGTTAAACATCATAACTCAACTCCATTAAAAAAATATTCTACAACTTGTTTTAAATTTACAAAGAAATGGACTTAATTGTCAGTACGGCCTCACTATTCCCTCATAATAAAAATAATGAAGATATAACTTTCATGTTTTGATTGTTTTAAAATCAGCTTTTCTACAAACTTGGAATGTCGGATTTCATCAAACAATTTCTTTTTGAGTTTGAAAAAAAATTACATGTTATTGATAATAATAATAATAATAATAATAATAATAATAGGGATTTTTGATGGTGTTGAAACATCTTTGTAACCAATATACGAAAATCACTCTTTCAGCAAGAAATTAGATGATCATAAAATTAACATGTTGATATTTTGGTGTGTTTTCAGAAATCAGCAGTTTTTAGAAACTGTAAACTTAAATAGCATTCTGGAGAATCAAATTCTAACCGCTTTGCTAATGGTTAAATCAATAATAATATCATTTCATTTATTAATATAAAGCTGCGAACGAAAATATTCAACCCAAAACTACAAATGTCTCATGCGGTTGTAAATCACAGTCTATAGAATGGTCAGATTTCATAACAAGTTTTGGCATGCAGCCTACTTTAATCGAAGTACATCTGTCTGGATAGCCATGATAGTGTCCGTAATTACTGAAAGAAAAATATATTAATGCCGTGATTTATTCAAGTAAACTGATAAAAAAAAGACTCACTAAGCATATAATAATATTATTTTGTGAGAATTGTGTAAAAACTGTGTGTGACTCAAACTCGATCTAGATATTGCTTGCTACAGTAGTACAGTGTTATGTTGTCTGGAAGCGAAATGTCCGCTTTTAATTGGAGCCAGATGCCGCTTGTGTTTTCGGTGACCAAAATGATAATTAAAAAATAAATACATAAATAAATACATAAATAAATAAATTTGTAAATAAATATAAAATAAATACATAAATAAATGATAAATACTAGTAAATGAATGAATGAATGAATAAATAAATAAATAAATACCTTTAAAATTAAGAAATGCATAGAAATTGTACATTTTGACAAATTAGACGAGATCGGAATATATGACGTAGGCTAAATGTTAGATGCTTTTTAATACTTAAAAAAAACACAAAGATTTATGGTCTATTTTCCTGAGCTCCAGGAAGGGCAGTATCTCAAATTTTAAGTCTAATGTGTGAACCGACCGGGGTTCGAGGTGATCGCTCTACATCTGAGCCCCCGAGCCGGTCGTACTATAGTAAGAGTATTGCCTTAAAATTGTATTTTTGTTGAATATTCGGTTGAACGGATCCCTATACAACTATCTAGTGTGTATTTTGTTAAAGCCTTTACAAGTGTGTAATCTTTTACCGTTTTAAAATATGTTTTTCATAAACTCAAAATTAAAATTGTATTTTTTTTCAACTCTTATTTAGCGCTTTCTGACAGAAATATTTATTTTATTGCTAATTATTTTAAACTTCAATCTCTGTTTTCTCAATATCAATATGTCAATTTCAGTAGAAAATCGTACACGACATGTAAGAATTATTTATTTATTTATTTAATCAGTATTGTGACATGTTGAATTAAAAACATAAAAATCAAAATTGTTCAAAACACAAAACGCCATCCCAACACAATCTTCAAAGTCAAATGTGCATGTACTGATATCAATTTCAGGCTGATTTCCCGTTTAATAGTGAAACATATCCATCGCATTTTGTAAGGAGACAGTGTGTGTGTGTGTGTGTGTGTGTGTGTGTGTGTGTGTGTGTGTGGAAAATCTTGCACTGTTATATAGTTGATGCCTGTTTATAGGATGGAAGGAGAAAAATAAAAATAAAACCCACTTACTCGCACTGAGCAATCGATCCATCTAATTCACAAGTAGTTGTTAAACAGTCAATTTCTTTTGTTTCTCCGAGTTGTAACTGAGTGCCATTCCATTCACAATGTGTAGCATCTAAGAAGAGAGAAGGCTATTTGTAATTGAGGAACATGCACTTGGCAGTGCCTCCAATCGTGGTTTCAAATCCCAATCTGACAGATCCTAGTTTGAGGAAGTTTGTCAGTTTGCTTGTCGAAGGTCATTAGTTTTCTCTGGATTTTCCTATTTCCTTCACTGTCCCAGAACTGACCACCTTGATATAAATAAAAGAACCTTGACCTGGACGTAAAACACTATTACTGAACTCCATTGCCCTAACGACCGTTTTAAAAACCAGTGATGGAAAAGTTTAAGTAACACCTAATTCCGATCCCATTGATCTCTCTCTCTCTCTCTCTCTCTCTCTCTCTCTCTCTCTCTCTCTCTCACGAAATTATTTTACTTACTTGGCCCAGGGGGGTTAATAAGTCTACACCATCCATCGATTTCCAGAAGGAGACAGGATAAAACAATTAAACCTAATACAACCTTCATACTGTCACGTGATTTCAAAAATATTCTGAAATGAACCAATGAAGTAGTATTTTATTGATAATGTACGTATGAAGCTATACCGATTTAGTATATATATATCTTTCAAGTGTGTCCCTTCACGGACTCTGTAATAATGTTGATTGTGAAAATTATTGGCTGGTTGATTGCAAATAGTTTAAACATTGCATAAAACAACATTTGTAACCGTCAAAATATTCAGAAACAGAACCATTTTTAACTTAACTTTTAGGTCAGTTATTGGATGGTGGATTAAGCCGAAATGCATCGCAGATCTTCGGCAATCGATCTAGCAAAGCAAAAAAAGTTTTTTTCAGTTTTGTCTTTTAATGTATTTCAAAACGATTGAATTGAATGAGTCATTGGTGTTTAATGCCCCAGCCAAGATTCTTTCTCTTTTATATCGGCGGTCAGTTCTAAAATGATGGAGGAAACCGGAGTGCCCAGAAAAAAAACCCGACTTCCGGCAAGCGAACTGACTAACTTCCTCATAGTGGAATTTGCCCGAGCAGGATTCGAACCTAGGCGGTGAGAGTCACCTTGATCCTTTTAGCCTTTCAAAATTATATGAAGGTTTTGCACTGCGTTTTTAACGGCATTTAAAATGCGTTTTTAAAGAGTCAATTCATTGTTATATTACAATAATTCCATTTTATTTGAACATAAGATCTAATGTCAATATTGTAAGCAAGTTCCGGACGATTTTGGGTAATGTATAATCCTTTTCTGAGGAGTTTGTTTTAATGTGGAATTACGGTGTAAATTTATCAGACGACCGTTTCTGTTACTCTTGCTCCTTTTTGGATATTTTGTTTAATATCTTCCAAAAATTTTCAATGAAACCATTATTGTAGCTACAGATGTTTTATTTTTGTTTTTGTGCTTTGCATATGTGTTAATTTTTTTTGTCTTAATAAAATCAACTACGTCTCCATTACTATTGAGTTTGGTTGAAAATTGCATGTCAAAATTACTAGAACTTACCTTAAAATTTTAACGTCCTAAAAGTGAATAGTAAAGGTCACTGTTCCATTTAAATGCTCCAGTTTGATAAGAGAAGTGAAAATCTTGACAAAAGATAAACTTGAGAAAGCAGACAAGCACTTGTCGGACATAAGTTCAGTTCATTTGTAAAACAGTTAACCACGTGAAAGCAGACACGCGTTTGTGGGTGTCTATGTCCAGTTCATTTGTGAAACAGTAATGTTAACCACGAGGAGGCAGACCAGTATTTGTCTGATCTATGTTCGGTTTATTTTTATAATGGTTAACCACGAGAAGGCAAACAAGCACTTGTTACATATAAGTTAATTTCATTTGTAAAACAGTAAAGTTAACACGAGAAAGCAGACAGACACTTGTCAATTATACGTTCAGTTGTTTTGTAAAAAGGTTAGATTAACCACGAGAAAGCAGAACAAGGAGGCACTTGTCAGATTTAAGTTCAATTCATTTGTAAAACGGTAAACCACGAGAAGGCAGAAATATACTTGTCAGTTATACGTTCAGTTGTTTTGTAAAAAGGTTAAATTAACCACGAGAAAGCAGAACACAGAGGCACTTGTCAGATTTAAGTTCAATTCATTTGTAAAACGGATACCCACGAGAAGGCAGACAGACACTTGTAAGATTTAAATTCTAGGGTTTGTATGTTAGTCTGTGACGTACTGCCTCTGTAAGCTAGCATGTCATGTTAAAGTCGCCCCGATTTAGCGCTAGTACAAGGCAGATCATTAAACACACTCGCACCTCTCATACATACAGAAACTTATTCATATCTTTATCTAGAGATTCAAAAACGTGTTTTTATTGCGACTTGCTGAAAAATTGCTGATGCAACGTTAAACAACATTCAAACAACCAAACAATAAACAAAATTGTAGGCAGACTTTGTTGAAATCTTGACACGTACTTCACATGCCACTTGACCCAAAAAAAAAGCATCGGAAATCAAAGAAAGTATAACCTTAGTATAAAATCCTTCATTCTTCATGTTGCCATTTTTTTGGTCGGGGTGGAGGGTGGGTCATACATGATTGCTCAACCCATCCTCTATTACTGATAATGTCGTTTGCTGTTTTTAAATATTTTTTATAGTTTAATATTTGTCAATAAAGGGAATGGGATTCATGCATCCATTGAGTATTTAAATCGACCTCCATTACTGATGTTGCCGTTTGCTGTTTGTATTTCAAATGAATGATACATGGGACAATGATTGGATTTTTAACTCATCTTATTCAAAAACACACGAGAAAATCTAGCTTTATTTAGGTTTATTAAATTATTTATCCTTTTTTGTATTTTTAACGAAGTACCATTATAATTTCTTCATCATTGGTGTAAGTACATTCTTTTGTATTATCTTCTTTTGACACTAGTTTCTCTTTGCAAGTATCATAATCTGTTATTACACTGCAAGTTTCTGGAACTACAGCGTAATGCTGAATTTTGCTGAAAAAGAAAAAAAAATATTTATACTAAATAGATATATCGAAATACTTAACCTCATACAATGATACCTCTGTAGTGGAATTTTGTAGGTTCGAACCCCAGCCTGGACATCAAAATTTGAGTTACTGATTTCTTGCTTTGCGATCGGCATCGAGAGGATCAACTGGTTTAGACTGGTTCACTCGGTGCTAAGATAATGGACTGGAGGAGTGGTATGCTTTGCTGGCTGTGGCATACTGACTCAGTGAACTAGCACTTTACCAAAAAGTCGCGCTAAGTGGTCGGTAGTATATCTCACGCATTAACGAACATGTTCTAAGATTAATCTATAGAGAATAATAACCTTGCTATCGACGCAAATAGCTGAAAAATTGCTGATGCAACGCTAAACAAAATTACAACCAACCAAGCACATCATTGGAAGAATAGCTAGTATATGTACAACATATATTTTTTGTTTCTTGATTTCTTGCGCTCGATTTACGGTTTCCGGGTCCGTTAGGAATAGTGATCGACTTTGTCCGTTAAGCGTCGGTAAAAATTGGATTACGCAGGGACTCAATTATTCACATCAAACGCATTCGGATACCGCCTATGTGGCGCAGTGGTAGATCGTCCCTCGAGAGCGGGAGGTCGTGGATTCGAATCCCAGCATAAGGTTTTTAAAACTTATATCAAGCGTTAAGTGCTTAGATTGTGGAGAAAACGGGAGTGTTTTACGTTGTAGTCAAGATTATTTTGCTTCTTTCGAGGCGGTCAATTCTTGTATTATATAGTGCTAAGAGAAAACCACAATAAAAACTTCTAGCAAGAGCGAATAAACTTTCTCTCCCCTGAATCTACATGCTTGAAATTTGAACTAGGCAATTATAACGCGCCCTGACCACTCGACAACCGATGTTCCTAATCAACTAGCTACCTGGTAATAACCAGAAGAACTAACAACACATCACAACAAAAGCGATGATTCATATGCATTTCTACATTGCTTCAGACTGTATCGGTGGCTAAGTGGTACAGCTTCCGCCTCGAGAGTGGGAGGTAGTTGGTTCGAACCCCGTCAAAGTCATACTACACTCGTTAAAAATTGAGATCCTGGTTCCTCGCCTGCCGAATTAGATGGACAGAGTATCTACTGGTTCACCTGTTGCAAAAATAATGTAACTAGGAGAGTGGTATGCTTGTCTGCGTTATATTCACTCGCTGAGCTGGCATCTTAACAAAAAGTCGCCCTGAATGCGCACTAGTATGATACTGACCATAACACACACACACACACACACACACACACACACACACACACACACACACGCACACACTTGTTCTTTAATCTTTAGAAAAGTATGTACTTGCTCTCCTTGCAAAAAGCAAAAACTTGCTGATGTGACGTTAAACATTAACAACTAACCGACCCACACCGGAATTATCTACTTACTTGCATATTTTCAAATCCCCCGTTTGTCCGTCACAAGTTACTGCACAACAATGTATTGTTTTGGTTTCACCCAGCTCAAGCTTTACATCTCCATATTCGCAGGATGTTGGTGCTAACCCTTTTAACAAAACCAAATTGTTAGCAGTGACTTTTTTTCATTATTACGATATTAGCTTTAAACATTTTTCCCAAACGCCAGCATTAATTTAAAAAATAATAAAAAATTTTAAGAATTGCAAGTATTTTTAAACAAACAAAAATTTTTAAAAAATCATTTTCCAGTATATTGGAATTTTCTGGTATTCTGACATTTAAAATTGCCAAGTGATAAGTGATAAGTTTATCAGCAGTCCCCAACAGTAGTCTAAAAAACGTAGTAAGACTTCCTATTGTAACCCCTCCACGGACCCATTAATTTTTCGTAATACAATGTAATAATAATAATAATAATAATAATAATAATAATAATAATAATAATAATATTATTATTATTATTATTATTATCATCATCATTTTAATTATTATTATTATTATTATTATTATTATTATTATTATTATTATTATTATTGTTGTTGTTGTTGTTGTTGTTGTTGTTGTTATAAGCGACATTTTAAACGGATTTAAATGTCGCTATTAATATTTTCAATATTATTATTCACAGAGGTGACTAAATTGACTTCAATTTAACATTTTAAAGGAATTTTCATTCCAAATTGAAATTTTAGTTAAGGTTACAGATCGGAGTCCTTCCAATCGATTATTGTCAATTTCCTTAATTGTTTTTTTTTTTTTTACATTTGTGTTCTCTTGTTAAATCATAGGGGCTTCATAAATAACATTGGCAATGGTTAAAATTTGTTATTTATAAGTAAAATTTAAATCGTTTTTCAATAATCTAAATTCATGAAAATATCTAACAAAAATACCTGTTTATTTTTGATATGCCATATGTGCACATTCATTCCTCATCAGTGACAACAGGGGCCGAAAATGTTGAAAGTTAAAAAAAGATAATCCAAACATTTGCAGATTAATGAATCCAAAATTTCAAAATTATATGAATTCAAATCTAGCTAAGGTATGCTGTGCATCTTAAATAAATTTCAAAAATTTAGACGGCTGAAAATTTTGCAACATGGTACATTTTCTGACAGCACAAAGTACTGATTTTCGGCATATCTGGCATAACATTTGTCTGAACTGATAATAAATGCGTGTTTCACGTATCAATTTAATCACGCCAGCCTTCGCTTTATTTAGTACAAACCCCTTATGATAAAATAAACTAGACTCGCTTTATAATTTAATAATTTGCCACTAGAATGGAACAAATGGTTTGGAGTATTGTCGCCTCAGTCAAGATTCTTTCACCTATATTTAGACAGTTAGTCCTGAGATGGGGAGGAATCCCGGAATGCCTGAAGAAAACCACAGGCCGTTGACAAGCGAACAGTTAAATTTGTTACATTAGGATCTGTCCGAAGCTGAATTGTATCCTAGGTGGTGAAAGTAGCTGGGATCCGTAAGCACGCACTTTACACAACTCTGGCTCCGAGGTCCCTAGACTAGGAACGACCCTTAACTGATACTAAGGAAATCAAATGATGAGAGAGAGAGAGAGAGAGAGAGAGAGAGAGAGAGAGAGAGAGAGAGAGAGAGTAATTAAATAAGAGAAACGGTTATCATTACCATCTTCATTGTGTATATTCAATGGTGTAACATCCATAGGGTATTCAAGAAACAAAGCTGTCAAACAAGCGAACAAAATCACCGACTTTATCATTCTTCTTTGGTTTGTTTTGCACCAATCTTAGTTTCTACAAACTATATTATAAAGTTGTTTTTTTTTTTTTTTGTGACTGAACAAAATTTGTTCTTTACTACTGTAGTAAATTCAATCGAGAACTAAATACAACAAGAGAGAGAGAGAGAGAGAGAGAGAGAGAGAGAGAGAGAGAGAGAGAGAGAGCCTCCAAACTGAGTCAGAACATTCGAAAATGCAGAATTGTTTCGTATTTGCAATAAATTTAGAATAAAAGTAATAAGAAAAATTACTTGCATGTATGTACATCCTTTGACGGATGTTTCCTTAGTATTGAATTTCATTAAGGACTTCATCAAAATTGTTTTTATTGATTTTTTTTTTTCACATCATTTTTATCATTATTAAATAAAACACTTATTTTACAGTTTCAAAATCCTATCATCAGAACGGCAAATGAATGCAAAGAATACCATAACTCATTAATTTTAAAGATGTACACTTACCTTTAATATTTTGAGGGACTTTCAAGAGGTCCAAAGCGCCGACTTGCTATTCACAGAACCATTCACGCTAGGTTCGAACCCCACTCGAGCAGATCTTTGTGTGAGCACTCTGGTGCCTCCACCATCGACTGCTTTGATAAAGAGTGAAAAGAATCTTGATTGTGGCGTACAACACCATTAACCAGTATACTTAGATTCGAATAATTTTAACTTTCTAACACTCTTTTGCACCTACCTGTATCTCCAGGTGTTTCTGAAGACCTTGTAAGGTGATTTCTTTTTTATTCCGAAATATTGATGACAAATCCAATATACGTCTTTTGATGTTGGATTAGGGCGTGTACCGAGAGAAAAAAAAATCTTTTTACATTCTAAACAGTTTTAGAGCCAAAATTATTTTGATTAGGTAAATAAACATGTACTGTTTATTTAATAAGCAAGATTGAAAAGAGGTTTTGCGATAATGAGTATGCTTGTTGCATATATCAACATTGTTGTTTTTTACATACATATTTACATATATATAACCTATATTGCACTTGTATATACTTATTTTTTAATCTTGATTTTATTGCCTTTTTATTGTACGTAACTTAATTTTAATCCGAGTCAACCTTTAAGCTGATTGT